>OX465293.1:99420091-99777591 GCA_949987695.1 Merzomyia westermanni
GGATCTATAAGAAAAGCTATGGCGGTTGTCTCTAAAATTCTTCTTTTCTATTCAATTAAAAACTTATAATAATTAATTAAATCATTAAAAAAATAAAAGAATAATAATTTTAATTAACAATAATAATTTTCATTAAAAACTAGTATTCTTGGCCTTGAGCTTATTTATAATGATGGATACTTAAAAATGCACAGGCCATAAAAAAAGTTAAAACAAAATATATATATATATAAAACAAAAACAAAGGAATAGAATTGTTGATACACAACAACAATGTAAATAAACATCAAAAATGTGCAGTTTTGGTTCGACTTCGTGTAACTTTACCAAAATAAAATACAATCGACGCAACCGAAAAAAGTTTATTCCACTAATCGACACTCGCAATAGCGGTGATTGATTGGCATATGTGGCTCATTTGTCGAGAAATCGAAACAAATGAAGCTACGCTCTTAATCACACTCACGTCAAGGTCTTGGTGGACATTGGTCATTCGTTCGTTTGATTTTTTTCTAGTGAATCCTTCAATTTTTCAGGATTAAGTAGATAAAATGAATACTAAACCCCACAAATAAAACAAGTAAGAGAGTCGAAGCTCTGGTGTAGCCAAAACTAATATACGCAGCTGTGAGTTTTACCAAAAACCTTGGAGTTATTTTTTACTTTAATAAGCCATGCCTATATAAAATTTGTTCGCCACTACTAAAAACTTTCAGTTATACCCTACGTTGCCACTTTCTAAAGATTTTAATGGAGGACGAAGTTTATATAGTTTCCAAATTTTAACATCATTCAATGATTTGTTTAATTTCATATGTTTTTCGAAATTTTCGATAATTAAAATAGGGGCGTAGTTATCATAGGTATGACACATTTTAATTTACTTTGACCGGAAAGTAAACGGTATACTGAATTTAATTAAAAATTCCAAATTTTTACTTAAGGCATCGTTTGCTCAGACAGAAGGGCTTGCGGACGAAGCTGCCGGCGACCTTATCTGGCTCAAACAACTTCTGTATTAATCTTAAAAACTTTTATATATGGAGCTCTATGTCAATTTCAATGAAAAGTACAGTCTTTTATATACAAAAACTACAGGAACCGACAGATCCGTCAATTTGTAGGAAACAATTCAAAGCAGCAACCCACAATTTGGAAAAGAAGCTCGGTGCAAAAAAAAAATCTCTTCGGAGGTTTATGAGGATGTACCTGTTGTATATGGCGCCATACATTTTTATATGAAAAGGTGTCACGGCTCCTTATCTCTCCTTTTTTCTTGAGGTGGTAGAGATTAACCTCATATTACTCTAAGCCAAGACTATTGAGTCTAGCCACACCTTTTAAATAATGATTACTAATTGTTATGATTACCGCTTTGATTAATTATTTTCTTGAGAATGCATTTACCATTACTTTTAATTTTTAATGATTATTTTCCAATTAATTAAAAAAATAATTAAAAAAATCATGGTTTTTTACAATTATTAAAAAAAATTTTAATTATCATGAATAATCAAAAAAGGTGTTTTTTGATTATTTTTTATTTTTTCAGTATTGTTGTAGACGCACATAAATATACACATCAGCAATACTGAAAAAATCAAAAATAATCAAAAAAAATCAAAAATAATCAAAACTACTTTTTTTTCTCTAATCTTAATCAATTAATAATTGCCCTTTCTTGAAAAATCATTAAAATTGCCATTAGCAATTAAAAAATCCGTCTAATTAATGGATTACTAAATACTAATCAAATTTAACAGGTATGATTCTAGCATTAATACTTTCAGAGATATGCAGTACGGAAATTTGCATTTGTATGGGAAGTGGCACCGTGCTCCGGATTGTGAATCCAAACCATTCTCGAGTGAACAAAACAATTCATTAAACCGGTAGAGGCGTTTAGAAGTAGTTTAGTAACAATGTTCGCATACAAGATTTTTATATAAAAAGATATTGCTTCATCAGCCCCACCAGTCTCACCCAAAAATTTGTTTACCTTCCCTATTCCTCTGCCTTCTAACTACCTTCAGCTTTCCACCGTCCAGCTTACCTTCTCATACGATGTCATTAAGATTTTTTAACCGAATTCCTGGGAATTTTGCAGTTCCAACAGGGCTGGGATTACAACGATGCTAGAGAAGAGTTTGAAACAGAAGGTTGGTTGCAAATTAGGTATATTCGGGCTTGGTCTGAATAGTAGGTCCGCATCCATCTGGTGTGTGAGAGTCTGCATTTTCCGATTATGTGGGCAAAGACATTTCTTTGTCAACTTTTTATTAAAGTCGCCGTCTTTTTTTTGGTTATAGACCAAGAATTCGTGCCGGATATGTACCAATAAATTTTGAAATATATACGCGGCTAACAGCCGGTTTCACGAAAGAAATTTAAATGAAAAATAATTTTTTTACTCAAATTTTCTATGAAATCTGACAGCGAAAAAAATTATTTTTCACTTAAATTGCTTTGTGAAACTGACTGTAAAACTTTTAGTTAAGATTTTAAACCATTGGTCGGTAAACGCAATTTTTAAAATTTGTTTGTTATAAATTCCCAACCTTTCAATTACCTACACCAATTTTCAATTTTTTGCGGTTTAGATTTAAAATTGAACTGAAAAAAGTCAAAAATTTTATAAATTTTTTTTCATTTATTTCTGAAGGTCTTTTCAAGTCAATGAATTTTTCTCATCACAGCCGACTGTGATGCGGGGAGCGTCGGTTCGAATCCTGCCAACTAATACAAATGTTTTTTAATTGTTAAACATTTCTGGTTTAAAATTAAAACTCTTCTCTTCACGGTCATTTTCGCGAAAACTGGCATAATTTAAACTCTAAACCAGATTTAGCCCAAAAAAGTTTTAAATTTAGGCTCAAATTTTTAGCCGTGCAATGACCATGATTTCTTCTGGTGTTACATGAATAACCAGCAAGCCTTTGGACGTAAGCATCCAGAAGCCATGGGTTGTTTAAAACGCTGCTAAAGGTATCACTCTGCTCATTCCCCTGTAAATGACCATCAGAAACTCTCTTCACTTGCATGTCCTTCTGTACATGGCACTATCCATGCTTCATGAACCCATTCAGCAACTTTTCGGTTTACTTCGCCTGCAAATGTCCACTGTTGTAATATTCTCGACTTAAAAGCAAAATGTCAAACACAAAAAAATGCCATGAATGCAGCAGACTAAACCGTCACAAACAACAACAAAATAGTTTGAACATTGCAAAGCGTACCAAAGCGAAAGCGAAATCTAAAACTTTTTGAAAATGTCTTGATGCCAACCGTTTTTAGTTTTTTTTTTTTTTCTTTTTTTTTTGTAGAAATTGTGTAAAGCATTTCAAACCTTTTTTTCCGGTGCTTTTAATAAAGCTCTTTCTATTTTGCACAATTTTTCTGTTGCATTTTCACGTTGAGTCATGCGGTGAAATTGAAAAATTCCACTCAAAAACGTAATTTTTTTCATTTCCTCCTACAACAGGCAGTCCCTGCTTTCCTGCATTTGTTTTTTCGTACCAATTGCATTTGTCAAATACAGGGTGTTATAAAGTGGCTGACTATGTTAAATAAACTAGAACTAAAAAATTTTGTTGAGGGCAAACCTATTGTGACAGCTGCCAGTTGAACATATTAGACTGAGCTATTTTTTTTTCTCTTTATTTCGTCGTGTCACTTCTAATTTTTTTTCTACAAAATGACTGGACAATTTTTGCTGAAAGAGAATCCACTACCATTCTCATTTTTTGCGGTTAGGCGCGAACAACGATTTTTGATTACTTTTAATTATTTTTGTATTTTTTTTAGTTATTTTTCAATTTTTTCAGTATTGTTGGTGTGTACATTTATTTGATTTTACAGCAATCCTAAAAAAACAAGAATATTAAAAAATTAAAATAAAAAAAATCAAAAGTAGTCCGAACCACTTTTTTCGATTATTTTTGGTTTTTTAATAATCGTAAAAAATTATGATATTTTTTTGATTATTTTTCAATTCTTTGGAAAAACGCATTAAAATTTAAAGTAATGGTTAATCAATCATTAAATGGTTTCTCAAGGAAATAATTAATCAACCCGATAATCATTTCGATTAGTAATCATTATTTAACAGGTCTGGTATAAATTAGTGATATAGAATAAAAAAATAAATAATGTTTGCAGTTTGAAACCAAACATGAGGTCAGTTTTAAAATTTAAAAAAAATTTAAAATAATCAAAAAAAGTTGTCCGAAAACTAAAATTACGTTCGAAAGATTTAACTTTCCCTTTTTTTTGTGACAGTCTAATGCATATGCATATGTGTGGCAAGTATCGCCTACAAACGTGCTCTGAAAGTATGCATCCACAAAAATAATGGGATTTTTATTTGCAACGGCTTGTAGACAAATGGATTTGTCGCCTGCAACAGCTGACACATTTACTGCAATAAACGAGTACTTAGTGACAGGGCAGTACAATGGCATGCCAAATGCGAGCACATGGTTACATTCAGAGAGAGAAAGAAAGAGAGTAATGGACAATTGGACTAAAATAGACGTGCACATATTTATGCCTATGTAAGTATATTCGTACCATATTCCTGTGAAAGATGAAAAAAAAGTTCTATACTCTTAGCGGGCATTCCAAACTGAAGGAGTAGGGGTTTTGACTAGTTACTTTCAAAATGTCAGGAATTTCTTTTTATGCGGTGATATTTAAGACTTGGAGTCAGGTATTTTATTATTTGGATATTATAATATGCTGAACTTTGTTATGTAATTTGTACAGAACATTTTGTAATGGTATTCACTAATTTTGAGATGCAATTGAAATTTTACAAAGCACTTGCAGGGTGAGACGCTTTTTGACATTTCATTGGGAGAGGAAGTTGCAAGTTTCTGCTGGGCAAATTTCATACAGTGTCACTCTCAAGTGAAAACAGCTGATCGCGATTTAGCAAAAAAACAACAAAAACTTCGAACTTTGAGTTATTAACCAATGAAAACAGTAACGGCAGTTTTGCTTGCAAGTATTTCGAATTCCTGTTCTGCGGAGACTTTTTACTTTTGGCGAACACCCGAACGCCGAACACTTCTAATAATTGCAAATCTGTCGCTGGTGTCAAACGGTGGCTCACGACAACTACTCTCTCTGCGGGTTGAGAGTTTAGAATATTCCCGAGGTAGGCATATCTGCCGTAAGAGGTGCCTAAAATGCACAAAGGTAATGACGGGCAACTTGATTGTTGATCTCCAGCGCTTCCCAAAACTTTTGTAGAGTCTTTTTGTCATTAAAAACAACAACAACACTGTCTCTCACAAGGCAACTGTAAAAGTTTGAGCAAACTACGCCAAAATGTCTTAAGTAAAATGGACAAAATGTGAATTTCGTGCGCTTATTAAGCATTATCTTTCTCTTAAAAATCCATCAGCAAAACCAAGAAAAGGCTTGATAAATACTAGAGGGACTCTTATTCCTCAATTTGAATTTTTAAGCATTGATTTACTAAGTTCGGGCGCCAAAGAGAAATAGTGACACCAGAAATAAAATATATGAAATATTATTGAACCGTCGGAGAATGAAAGTGCGTTGGGACCACAGACAGTTGAACTGACTGAATATATAACACCTTACACGACTATTTGGACATGAAAAAGTTATGCGCAGGATGGGCGCCTTGATAGCCCAGTTTCTATGGTTTAATCAGTTTATATTTCCTCCAAAATAATTTGATATATCTAAGTCATGGATTTCACCTCTCTGTTCATTGCAGATATTCCAATGCAAAAGTTTTAAGAATTTTTGTCAGTCTGTATGTATGTTTGCTCGCGTATCACTTAAAGACTGCTAAATAGAATTGAAAGCAACTTTCACCGTTGCATTACTAAATGTCCATATTAAAATTTTAGATATGTCTCATTTCGATAACTCAACCCGTTTCGGACTTATCGACCAATATTAGGGCCAGGGTGATCCAAAATGTGTTAGTATAACATGGGTAGCAAACGAAAGGTGCTAAGGAGTGCTGCAATTAGCGATGTGGTAAAGTTACATATTTCAACTGGTTTCGGAGATATGAAGATTAGCATCGAACTCTGTCTATTATAAGCACAGCGTAGTGTGCCCGGATTTTCCAGTTTATTAATATACCCACAGTTACAATAGTTTAGGTGTTAACTGGTATTGTGGCATCCAATAAATTTTTTTTTTGACAATTTAGAAAATGAGTGCCCCACCGCCCACGTTTTATTAAGTCATTTTTATAAATATTTATATAATAATTAAAGATATTATAACAAAACAGACAACCCTTATTACAAGAAATGTGACTGAGAAAAGGACGAAATCGATTAAGGGCCATGCCCAGTTTTAATTAGAATATTTCTAAAAGGATCATAGACGAATATAATAATCTAAATCTGTTTTAAAAAAAATTGCTGAGTAGACAATTCAAATTCAAACAAAGTAAGTCTTGAAGTCTTTAATATCGTAGCAACCCAGAAATAACAATAAAATGTCCGGTTACCCCCCAACTTAGACTCCCTTACATGAACTTGAACATGTTGCTGTTACTCAATGAATAAGCCAATGGTTTTTATGCCAACAATCAATATGTCTTTTTGTTTTTTTTATGCGTGTATTAAGAATTATCAAGGAGTGAGCTCAGTGAGCTATAATGAACTCAATTATGTTAATTAGGCCATGGTTAAGTGGGTTTTGCTCTAGGTAGAGTATGGATACATTCATATTTTTACTTTCACAATCCTGTTGTGTTTTGTAAATCCATCAATGAATACACACAATGGGCTATTTAATAATGAATGAATCAGATATTACATCGCCCACAATTTCTCATCAAATGAACTAATCAGCAAAGCAGCGAAGTAGAAATTTTCATGGCCACGTGATTAGTGATTTATTCAAAAAATGTTAGTAATGGCGCACGTGAATATTTGTGTAATCAAATTATGGAAGAAAGTTAAAGGGAAAAAATCAGATCCATGGAATTAACAAAACTTGCCCATGAACGATGAGTCCATCAGCTGAGTTGTGCCTTGTTCGAAATTAATGAAAGCAATGCAAGTTCTGGGTGCAAGATCTAGGCTGACGAGGACGAGTTACTAGCTGGAGGGCAACGATCCCATTTTTGCTAACTGTTGTTAAACTTTTCTGAAAGATAATAGTTTTATACTGACGTACTAAATGAGCGAAAACCTCATTCACTAAAGTCAAAATACACGTAATTTTTATTTAAAAGTACTACAAAGCAAGTTAAAGTACAAACATACCATGTACGTGAAAAATATTCCAATTTCTTTGCACTTCTTGGTTTGTAATAACTACCGTTTAAATGAAGGTATTCAGCCCGCTTCGAAATATTAGCCCGGAATTCTTTCTTTGTGTGATTTTTTATTCGTTAGAAAAAAATCCAGCAATTCTCTTTGGCTAGTGAAAAGAAAAATTTGGCGGAGAGGAATTTCGAATTTTCGAAATCAGCTGTGTTGCTATTGGCGTGTTGATTTGGCAATACTGTTTGTGATCAGTACTTGAAAAATATTCGAGTTTTTGATAAAAGGTTATTAAACTAAATAAATTATTGTTTATGAAACGAGCTCAAGGCCATGAATAATAATTTTTCACTTTTTAATTTTTATGAAAATTATTATTGTTTTTTATTTTTTAATAATCATTTTTTAATTAAGTATTAAAAGTTTTTTAATAATTAAAATGCATAGTATTGACTTTTGAATGGTAGCAGAAAAAGAACAGCAAGATTCTGGTGCACAGAAACCTCAACAGAGGTCTATAAGGAGAAGACTCCGCGATGATGCGAACCTACTTCACTGTAAGAGCGAAACAAGTTCTATTTAGTGCATTTTATTGATAAATATGTAGGTGCCTTTTTCCATTCGGCGATACATTTTATTGGTGGTTCTGCCGAATTTAACTCCTCCTCTGCATTTCGCCGAAATCTATTTAGAGCTTTCTTACTTCTTTTATAGACGCGGTCGAGGCTAAGTGTCTATTTGCAACTTATTTATACTTTTCGTTCTAAAAAACCAAAATCAATTAAAGTTATATTTATTTACATTTTCTCCAGCGCTCCCTTAAAATATCCCGGTGAAATATTTTGAAAAAAATTTTTGCGAATTCTAAATGTTAATTCTTGATACGCTACTCGCTAGGGCTCTTAAAATTATTCGAATAGTTAGAATATTCGAAGCTTCGGCTGTCGATTGCTATGCTACTGAGAATCGTATGTTACTATTCGAATATTCGGTGAGCTACTATTATTTGTATATTCGATATTATATTTTCAACTTTTTCAATAGCCAGAAATATTATCTCACTACGAAGAAGTTCTTTATTGTCAGAAAACGTTAACACTCTTACGTTTCTTTATAAAAACAAACGTTTCATAACAGATAATGATAGTTTTTAATAGCTAGGCCTTATGTATTATCAATAAAAATTTATTAAATTTTAAATATTCATATACGTACTTATATATGTAACTATTCACTAACATATGTTTGTTGGTTAAAATATAAAAAAAATGATATATGTTACAAAAATTGTTTTTGTTTTCTGTTAAAAAATTTGTACCCGCAAGTATTCGAATAATCAAACAGAAACGAATATTCGACGCACAATTATTCGAATATTGATATTCGTATTTTAATATTCAAATACTATCTCATTTGAATAGCTCGAGTATTCGAATACCAAGAGCTCTAGCTCTACTACTCGCCAAATGAATTTTCGCTTTTTCGAACAACGCTTAGAATAGGCGAAAACGAGAAGCGAAGAAATACATGCTGAATTTCTTATTCACAATGTTCGAACCGGAGTCATTTCGAAGCTTACGAAAAGCTCATTTAATAAAAAAGCCGCATTGCCTCAAGCATCTACCAATTTTTTCCCCGTGTGCAAATTTATAAAGACGTGTGTAAGTAATATGCCAAACTTCTCAAATGAGCATTTCAATTTTGAATATGTCAACAAGAAACAAAGTTGCGAATTTCGTCAATTACACCAAACGCCACGTTGTGCAAATAGAAAAACCTGTACTCGTATGCAACTATATTTATTTTGTTTTTGTAAACTCATAAAGATACGCAAAACTCACATCTGGAGTTGGTTGTTGTGCTTTGAAATGCCAAAGGCAGCAATATTCAACTGAAAACGCATTTCTGTGACTCGCTGCGACATTCGCCGAGCCTCGAGCAATAAATAATCGAAATTAAAAAAGTTTCACCGAAAAGTGTATTTAAGGCGTGGTTTCAAAGGAATTGCATATGAGCTCAGGCAAACAGATTGCGCTTTTTCTGCGAAATTGTTGACGGAATGCGCGATGTATCAAATCTTGATTTATTGAGCTGTGCAAGAGAGCGGGCTTGTGTTGATTTCCTAAGGGCAATTAAATAGATTGCAATGGTAAAAAACACAGCTTGCCGGTAGTTTCGAGATATGCAATATGACTCAGCTCAAATCAATCATTATGTTAAATCCTTAATAAAACTAGTTATTTCCCATGACTTTCCTTAGAAGAGATTCTGTAAAGGGCTTGCCGATTTGGCGGCTTTATCTTAAAAAGGCGTCAAAAATTATCAGCCGCAGTCACCTGGTTTGTATAGCTTTCATGAACATAAAATGGTATTATAACTTTGGTCCGATGTTTGTAAGTATGAGAAGAACAAGAGATAGACCCACCAATAAGCATACCGAAATGATCAGGGCGATGAGCTGAGTTGATTTAGCCATGTCCGTCTGTCCGTCCTTCTGTCTGTTTGAACGCAAACTAGTCCGTCAGTTTTGGAGATATCTCGATGAAATTTGGTAAGAGGCAGCCATTTTCTATATTATATATGTAATGTGCGTAGTGAAAATCACCAAGATCGGACCAACATAACTTTCAGCCCCCATACAATAGATTTTTCTGATGAATGGGGTTTGTACTAATTGTAAGTAAGGATCGAACACTTAAAACCGTGTTGCGTATTCATGAAAGGTATAAAGTCTTCGGCACAGTCGAAGACAGCCCTTTCTTACTTGTTAAATCCTATCTTGGTCTCATCTTCCATCTTTTCTATCATTCTTTTACAATAGGATTTAGGTTTGGCTTATAAAACTGTATCTTGATTCATAGTACGTTAAACAAAGTAAGAGTGAACTTGAAAGCTCTCTCTTTTCTGTAGGAATTCTTGCGTCAAATAAAAAAAAACATTAACCCGTTCTACTATGTGTTTTTTAAGCTCCTTCGAACTTGTATGTTGTGGTGCAAATAAAAGTCATTTATTCCACCTTATGGCATGACGTTTCGCCAATTTTCCTTATCTTTTTCTGGGACGATTCTATATCTAAATATTATAATATACAAACAAATTTTGTTTAATTTGTTTTGTTCTTGATGTCCCTGTCAGTCAGTTTGACTTCTCTCACTAAAACAAGTAAGACTGTCAAGAAGGAAATTTTCACTGAGAGCAAGTGTGTTCTTCTCTCTCAGATATGGGATTGACTTATAGAAAAAAATTAACTTCTAAAAGCTTCAACTTAAATGTAAAAGTTTATTTGCAAATATATTTAATAAAATTCATACCTAATAATCAGTTACAATAAAATTGTAACAGGCTGATCTCTGTACACTTAAGTTATTTAAGGGAAAATGCTTAGTACTTTATTGCAGTAAACCATACCAAAATAACAGTTTTCAGATTTTTTTTCCGGATGTTTGTTCTCGCATCAATCAAAAACCGGTGTATAGAATTGAATGCAACCATTACCAATATATTGATAGAAGTTCAACATAAAGTTAAGGGTCCATTTTACAGCACTACGTTATTTTATTCTTACTGTGCAGAGTGGTGTCAATACAAGCTGGTTCAAGATATTGTTATACATTTAAAGAAATTGAAACAGGCCAATGCCTGCGTGCAATAGAAATGAAATAATCTTCTCACTGAAAGCAGTAACTTCTAACAAATAGAACCTTATTTATTCCCTTTTTGTGCTCTCAGTAGGCAGTAGTAGATTTCTAATAACCTCTAACTTTTTCTTCACCTAGTACAGATGTAAATTGGAATTCTTCTAAGCGGCTGTTTACACTGTTTGCTGCTTTCGTTAGAGAATAATCTAGCAACTTGTGGATCTGCTTATTTTTGCATCGGTACAGTATAAGGCAATCTCAACACCCTCTATTAATTTGGAACCACGTAACTCTTACGCCAACCCTCCATCTCCGTTGTAGCTGAATACCCCTTTCGAAGCAAAAATAGTGGGGCCAGGTAGGCTTACCTTTTTATTTTAGATGACACTATACTACCCCAAGGTATTGAGCCTAGTTGGAGTTTCTAACAATATAAAGGGTGTTTTTTTAAGGGGTATAGAACTTCGAATTGAAATAAAACACAAGAAAATCGTTTTAAGGTCCATCAATTTGGCTTTATTGGAAGGATAATTTTATGCCATTAATGTTTAAATATGATTTCGGGCATGTGGCCGCCGCGGCTGGCTCGAATAAAGCCAATTCTACAGGTCCAATTTTCAACCACTTTTTCTAGCATATGGGGCCGTATGTCGGCAATAACGCCACGAATGTTGGCTTCCAATTCCCCTAACGTTTCTGGTTTGTTGGTGTAGACGAGCGACTTCACATATCCCCAAAGAAAATAATCCAATGGTGTCAAATCACACGACCTTGGTGGCCAATTGACAGGTCCATTCCGCGAAATTATGCGCTCATCGAATGTTTCCTTCAATAAATCGATTGTGACGTGCGCTGTGTGGCATGTAGCGCCGTCTTGTTGGAACCACAACTCATCCACATTCATGCCATCCAATTCGGGAACAAAGTAGTCGGTTATCATGGCTCTATACCGGTCTCCATTAACGGTAGCTGCCTCTCCAGCATTATTGCGGAAGAAGTATGGCCCAATGACTCCACCAGCCCATAGAGCACACCAAACAGTCAGTTTTTGTGGATGTAATGGCGTTTCAAGGGTCTCATGTGGATTCTCTTCACTCCAAATGCGGCAATTTTGCTTGTTGACGTAGCCATTCAACCAAAAATGAGCCTCATCACTGAACAAAATTTTGCGATGAAAATCAGCATCGAAATCAATCTCATTTTCGGCCCATACACCAAAATCACGACGCATTGCATGGTCTCGCGGCTTTAATTCTTGCACAAGCTGGATCTTGTAAGGTCGCAAGCCAAGATCTTTGCGCAAAATCTTCCATAAAGTTGATGGACAAAGCTCCAATTGCTGTGCACGGTGGCGAATCGATTCATTCGGGTCCTCTTCAACACTTTGCTCTACAGCGGCAATTGTTTCTTCGGTGCGCACTGTTCGACGTCTCTGCGGATGCGTATTATCACATAGAGTAAACGTAGTGCGAAAACGATCCATGGTTAACCGAATTAATTGCTCTGATGGACGATTATGTCGACCATAAAATGGACGGAGCTCACGGTAAACTTCGCGAACTGAACCATTATTTTCGAAATAAATTTGCACGATTTGCAAGCGTTGTTCTTTTGTCAACCTGTTCATGATGAAATGGCAAACCAAACTGAACACAAATGACATTAGAGTTGCCAGATTTGACCACAAAATGCCAGTTTTATCTCTATTCGAAAAACAAACCTGTAAAAAAAACACCCTGTATTAGGAGTCACTACGTCTACTTCTTGTACATGCAGAAAGGCATTTTGTGGGGTGGTTTTTAAAGCTACCGAAACTGAATACTACAAAAAATTAAAAATGTTTTTAAGAAATTTTTAATTTTTTTTTGGATATTGTTAATATATCGAAACTTCAGCATCTCAAAATATATAGAAAAAAAATTTCTGAAGGAAAAAAATCCATCATGAGCAATCATAAATACCGAATTTTCTCTGAGCTTCCGAAATAGAATTATGAGGAAAGCTATGGCTTTGGTCTCTATAATTTTTCTTTTCTATTCAAAGAAAAACTTTCAATAATTATTAAAAAAAAAATAAAAACAATAACAATTTCCACACATCCTTTATCAATTTTCATAAAAATTATTATCCTTTGCTTGAGCTCGTTTATAGTCATTAAAATTTGTGGAAAACGATTTTCAACAATTAGTTTTGACATTTTTACTACAATACATATTTTTTATACATTTTATTTATTTGTATATATTTTTATAATCTCTCATTTTTAATTTTCTTATAAACGAGCATCTCCTTTCACACATCCTTCATACATTTACGAATCACCAACATGCATTGCCTTCCAAATACCTTAAGCCATTTAATTTTTGTAGCTT
Source organism: Merzomyia westermanni (assembly GCA_949987695.1). Lineage (NCBI taxonomy): Eukaryota > Metazoa > Arthropoda > Insecta > Diptera > Tephritidae > Merzomyia > Merzomyia westermanni. The sequence goes on from OX465293.1 coordinate 99,433,367, forward strand.
AAAATGAGCATTTGCTTATTATATAAATTTTATGCACTTGTAGTTGTTGTCCTGACTGTTCCTGTTACAGACGCTCTGTGTCATTTAAGAGCTGACCTATAAAATCATCAAAATAAAACAAAAACAAATTATCAAGCACTCCGAAAAGCTAGTGAGAAAAGTCCAGAGAGAGGACATAAGCCAACATTAAGCCACTTCCGATTTGCAATTGTGTTAAATTCTGCACAATAAGTTATTATCAGTGTGACCAGGTTAGCCTTTTCGAGGCTAGATTTGGCATTTTTTTTGTCCTTTAGCCTCATAATTTTGGTTTTAGCATCGTGGCTTTTTTCTAGCCTTTTTTTACTCTAAACCTTTTCTGGTCCCAACACCATATTTTTCATACAACTTCCAGGAATATATAAAATTAAAGTTGAACGAAGGTAGTATTGATGACAAAATACAGAAAATTATTTTTTCAAAATTGTCACCTATTTTAATATGAACTGTTTACAAAAGAGACATTTTTTTTTAGTTGACAATTCTTTGAAAGTTACAAAGCCGGATGTATTTTCTCACTTTCAAGAAGAGAAGCGTAGGTATTCTCCAAGTCAAGTAGCATTGATTGAGCTGCAGTGGCGAAAGCTAATAACCGTACAGTGGACAAGTGTGACCTCTACCATTGAATTTGAGAACCTGAAAGTTCATTAAAAGAACCCCCTTTTTTAGAACTGATCGAATTTGTATTTAGCTTTTTGGTATTACCTTTCAGTAATGCAGAGGTTGAAAGAATTTTTAGTGCAATGAACATTTTAAAAACTAAGTTAAGGAACAGATTAAAAATTAAAATGCTTAACTCGCTGCTTAATATTAGATGTTCTGTAAAACGCCTATCCAAATGTTGCACTGATTTTCAAATTACCGTGATCTCTATGATAAATACCCAAACTTTGTACCCAGACTCGAGCTCTTCTGATTCATCAGACGAACAAAATATTATAAAACTAATTAGTTTGTAGTGATTTTTCTAAAGTATGTGTACCTTTGAAAAAATTCCTAGTTCCTTTATTTTATATCTACAGCCTTATATACAAATAGTTTAAACTAAAATAAAGAGCTTGAAAAAAAAATTCTGACTTTTTTTAGTTTCTTTTTTTTTCTTAATTTTAGCCTTTTCTAACCTGGTCACACTAATTATTATTCTGGGAATATTAATAGAGGCGAAGAGTTGGTAGTTGGTATGCAGCCAGGGCTTCTCAGCAGTAATAACATAACAACCCATGTGTATGAAATTGCATGTCAACAGCAACAACAAAGAGAGATTTATGCTGAGCACAGCACAATGGTAAGCCTCAAATGTGGTTGTAGGTATATTTGTATATATATTCAAGGTGAGACAGATAGCAGCACTAATTCGGATTGAGTAAGGACTTTCTTACTTACCATTTGCCAACCCCAGGGGATCGGAAATCATTCCTCAAGTCTGCAGTTCAGTAGCCCGATTCTGTAACTTTTAACCGCTCGCCGAGCGTTAAGCTTATCGCCAAATTTTGAAGTTTGTTCTTAACGAAAATGCGATTCTGCAACTCTGCTTTAACGGCGCTAAACAGCTGACTGTTGGTAGTGATAAAATAAGGCAATACTTCTCTGGTCATAGAAGCCACACTGATAAGGTTGAATCAACCGGTCTAGGGTGATCTTCAATCTTTCGCACAATAGGCTTGAGAACTAAGCACTTTATCAGAATAAAATTCTAATGTGATATATAATCGATTCAATGCTGAGACTTGACTGTTGTGGAAAATAAAGTGTAACTGGAATTTAACTGTCATTGGTTTCTCAGTTCGAACGCAAATCAATTGGTTTATCAAAATTAACGTACCACCTGTCCAGGCTATAAGATTCTGCATTAATTAGCTTCGCTGCACAATATGTGGCTTATATAATGCACTATATGTATATGAATAATCTCCAAGAATACGCATGTCTAGATATGTGTATGTCCTCTACAATAATCACCCTGCAGTGGAGCGAAATTGTACTGAAATATGGACTTAAATCGGTCTTAAAAGTCTATTACCGGTACCTCGCGAATCGACCACCCATCCAGTTCGCTCTAGTGTTTTACGTGGAACTACGTAACCGAATGAAGAAGTGCTTCTACCTGAGCTACCTATTACCAGTACGCGAACTGCTAGAGTTTTCGCATTAATTCACCCTAGAAAAACGCAAGCTCTGGGTAAAACTAAAATCTGGTTTATTTATGTTGCTGCCCTGACCATGGTAGTTCCTCACGTTTTGCACCCCAGACATAGATCACTTTAAGTAGAATAGTTGTCGCCCTTTTTATTATTAGGCTTCCACAAATTCCTGGACTAAAATAAGCACAAGGCGCTTCCTCTTTAGGTATGGTATAACAGACATGTCTTCCAATAATGACAGACATGCTAACTCAACACCTGCTTGACGTTGAAAGCCGTCGTGACTTTCCCGCACAATGAGGCATAGGACATAGTACTCATTTTAGTTGGGAGGTAGTTAAACTCAAGCGGGGTATTGTCCCACAGTTATTCATACCAAACGTACTGTTACTTCCTTTGTTAGCCACTGCTTCCGCATCATAATTTGCTGTTATTGTTCTTGTAAACCTTAATGCTGCATACATAATTGCCATTGTCAGCTTAAGCATCAACTGCAGCGCAATAACAACCACCATTCTCTTGGACCCATTCAAATGCATAATTGTGTGATTTTGCTCATTTCCTCACATTTAAGTAGTCTGCTTACATTCTATGTATATTTTTCGTTCGTTTCTTTAGTTTGCTTACAATTCTCAACCAGTTAATGTTATGTTCTAAAAATATAGGCAAGTCGTAAGCTGGCAGTCATTTAAGAGACATAAACGCGATTCTTTTTCGTGACCCCCCGGACGCCTGGAATCAAGTGTTTTCTTATATCGCCCACGCTCCTGCTAAATGGTTCAATGGCTTGCCAGATGCATGTCTTGTGGAAAGTTCTCGGTATAAAAATTGCTAACTTATCCAGAGTAAGCTATCCTAACGGTATGCTCTGAAAGTTTGGGCTTGGGCTTTCTGGTTGATTATATTTTTGCCGTCCTTTTTTAGAGATTTAGCTTGAGTTCAACGCCATATACAAATTGTAAGTAACCCATAACGCTGAAACTACGCCTGTTTAATGTTTGATTTGGGAGTGCTGCTGGTTAAGGCGCTTTACCGAACAGAAATCTTCAAATTTTTTAAAGCGCTTCGCCGGGGAACGTTTACCTATCGATACCCCAATTAGGAGAGTGAAAAATTACGTGAGTTGGACTTTGCCTCGTTTGGTTTTTCAAACAAACAGAGAGCTTCTCGACCTTCTTCCGACAGGTAGACTAACTAGAAAATTATGAAACATTTTTTATCAATTGTTATTTTATTCTTTGTTGGGTTTACATAAATGCATGTACAAATGTAGTATATTTGCACGGTTTGTCAATTTGGAATTGAATAAATGGAAATGGCCACAAGCAGTTCTTGACTTTTTAAATCCCACTCCCCGACGGATACTGCACATACATACATTTGTATCTACACCGATACAATTAATTCATCTGAGCTGTTGCCATTAAAAGTCGCACTTAAAAATTTTAAATGCGACAATGAAAGAAAATGGCGTACAATTTGTACGGACTAAGGACAAAAAATATTTTAATTTTTCGCTTTTTTTACGAAGTTGATACACACAAGGGTGAATAAATAAATCGGTGGACATTTTAAAGATAAATATTTTTTTGCAAAATTTTGCTTTGAAGTAAAAATTCTTAGTCAGAGAGAGAATAGTGCATTGGAGGTGGAGAGAGCTAGACTTTGAGAGAGTTGAATATATGTGCTGCTTTGAAAAGAAAAAAAAAATATTGAAAACGCTTCCAAATAATGTTGCGGTTTTGGAAACTGTTTTGTTTTTGGATTTACCCTTCAAAGTTAATATCGGGTTCGACCCGATATATTGTTTTTTACTGGCTGACTCTTTAACTCAGGGCTAAGTACCAGGAGCTTATACACGGCTAAAAATTCGAGCATAAATTTTAAACTTTTCTGGGCTACATATATGCCTGAACCAAATTCGAATTTAAATTGTGCCAGTTTTCGAGAAAATGAGCGTGAAGAAAAGATTTTAAATTATAAATTAGAAATGTCTTAACAATTAAAAAACATAAAAAACATTTGTATCAGTTGGTAGGATTCGAAGCGACGCCCCCGCAACAGAGTAGTCTGCTCTACCAACTGAGCTACGGCGCACACAAAATTGTAAAGAGAAAAATTCATTGACTTGAAAACCTTTTCAGAAATAAATAAAAAACCATTTAAAAAGTTTTAGACTTGTTAGTGTTGTTAGTCGACTAAAATCCCAATTAACCGCTGGCGAAATTGCTAAACCGTCAGCAAGGCTCTGTCACACATCAGTTTACGCAATCCAACCGGATATCAAATCTGATGCAATGGATGGAATGTCTGGGGTCTGTTGATAGAGATATCGATTATTATTATTTTGTTGTCAGGTCGGTCGCTGTGTCCTGGCCTACTATACCGAAAGGTCACTCGTTTAACATCAAAAGTAGTTTGCAACAGTGTTTTCTACAGTAGGCTGCCTCTTGGTAGTTGTCAGCAACCCTGGGAGTGTGTTTCTGCCATGAAAGCGTTTGTTAGTAAAAATTCAACTACCTTGGTAGTTGCCGTTCGGAGTGGGTCCGGCCAATTGTAGGGAAAATTACATGCAACAAACCACAAATTGGAAGAGAAGCTCTAAAATTTTCTTTTTATTATAGAACTCGCATTGTAAATACAGTAACACAAGAAAGCTAACCTAGCTTTGTTTAGTTTTCAAAAAACTCCCTTGATAATTTTTTTTAATTACCGACTGCCGATTTTAAACAGTTACGGTTTCAGTTTTATCTTTTGGTTAAACATTTTATTCTTGCATTCCTTCGGTATTCTGTTCTCTTCATCAGTCTCCCTCTAAGTCTATCAAACTCTTCCTATCTCTGGCATTATATTTCACTTAGTTATTCTCAAACTTTTAAGAAGTTTCACTTCTAACAGTTTGGCCCAATTTTATCAATAATTATTTTTCCAAAGGCAAACATTTTTTATAAAAAAAAGGGTATATCGAGAGTTTTGGCAATCAATTTCTTTACCAACAAATAAAGTGATATTTAGTTAGTGTTTGGTATTTATCGATCCATCCTCGTACAGTCCTCGCGACAAAGAGAGCTTCAAGGTAAGCAGCATGCATATGTAGGTACATGAATATTTTATATACAGGGTGGCTGATGAAAGCCGCTACCAAAAAAAAATTAAATAACTTTTTTTCTATTTAATGAATCTGGTTAATTTTTTTTTTATTTTGCAGATTGACTTTTACATTTAACAAAAATGGATAACTGGGACACTGAAACAAGAATTTGAATTGTCCGCCGCTATCACGCACTGGAGTCCGTAGTTTCGGTTCAAAGAGAGTATAGGCGCACGTTTGGCGGCAATCCTCCGAGCAGATGGACCATAATAAGACTTGTAAACAATTTTGCCGAGCATGGGACAGTCAACAGAAGACCTTACCATCGAAACCCTTCAGTTCGAACGGAGGAAACAATCGCTGCTGTAGCTGCTGCCATACAAAACAATCCACGTGTTTCGACAAGAAGCTTATCTGCTCAAATGGGTGTAAGCAGACAGTCATTACAGTCAATTATGCACAAAGATTTGGACTTATTCCCATATAAAATTCAAATGGCCAACAAACTGAACGCTGCAGACTTGCCGATTCGCTTGGAATTTTGCCAGAAGATGCTTCAAATGGTGGAAGAGGATGGAAACATGTTGAACTGTCTTTTCATGTCTGACGAGGCCCATTTCGATTTAAACGGCAACATAAACAAACAAAATTGTCGAATATGGAGTGCTTCCAACCCACAGATACTCCATGAGACGGAATTGCATCCACTTCGTGTCACAGTGTGGTGTGCAGTTTCATCACGCTGCATTGTCGGGCCCTACTTCTTCGAAGCAAACGGTCACACCGTTACGGTTACTGGAGACCGTTACTTGAGTATGTTGAGAGAGTTTTTCTATCCAGAATTACGCCGAATGAGAATTTCTTTCAACTCTGTGTGGTTTCAGCAAGATGGTGCAGCTCCTCATATAGCCCAACCTGTTATGACAGAATTGCGACGAAAATTTCCCAATAAGCTGATATCCAGAAACTCCACATTCCGTTGGCCACCCAGGTCGCCTGACCTTACTGCATCTGACTTTTTCTTGTGGGGTTATTGCAAACAGGAAGTCTTCAAAGCAAAACCAACAAATTTGAATGAACTAAGGCAATCCATTCGAGAAACAATTGCGGCTATTCCTGTCTCAACTCTCCAAGCAGTAATGAACAACTTTTTGGTAAGATGCCGCACATGCATCGACGAGCAGGCGGGGCATTTAAATTCCATTATTTTTAAAACTAATTAAGCTATATTTAATAAAATTTAATTAGCTTTAACATGAATAAAAGAAAAATGAATTCCATACACTGAAAAAAAAATTATTTGAGTTTCTTAATGTAGCAAAATTCATCAGCCACCCTGTATTTTATGTGAGTAAATCTTATTAATTGCCAGCACGAAAAGAGATGAAAGCGCAGTAATACCAACAGCGTCATTGCCATTTCAGGACTGCAAGGGGACCTATCTGCATACTCGCTATTCTCCGTAACGCTTTATGGAAAGCTTACATTCAACAAATTCTTAGTCAAGCAGTTAAAGTTGTATAATAATAATAACCAGTTAAAAGAGCATGGCGATAAACCGCGAGCGGCAATAGGTGGCAAAAAAACAGTGTGCTTCACGGAGTGAGAGGCGAAATTTCATTTGCTCCATAAAAAACTTCAAAAACGAAATTGCCACTCAATTGTGATCTGTCTATGAGTGAAATTACTTTTTCCTTCTCCAACATCCTTTCTTTCATGAAAGGCTCGCAATCCATTTTGAGATCATATACTCGTACATATCTATCCTATCTCTATCTCTATGGCGCGATATACAACAGGTATATCATCATAAACCTCCTAAGAGATTTTTGCGCCAAGCTTCTCTTCCAATTTGTGGTGTGCCGATTTGAATTTTCCCTACAAATTGGTGAGACCTACAGTTTTTTGCCGACTCCGAACGGCATCTACAAAGGAGACGAATTTTTGCTGAGAAGCCTGTCATGGCAGAAATACACTCGGAGAGTTTGCCAAACCACTGCCGAGGGGCGACCCCGTTTTGAAAAACTTTTTTCAAATCACTTTTGATGTTACCTGTACCAGGGCTCGAACCATGGACCTTCGGTGTGGTAGGCCGGCAACACTACCTTCACACCACGGCGGCCGCCATATCTATCCTATATGGGCAGGAAAATCAGATTCAATAACTTCTAAATGGACTTTTTAGGAATTCCAAACGCTTTAAATAGAACCAAAGGACCCAGATTTTAGTTGTTGTGAAGTAGTTAAAGACAATCTACAGAGATGCCAGGCATTCCCAGACCATCCTTTTGTTGTTGTAATAACAGTAATTTGCCCTGGTTAGGCCTCACGCTTACAGGGCTTTACTGAATAAGCAATACTTGGTCACTTTTGTGAATATAAAGGAGCAGGTCACCCACGACCGCACCCCTGTTGAGCGCAGACCCGTAGTAGCCGTTACGCTGTTCGAGTAATAACCTAACCATAGTAGCACTGAATAGCATCCGATCCGCTAAATCCTATATTGAGCCGACTTCTGCTGGCAAGACGCTACAAGATAGTCTGAGCTTATGCCTTACATTAAGAAAAGCGCCGACAGAAACTCCCCTCCAACCTTTCCTTCCCACATCTATACATTCGTCCACTAAGGCACAGGTCCCTTGCCACAAATGGGCCCTTAGCTCAGTCCCTCCTTGGGAGGAATTGGCGGTAAGCTAGTAAGGGAACAGTTCAAGGCAGGCAGTAATCTGTTAGCCCTGAGAGAAAACCTCCTCAATGTCCACCTGAGGGATTTATATGTTGAATAAGATTCAAAGCCAACGTGGGTTCAATGTTAAGAGTTCTGCAGATAACTACAAAAGCAGACTACTGAGGTACTAGCTTTTTAACAGCACTATCGAGTATCCACCTGACCACCATCTCATATAGACAATGTGAGACCCTGTCTAGAGGCCGACAGCTTTTACCGAAGCCCCCACTGCAGCTTTACAAGACTACCGAAGCTTTCTTAGCTAGTTATATTACACTTTCGGCATCATATACAGCCCGTGAAAGGATGACTTATTATCTTCGTGATCAGAAAGATATCGAACTACAAAAAGTAATATTTATTGAGTTTTCTTTCAAAGAATTCTGTTTTCCTTAATTGACACTGCAACGTCTAGACGCTTTTGGACGCTTCCCACAAAGCGCATCATTCATTTCGTTTTTATATTAATTGACAGCAATTAAAGACATCAAACACATGCAAGCTCTTCTCCTTCCTTCATTTGCTGCACCAACATATTCTGCGCCAGGTATCCTCATATATTCTGTTAGCTTAACCCCTCCAACGTGGGCGCTGTTTTCTTAATCGCTAAACGAGTTCGACGTCTGCCTAGAGCTCGTAGACTTTTTTTGTCAGTTCTTTCCACTAGCCAAGGTAGCAAAAGCAGCGCACAGCACGCTTGAGGCAATGCAAATGAATTTACTCGCCTACGTCCATTCATTCGCCGCATTTCACACACTTGCTCGTTCAGGATTAACCCGTCTTTCTTCGTGTGCAGCTTGATGTTATGCAGCGCTGATTGTGCCATTATTCATTTGGTGGAGCGTTTAAAGCGTTTTGTGCATTGTTCGACATTTTGTCGTCTGGTGGCACGTGTGCCGTGCAATTATCCTTTACTGTTATTATTTCGAACTCTTATTTCTTTTGTTGTTGTAGGTGCAACGGTAGTTTGTTTCAACTATTCTGTTTTTTCTTTCACTTTTTTGTTGGTGTAGTTATCCGGAGAGTAGTCGCTTTAATTACTTGTGTCCCATTGTAATTGTGAACTTTTACTTTACGTTACAGAGTCTTATTTCCGACTCTCTTTTTGTAACTGGCTTCTCATTTTTAGCTTTGATGCATTCCTCTATTATTACGTTATTACGACCTTTATATAAGATCGCTTTTGTACTTGTCCGTTAAGTATCATGAGCGTGATACTAGAATCTTGTAACACAGTTCAGAGCCGGGTGTCGAAAATTGAAACAAATTGCGGTAGGTGGCGCACGGTTGAATTTAGAAAATATTTGCAAAATTTGCTATCTTGTCATCGACTTTTTTAGGTAGCATCTGCAAGGCAGGCGTGAAACTTGGAACATGGTTCAGAGCATGTGGACTGTGGAAAATTAAATTGAAGATCTCCGATAGGTGGCTCACGCATCAGAATATTTAGAAGAATTCAGATACGTTTAACTTGAGCTAAAAATTCGGCGGAGAAGCCACGTTTGGTGACCCACTTATCAATTTCCATTATATGAATGAACCAAAAATCAGAGAACCATTTTTTCCTGAACGGAATGGCAGGCATTTTTAAGACTATCTTTTTCTGAGGAAGAAATTGTCTGATGCTTTCTGATATCTTTATATAAAGGTAGTCTTAAAAAAGGTTTTCATTTTTTTATTATATCTATTGTCTCTCCACTCCACTTGTCAGACTTAAGGCGATGTAAATGTGAAAACGCGAAAAATAGTGCAATTACCTGAGAGGTTTTTGATCTAATGAGCCTCATTGTCTCTTAACCATTTAGCGGACAATGGACAGGAAATGACTGCAAACTGCAAGATAATAAAGTTTTTCTCAGAAATCTTAACCAATATGAAACTAAGCACAAATAAATTAGCATTAAAGGTGAGATGTGCTGCTGTTGTTGTTGTTTTAATGATCCTAATATTAAAGGTTTTAAAGAGTTGGTACGTAATCAACTTTAGAAGGCAAGGATTTCCATGTAATGTTTGACTCTTCGTATCATATCACACCAGTTACCCCTTTTTAACGTCGGCTGAGCTGTAGAGAATGCTGCTTGAAAAAAACGAAGTTGATGAGGTCGTGTTTAAAAAATGACAATAAGATGGTGTGTCGATGTTGGGCTAGTTACAGGCCACACAAAAACGGCCATAATCCCCTTCACCAGGAAGAGAACCGTATCGGGATTAAGAACAAAAAGCCTACATGTCATGTTCATAGCATATGTGGCTGAAGTAAAATACTTGGGGGTCACCTTTTACAACAAGCTTCTTGGGCCACAAAGTCCATCATCGTTTGCAAACGCATAGCGGGCAAAAGGGTGGAGGTGTCTGTCTCGGCTTTGACTCGTGACATATTGTTCTTCCTTACAAAAAGGTGTCACCAAGCACTTGAAACACTTTTTTAACCCATATTTGCAACTCTAAAACGGAACTATTAACGGAAAAAATAGCAAACACACTTGCAACTCACATAAAAGTCAAACATTCTGTTGGTGGATTGTCATTTTACAAATAAAAAAAGGCGTGAGTACCAATTACTCGTGGAGTTTGATGTGTAAACATGTGTATCCTGTACAAAAATTTAGTTAAATCAGACCTCGCCCAGTGGATGAATTTCAAGCACAAAACTTTATTTTATTTTAGTTATTAGCTACTCCTTTCTTGGCCTTCTTTCCTTGCTCTTCTATCCTGTCTCTTTACTTTAATATATTTTTTATTTAATTTTCTTTTCTCTTCCTTCAACAGTCCCTATTTTCAATTTATTTTATTGTCTCCTTTTCTTGTTTCTTTTCCTTTCCTTTACTTTCCTTTTATTTCCTTTCCATTCCTTTTCTTTTTTTCCTTTTCCTTTCTTTTTCTTTACTTAATTTCTTCCCATTATCATAGTTCCTTTTAATTAATTTAATTGTATTTTGTTTTATTTTATTTTTTTTTTTATTTTTTTTATTTTTTTTTTTTTTTTTGTTTTATTTTTTTTTTTTTTGTTGTATTTAATTTTTTTTATTTTATTTTATTTTTTTTATTTTATTTTATTTTGCTTTGTTTTATTTTATTTTATTTTATTTTATTTTATTTTATTTTATTTTTTTTATTTTATTTTATTTTATTTTATTTCATTTTGTTTTATTTTACTTTATTTTAATTTATTTTATTTTATTTTGTTTTATTTTTTTTTATTTCATTTTGTTTTATTGTATTTTATTTTATTTTACTTTATTTTATTTTGATTTATTTTATTATTATTTTATTTATTTCATTTTACATTATATATGTTTTTTTTTTGCATTTCATTCCATAAGTATAGCTACAAATAGGGACACGATATCGAATGCAAAGTATCGATGCTGTACTCATTTAAAGTATCGCTGTAAAATTATCGGGTATCCGATAGTATCGAAACAAAAAGACTCGATAGTCAAAGTATCGATTCTAAATTTACACATAAATAAGCAGTTCAAACACGCAAAGTTGTACCTTAACATGAGTAATGTTATGCTATATTTGGAAGTTGTGGCTTAATCTGGAATTCTAGATATCCTAACGATGAAAATAATTATTTAATGGTACATACATATTTAGTTATATCATTTAATGCTTATTTATAATGAACATATTGATAAGTACTTGAAGTTTCAGTTTACAATGACTTACATCTAAATACACTAGGCACAATAAGTCTGCCTTCAGGTAGTTTTTTGGCACGTTCACCAATTTTGGCTTTAGTGAAATTATTTATAATGATTTTCTTTTAAATATATAGGTCGAAATTATATACGAAAAATTTAAAATATGTTATAAAAATGTTTTCGGAATTCGCGAAATGTCGACGAATTTTCATAAACATTTTCAGGTTTTTTTTTCAGAATTTTTAAAGTTTTTTGGGGTGTGCAGTTTGTATCCCATTCAATTCATTATAGTAAGGAGTGTGTCTTTTCATTACGATTTTCCTTTTTTGCAGTAGAAATTCAAAACGAAATAAGTACATGTTGCGATAGAAAGATCATCGATCCACGGAAACTCTTAGATATTTTCCCTTAGAACAGAAGAGACAGAGCAGTGTCTTTGGTCTACTAGTTTTTTCCTTTGTTAATTGCCACATTTTTCTACAATTTCGATACGATACCGGGAACTAAATATTCGATGTCAAGAAAGATCGCTGCAAAAGTATCGAGTAGAAAATATCGGTATCGAAGAGCAAAAGTATCGATATGGTATCGTATCGTATCGAAATTCGTGTCCCTAACTACAAAGATTACATTAACAAAGCAAATTAAATACCGTCTTGAGTATTCTAAGCTAAAATAAGTTTAACATGAATAATCACTTATTTTATTTTTGTAAGCACTGTGATATTTATGATAAACGCAATTGCCTTCGTCTTTTGCCGGTTGATAGCATTCATCGAGTTTAGGCACGATTACCGAATAATAACAATCAGCAAAGCACTTGTATGCACACGCACCCATACAACCAAAGCGTCACATACATACATATCAGAAAAGCAGTCAAACAAGATTCTATACACGCATACTAAGCCAAATTTCAGTTTCAACGCCCACCTGACCAAGAAACGTATTTTAGCGAGCATAAGAAAATTTCGATAGTTTCTCGTAACTTGAGAGTTCGCCACATGTACGAGTCTCGGATCTTAAACGGACACTTTAGGTTTTTTTTATTTTTAGAAAATACTTGAACTAAAAATTTTAAAAATTATTATTTTCGGTGCAGGACAAGACGTGACCAGGATGAATAAATACCTACTGAATGTATGTTTTCAATGATAACTTGTGTGGATATGTTTGCATTTTATTTTAATTTGATAATTATTTCTTTTGCCTTGCCGTGTATTAATGAACGCAAATAGGAGCACGGTAAACTTTAAAAAGGGCTAAATAAAAGCAGTAAAAAGAAACAACAACAACTGAATAAAGCTATAACAGCAACAAAAACAACAAATCAAGCAACAGCGACAACTGTATAAAGCAACAATTAAACTTAAAATATCAATCAAGGGATAAAAAACATACATATTTAAGTACCTATTATATTATAATTGAGCTTTTTTTTTGAAAGAGACTTAAGTCCATTTTTATACCCAGCTGCACTACGGTAAATATTTACAAAGCTTTCCTTTAATTAAATTAACTACTCATAAATTTGTTGTACGTAAATTGTATTTATTATCCTGCACTTTTTGTTAACTTGTATTTAATCGGGCTAAGATAGAGGGTAGGGTCACTAGGGTCAACTAAATAGAACCACTATTTTCTTCGATAATTAACACTTTAATTCACTCAGCAGGGTAAGTAGCGAGGCGGACAGTTGTAAACGAACTGTACTTAACAATTTTCTAAGTCTCCTGCACAGCAAGGAAACGGTAAGCAAGTATGTATATATGTATGTAAAATGTACAAAATAGAGCAAACGGTAAGTAAATAAATGGTAAAAAATGAGCAAATTATAAATTATTTTGTTTACAGGGTGCGGGAATCGTAAGTATTTTTTTGCAAATTAATTTAAGTAAATTTAAGTATTTAGTTTATTTAGGGTATTTTAAGAAAGGTAAGTATTTTGGCAAAATGATGTAAGTAGATTTAAGGAATTTAAGGTAAGTACATATGTGGTTTAGCAAAATGATTTAAGTTAAATTTTACAAGATAAGTTATTCTAAGGTAAGTATATAAGTGTAAATTCATTTATTAAATTGTAATTGAGTAATTAGGGAAAATTTTGTTTTAAAATTCAATCAAATTGGAGTTCATGTCTCCAACATGGCGGCCGGCCTGCTCCGATGAGTGAAGCAGCAACTCCTGCATCTCTGCCAAGGTGGACACTGCTGTGGAGAACAGGGTCTTCAAACGCCGCTGAGTATCCTTACGTTCTCCCCTCTTCTTCTTCTTGGGTTCTTCAGTAACCACTCGGCGAGTAGTGGGTTTCTCCTTCGGTTTGATTACACTGCGTCTATTCTTCTGCCTTTTCGGAGGTTTCTCTTGCTGTCTATGTAGCAGCGTGTGGTGTGCAAGGCCGCATTTGTGGCAACTGTCTGGGGAGTCGCATGCGCCCGTTACGTGGGAGGTTGCCAAACAGTTTATACAATATTTATGAGCCCGCACCGACTCATAGCGTTCGTCCGGGGTCATAGCCATAAAGGCGTTGCAATAGCGCAACGAGTGTTTTTGGCAACAGAGCCGACAAGTGCTGAAACTCTCGTAGCGTCTGTAATGAGAATATAAAGATAAGGATTTTATGAGGTGAGTACGGGTGCTAACAGTAGGGTCTGATGGATATCCTAGAGTTTACATGCTACGGAGAGATTTGTAGAGTGAGGGTGGAGATCTTATTCGGCTGGGGGAAGTGCGCAAAGTTTTGCAATGGGTCGTGTGTATATTCCGCTTTGAGTGCGGACATCTACCACTCGAACCTTTTCGTCCGAGCCGGGATGGAGACGAGTAACGCGTCCGAGTCGCCACTCATTCGGGGGGAAAAGGTCATCCTTAACGACGACTAAATCACCTTCTTTGATGTTTGGCTGCTGCGTTTTCCATTTAGTACGCTTATGAAGTTCTTTGAGATATTCGTTTTTCCAGCGCGTACTAAATTGATGGTGTAGAACTTGTAATTTTTGCCATTTGTTGATGAGCGAAAGATTCTCGGAGTTGGGTTCGGGTAACGCGAGTAGTGGAGCACCACGGAGGAAATGTCCAGGAGTTAGAGCGAGTAAATCACTTTGATCTTGCGACATCGGAGATAGCGGTCTAGAGTTGAGAACCGCTTCGATTCGAGTGAGTAGGGTAGTAAATTCTTCAAATGTGAATTTTTGACCGCCTGCAACTTTAAGGAAATGGGTTTTAAAGCTTTTAACTGCCGCTTCCCATAGTCCGCCCATGTGAGGAGCATATGGTGGGATGAATTGCCAGGACAGTCCATGAGTAGCATATTTTTGAGCTATGTCAGTTGCGGCTTTCTTGAGAAAAGAAGAAAGCTCCTTTTGAATGGCACGACTTGCTCCAATAAAGGTTTTTCCATTGTCTGACATTATTTTGTGTGGGAGTCCACGACGACTAACAAACCGCGCAAATGCTGCTTTAAACGCAGCGGTCGTCAGATCTGAGCAGACTTCAAGATGGACCGCTTTTGTTGAGAAACATACGAACACACAAACGTATGCCTTGGAGTAAGATGCCTTTCGTAAGATTGATGTTTTAACTAGAAAAGGTCCAGCAAAGTCGATACCGGTCGTGTGAAATGGGAGAGAGTATGTGGACCTTTCCGGAGGGAGTGCGGCCATTATTTGAGATTTAGCCTGTTGTTTATAGATAATGCACGTCTTACAATGAAATATGCACTTCTTCACCTTTTGTTTGAGTCTAGGGATGCAGTATTCCTGTTGTATCATGCGGATCATCAGTTGTTTTTCGGCATGCAACAAGGTAGAGTGAACAAACTCTAAGAGTAAAGAGCAAAAACGAGAATTATCGGGAATAATAATGGGATATCGCTCGTTGTAACTAAGATTGGCCTTTGCGAGCCGACCATTCACTCGCATTATGCCTGTTTCGTCTAGCACAGGGTTCAGAGTTAATAGTGAACTCTTTTTGTGGAGTGGTTTGTTGGACTGTAGATCCGCGATTTCGGCAGAGAAATATTTCTGTTGCGTCAACACGACCAAACGAACCTTTGCCTGATGCACTTCTTCATGGGTTAGCGTGATGGTTTTTAGAGTATCGAGTCCTTGTGCCCTGTTTATAAAACGGTACATATAAGCAAGGACTCGTAGAGCTCTTGAGTAGGAAGAAAAGCGTTCGAGTAGATCAGGCCTATCTGCCGCATGAAATGCTTGAGTGCGCTTTTGTTCCGGTGGAGTAGGGGTTTGTGTCACTGGTTTCGGCCAGGACGTTGGGGATTTGGCCAACCACTCTGGGCCCTTCCACCAAAGGGAGCATTCGGCTAGATCTTTGGGTGTGCATCCACGGGTGCCAAGATCTGCTGGATTATCTCCACTGGGTACGTGTCTCCAAGTGGCGTTACTCACGTTCTCCAGAATTTGTGAGGTTCTATTTGCCACGTAGGTCTTCCAAGTGTGTAGGGGTTTTTCCAGCCATGCTAGTACGATGGCGGAGTCCGACCAGAGCAACAGGTCATGTGGAGGTAGGGTTAGGTGGGAGCGAATTTGTTTTACCAATTTGGTGAGAAGTACTGCTCCACAGAGTTCTAGACGCGGCAGGCTCACGGTTTTCAATGGAGCCACTTTGCTTTTCGCCACGAGTAAGTGAGTTGAGAATGTGTTATCGCTATTCTGCACTCGCAGGTACACACAAACGCAGAATGCTTTTTCGGATGCATCTGAGAATCCATGCATCTGAAAGGGTTTATTGGGTGAAAATTCAACCCATCGAGGGATTTTAATTTCATTTATCGCGGAGAGATTTTCGCGAAATGTATTCCATTTGTGGAACGCGCTGGGTTTGACTTGTTCGTCCCAATCTGTTCCTTCTAACCAGAGTTCCTGGAGGAGAGTCTTGGCTCGTATAATTATTGGCGACAGCCACCCTGCCGGGTCAAACAATTTCGCAACCGCCGATAAAATTTGCCTCTTTGTGTTAGAGTTTGCTGCAGGTAGAGGGTCGTAAGAGTATGAGAAAGAGTCGTTTATGGCATTCCATTTTATGCCGAGAGTCTTCGTTGAGCTGGCATCGTGAAATTTGAGAAAATCTGCATCTAGGAGATCAGATTCTGGAATGGATTGCAATAATTCTGAGTGATTTGCCGTTATTTTCTTGAGTGGAAAGCCGGCTGATTTCAACGCTTCGATAACCTGGTTTAGAGAGTCGTGAGCGGACTGTATACTGTGTGCGCCCGAAAGTATATCGTCTACGTAGGTTTCGTGTAGAAATATATCATGGGCGAGTGGGTGGGTGGGCTTTGTGTCTTCTGCGAGTTGATGCAGAGTACGTATCGCGAGATACGGGGCACAGTTGACGCCAAACGTCACTGTCTTTAATTTGAAGTCCTCCATTGGCTGCTGTGGGGATCTTCGGAAGAGAATTCTTTGAAAATCCTGATCCTCTTCGTGAACGAGAATTTGGCGATACATCTTTTCGATGTCGCCATTGAATACATACTTAAAAAATCGCCATTTGAGTAGGACGAGCATTAAGTCGTTTTGGAGTATAGGGCCTGAGTGTAGAGCGTCATTCAAGGAGTTTCCAGAATGAGTGGTTCTAGATGCGTTGAAGACAACGCGCACCTTTGTTGTTTTGCTGTCGGGTTTTAAGACAGCATGATGGGGGAGATAGAAGGAAAGATACTTTCCTTTATCGATTACCTCGCGGGATGAGGTTGCCTCCATATGGTTAAGGGTGATATATTCTTCCAAAACCTCAGAGTACTTTTCTCTCAGCTCGGGGTTTTTTTCAAGGGATCTCTCAACGCTGAGGTATTGTTGTTGTGCAGCAATTCGCGAATGTCCCAGGGCGAGTGTGCTTGGAAATTCCCTTTTGAATGGTAGTTTCACAACATATCTACCATCTTCTTGGCGGTGGGTGGTTTTGCGGTAGAGTTCCTCGCAAAATTTGTCATCTTCCGAAATAGCTTGAGTCATGGGTAGCTCTTCCTGTCGCCAGAACTGCTGGAGTATTGTACTGAGAGTATCATCCGGACTCTCGAGTACTTGAGTTGAGAATGTATTTACAGTCTCTTTAATGGGTCCGCTGAGTATCCACCCAAATATAGTATTTTGGGCTAATAAAGAACCACTTACATCGGAATGTAGTCCGTGGAGTAGTACTTGTGGGGTGAGATCGCTGCCTATAACCATGTCAATTTTCGAGGGAGTGAAACATTGAGGGTCAGCGAGTGGCAATGTTGCAAATTCCTTCAAATTTACTGTCGACACTTTAACGCTAGGCAGGAAGTGAGTCAATTTTGGCAGTAAAATTGCCTGGGTATTTATTTGGGTCTTTAGATCAGACGAGCAGAGGGTTATCTCGCAGATCCTATTTGAGTTTTGAACTACCGAACCTCCCATTCCGGATATTTTATAATGGGTTTCTTTGGTCGGTAGTTGTAAGAGTGCCTGTATTCTTGAGGCTACAAAGGGGTTTTCGGAGCCTTGGTCTATCAGTGCACGAATTTTGTGATACTCGCCGTGAGCTGACACTGTGACCAAAGCTGTGGGTAAAAGAGTAGTTTCGCTACTACTCGCAAAGTGGGTCAATGTTGTGTTTTTCGCACTAGGGTTTTGCTTTGATTGGGTTCGACTGGCATCTTTTGAGGTTGATGGCCTGTCTGGGTCTTCAACTGTGGGTGGCGCCACGTGGGGTGTGGTATACGCCTTGCTACTTTGTTGCCTCTGTACCGGGTTTTGAGTATGGGGTTTTGCTTGGAAATGGAGTAGAGAGTGATGTCGTTTTTGGCAATAGACGCATGTGAAATTGCTACGACAATCCTTTTCCAAGTGGGAGCAAGCTAAACAATTTGTGCAGTAATTGTTTTCTTTCACAAATTTGCTTCGCTCTTGAGTCGAGAGATTTCTGAATTTTATGCAGCTCATCAATGAGTGATTCAGATTGCACAGTTTGCAAGAGGGTTGCTTCCTTGAGTCCACATGGAATGTTTGGGTTTTATTCCTGAAATTCGACTGGTTTTGTGGAGTCGAAGATCTGTGGGTGAAGCTAGAGTTAGGGTTTCGGGGTTTATTGGGTCTATATTTACCGAGTCGTTCCACCACTTCGTATCTTGTCGTGAGAAATTTGTCCATCTCCGACCAAAGTGGTAGCTCTTTTCTGGAGTCGAGTGATTGCTCCCATAGAGCGAGGGTTTCATCAGGGAGTTTTGATGAACATAAATATATGAGGATGGGGTCCCAGTTCTCGGTAGGGACATCGTTCGCATTTAGGGTCGAGATACAGTTATTTATGGTTGTTTGAATTTCTTGAATTCTTTCACCATTTTCAGAATAAACTGTGGGCATATTAAATAGGGTCTTTAATTGGTTATCTACGAGAATTCTCCGATTCTCGTATCGGGATTTGAGTGCTCCCCATGCCAACTCGAAATTTTGATCATTGAGTGGGTATTTTTTAATGATCAGAGCTGCTTTGCCTCGAGTTTTTGCTCTCAGGTGAACGAGTTTTTGGGCCTGAGATAATTTTGGGTGATTAATGTAGACCGCAGTGAACATGTCCCGGAATGACGGCCAGTCTTCATAACCGCCATAGAAGACCTCCGTGTCACATGCGGGGACTTTGAGATAGGGTTCTTGTTGCGAGGGGGTATGGATCCGTTGTGTTGGGTTAACGTTGAGTTGAATAGGCTGCAGGGTGTTAATCATCTCGATAATCCTGAGTTTGGTGCTCATTGCCGTGTCCAGTGATGTGTCGTATGTTTCCTCGCATGCCGCCCTGGATCTTTCCTCCGGTATGTTGAGATGTGCTGCTTCATATGCTGATTCCACTGCGTCTACACGTTTGTTGAGTTCATCGAGATACAGTTTGAGACTGGTCTCGGAGTGGTCCGTCTCTGCTATGTTCCACCATTTTTCGCCGAATTTTTCCAATTTATTTATTTCGAATAGGAATTTTTTTCCAAAAGGTCCATATTCCTCCTCGGACTGGGATCTTGACCGGGTATCGGGTCCTGCCTGTGGCAGTAGGGTCTTGGGTTTCTCCTGTTTATCAGTCATCTTGAAATTTGAGTCTAAAATGTTCTTCGATTTCGAGAGTTTTTTCCCACGGTAATTTTACTCAAAATTGTATGTGCTCAGGCCCACTGTGCTATTTATGTAGCGGAATTTGTTTAACACAAGTGGCGATGACCGGCTTTTGTTATGTGGGAGATCACTTGTCTTAGCGCGTCTAAGTACAAGTATGTGTGTATGTATGTATAAATGAGTATCACAGTGGAAAATGGAAAAAAAAGTGGGTGGAGTTATAATTGATTTCCAGTGAGTGTTGAGTGAAAAGTAAAGCTTAAAATTATGGGTATTAGGGTGTGCGATTTTTAGTATGGACTTTTTCTCCCAAATAAAGCAACAATTTTATTCTTCACGAACGAATAAAATTTCACCTTCGAATAAAATATAGGAAATTTATAAATTTTCGCTATAATTATGTGAGTCGAAATTTTTTTTGGGTTGGTGTTGATTTTGGGCGGAGTTTATGGTACAACCGATATTAGTGCATATATGTAGGGACACTTTTGAGTATTTTAAATATGTTGCAAAAGATATGCAACAGGGTGTAAGTGTGCACGTATATATATATTTTGCCGCCAATATATTGGGTGAGAGAGTTCGGGTGTATTTATGTGTAAGTGTCCGAAAATATACGTATTGATATATGGATATAAGTACAGCTTTTTCAGAGTCCCGGTATGGGAAGTTATCCGCAAAAAATACCGCTTGGCTTCTGAGCTACATAAAAAATGTACATGTGTACGAAGTAATTAATTTTGCTGTGACTGTACCTTTTTAGGGATTGCGGATTTTGGGTAAAAAACGGTATGAAAAATTGTGCCGCGAAGGGGGATGAGTTGACTTGCTGTACTTGTATATTTATCAATATATGTAGAGTAATCTTGTGTAGAGTGTACTCACTTTGGCATCCCGTGTTTTCTTACCACCTGTTTTGTGTTGTTGTGAGTATTCCTCTTGTTGTGATGTTGTTGTTGGTGTTGCTTAGTGCTTTGTTGCTGTTGCTATTGTTGCGTTATTTGTTGTTGTTGTTGGACCACTTTTGCAGGTATACTGCTCGTGGTATCGATAACAAATATTATTAAAGTTTAATAATAAAAACTGGGACAGCCTACTGTCCTTTGTATTCACCACCTTTCGTGCACTTTGGCAAACCAGAGGTATTTTTTTTGTATGCGTACGTATTAACTTTATTTTTTTTATCTTCTCAGCACCTTTTTTTCCAACAAACTCTTGGTCTTTTGGTTTTAATTTTCATTTACTTGAAACTAATTTTTTTTTAACTATTTTATTTCAGCACTCCACATATGTTGTTTTGCATTTAAAAAATATTGAAAATTGTATATGTTTTAATTTGCACTTATTGTTTGTTTTTTAGAGTTTATTTGCACTTATTTCTGTTTCTTTCAGCGCGCGCGTACCGGGTAAGTATGTATGTATATGTGTTTGTTTTTTTTTTTTTTTTTATGTTTTAACTTTTTCTCTCTTCACTCGTAAGTATATATTTACATATGTATGTATTTTCCCACTTGTTTTTTATGTATAATTTTTTTAAGAATATTATTTTAAATTTTGTGTATAACTAATTTTTTTCCACTTAGGTCACCGGTTCACTGATGGCCGTAAAGGACCATGTATTTAATCGGGCTAAGATAGGGGGTAGGGTCACTAGGGTCAACTAAATAGAACCACTATTTTCTTCGATAATTAACACTTTAATTCACTCAGCAGGGTAAGTAGCGAGGCGGACAGTTGTAAACGAACTGTACTTAACAATTTTCTAAGTCTCCTGCACAGCAAGGAAACGGTTAGCAAGTATGTATATATGTATGTAAAATGTACAAAATAGAGCAAACGGTAAGTAAATAAATGGTAAAAAATGAGCAAATTATAAATTATTTTGTTTACAGGGTGCGGGAATCGTAAGTATTTTTTTGCAAATTAATTTAAGTAAATTTAAGTATTTAGTTTATTTAGGGTATTTTAACAAAGGTAAGTATTTTGGCAAAATGATGTAAGTAGATTTAAGGAATTTAAGGTAAGTACATATGTGGTTTAGCAAAATGATTCAAGTTAAATTTTACAAGATAAGTTATTCTAAGGTAAGTATATAAGTGTAAATTCATTTATTAAATTGTAATTGAGTAATTAGGGAAAATTTTGTTTTAAAATTCAATCAAATTGGAGTTCATGTCTCCAACAAACTAATCTCTAATTTTTGTATTAAGTACTTACATGTTTTTGTTAACACAAAAATTAAATAAAATAAGCTTGAAGTCAACAAAAAATGCACCCTTTTTTGTATGGAGAACAAATTGGAAATCATCGCTAACGTAAGTACTTTCGATCCGTATTAGATACTGTTTAAGACACTTTCTCGATAGTGAAAACGTACCGAGACAATATCCATTTGCAATCCATAAAAAGACTCGTAAACTGTATCAAAATCTTATATCGAGAAAGTGTGCTCTGCTGCCTCAAACTGAGAGAAAGGTAATACTTTTACGGAATCCGTTCTCAATACTTCAGAAAAAGTATTGCTAAAGCTTCGAAAACTTAAGCATTCTCGTGAGCGTTGGTCGCGTGGGCTCAGATATGCACAGAAACAACATCAACAACAAGGCACAGGCAGAGACACAGGTAGATCTTATGCGTAACTACGTTGCCCTACCGAGCCCAAAGATGTTTACACATAAAAAATGGAGAAGTATAAAAAGAGACTAGACAACAGCACAAAAACCCTTTACACGCAGCACGACAAAGAAAATAACTTGAAAAACTAGTTTAAAGTGTCGTCATCGAGTACTAAGTGCTTTTCACATGCACAACCAAATATTGCAACAAAACGCCAACTGAAAAAGAAACCATCAAGTAGTCGTACATCCGAGTAGGTAAAGCAAAAAATAAAATAAAATGGCGCAACATACAATGCGAGAATAGAGCCTAAGTTTGTGCGTATAGAAAAGGGTGCAAAGAAAATACTTAAAAAACAAAATTGCAACAGAAAAAAATGCCATGCTGCACTCATTACGCTAATTGGCATAGCAATCAGAACTATTCCGTGTGTACTTTGGTTCGGTGCGTTTTGAACAGCTGCCGCCGCTTTTCAATTGATGACGTTACAGTTATTTGCTGCTCAAACGTTTTTTTTTTTTGTAGTTCGAAGGTTTTTAATATGAGTATATTTGTGTGCGCATGAGTGTGCGGTGTACTTACGCAAAATCGCCAACTGGTCGCCTAGAAGTATGTTTCATTGCTAGGGAAGTCATATGAGGGTTAGTACTTTACTACTATCGTAGTAGATTTAGTACGTTTTTCCAAAAATTTCGAAATGTACTACGTGTCAATGTTTGATACTAAATCTGTGATTTATTAGATAAAAAAAATTTGTTAACTTTGGATTTGCGAAGGAAGCAAAACTCTTATAAAAGCTTTATAAATCCATTTTATTTTAATATTGATAATAGCTACATTCCATTGTCTATGCGATGATATACCATGCATTGAAATAAAAACAGCTTATGTAACAGAAACGGAGAAATAGGCATAGTTTGAGCCAACTTTTATTGCCACCAATGTGCACAGCGATATTTTAGTGCTGTAAATGGGATGCTTAACTTTAAGTTGGACATCGGGCAATGCATCGGTGCAAGTTTCAGTCAATTCTATAGAGTGATTATTGACTGATGCGCGAACAAACATACAGATAAACACAGACTAAAATTCTTAAAACTGTAGTTTTGATCGGTTTTACTCTCATAAAAAGCCTCCCATATGCATTTTTCTAAAATTTTTGTTTGTTTATTTGGCTAAATAATTGGAAAATATTGCTTTTTTATACCAACAATTTTTGTTGATTTACGGCCTGTACATTTTCAAGTATTCATGAAACGAGTTTAAGCCCAAGAATAATAATTTTTCACTTTTTTTGAATTTCTATGAAAATTATTATTTTGGTTTTTTATTTTTTAATAATCATTTTTAATTAATTATTAAAAGTTTTTTAATTGAATAGAGTAAGAAAAATGTTTAGAGACAACAGCCATATCCATACATATCAGCATTTCAAAAATTTGTCAAAAAAATAAAAATGTTAATGTTATAGAGTTTGGTGCTATGAAAATATGAGGCACAAATTTTTTACTACGATTTAAAAAAAAAAAGTATCATATATATCACTGCCGTAAAATAAAAATTGAAGAATAGTTGAATGTACCCAACTGAAATTCCATATTTTTTTGCATTTTTTTATCAAGCTAGGGTCTTCTTTAAAAGTTGTTATGTGGCATATGATTTGGTGAGAAATAAAATACCTTTAAAAACTATGGACTTACTACGATTTACTATTTTAGCTTTTACTAGGAGTTTTTTTTAGTTCGAACACCGTCACTGAGGTGCAACATTTCAGTTACCTATACCCAGTAGTGCTAAAAAAATACAAAAAAATGTTAAGTCACGAAAGCGCATGAACATTTATAAAACAGCCGCGGATCGAACGCGAAATAAAAATGTGTTTTTGCATTCATTTTTAAGCACTGCAGCTGCTTAAAACAGTGCTCTTTCATTGTACTCCTATTCGAGAGGCTGTGCCCGCAAACAAAAATCGATTCTAATACACATCGGTACTCTGTGGTTCGTTCGAATTTACTTTAGAAGATATTCGATAATATTAGGAATCACTGTTTCACAAATTTTTAAGTCAAAGCGAAATAAAAAAAAACACACCTTGTTTCGAAGTATAATCATAGCTTCAACTTTTTTGTAGTATTTTCATAATTTGTGTATTTACTCCCATTTCATTTATCTTGTGTACTATTGCCGTTGTAAGCCTAACACCCCCCGCCCCCCTTCCAATTATAATAGAAGCTCTGCTTGATTTAATAGGATAGATCTGGCCAAACTCGGCTATTGGGTATGTAATGCTCGGTACCACATAAAATTCAACTGTCTTTATTGTTACTTCAACTTTTTTGTTACTTCCTTTAATTTTCTGTCTCTATGGCTCCTACCTTAAATAATAATTCCGTCAGCATTTCGATAAAGTACTCGTCCCATTGCAGCGCGAGTTCATTACTTTCATAATTCCTTTACAGATCTTTCTACCCGTCAAAAAAAAAACTGACCTACCATCTTTATCGAACGCCTGTGTGCATACTTTGATTACGTTTGCGTATCTCATAGACACACCCACACATAAAAACACAAGTAAGCTCAACTGAGCAGCAGTAACGAACCCAATAAACTTTCTGGTAGGTCAGTTTTTTTCGTATTATACCTTTTATGAACATGGAATGGTAGTATAACTTTGATTTGCTACCGAAAGTCTGTATGTGCAATGGGGGATGGCCACATCGAAAGATAGTTCCTAGAGAGTAGGTGCAAGAGCGGAAGGTCTTTGGTCTTGGAAGATTTAAGAAGCATCACGCACTGCGTCATAACCAGTCTCGCATTGAGGTAATGTCAGCGATTATACTACTCAAAGATATGGCTAAGAAGTGCCCTTACTTTAAAAGAAAAATAAGGAACCGATTGAAAGACAAGACAACTTTGTAGTGGCAAATCAGTAACATGAGTGAGATTACAAGTAACAACGACTGCTTAAATACAGGCAGGGCTACTTCCCTGCAAAAATCGAATGACTGAAACTCCAATTGGTATTCATGTCGGTAAAATGTCCCGTAATTTTACATGTTATATACGAGTCAAATGACTAGTAGATGTGACACCGGTGTGAGAAGTACAGCTATATGTATATGAAGGGAAAGAGTGCGATGTAAAACCGCACAGACAGGAACGCGAGGAAAGAAACATTCAAAAAGTCTACCGATGCTCTTAAAAACGTGATGGGAGAAATACGGAAACTTTGGGTATGGCTCCGGGGAAATTGACTAATCATTTTACCCGTATCGTTTTTGCAGGGTTGATAGCCGCATAATCGTAAATTGGCCATTAGTGATAGTCAGCTACCTAATATTATTCCAACAAAGTAACTCAAATACAAAAGTCGCAAATTGAGTGAGAGCTTAGTTAAACTTACTTGAGGCTGCCATCTTCGTTTCTGTCACCTAAGCTAAATACTTCTCAAAAATGCAATCAGTGAAGGGTATTAGGTGTTCATTACAACCGCAGACAGTCCTTTTCTAATTTGTTTTTTATCATTTTAAATTTCATCCTTCGAAGAACATAGCAACGCTGAGCTCGTGTCAAGATTGCTTGGAAGTGCCATAAACTGTAAAGGAAATGAGTTGGGTAAAACTAAAAAAATGCATTGAGTATGCAAAATTGAAATAACAAATGAGATGTTGGTATGTATGAGTGTATGAGTGTCTGTGTGTGCGTGTTTGCATAACTGGAAAAAAGCCGAGAGCTTCCAAGTCCATTAACAAACGCCCAGACTTTCCTTCAATTTATCTAGCCTTCCTTGTAACAGGTTACACTTGATGATTTATGTTTATTTTAGTTTCTTGTTTGAGATGTTGAGAAGGAGATCATTTGTTGAAGTGGCGATGTGAGCTGTCACTATCGAGATGAAGTTGTCTAGTTAAGATGCTAGACACTTTTTTTGTTATTGTAACTTATCAATGTACTTAATTGAAGGCACACAATTTGCTTAAAAATCTCTTGATTATATTTTTTAATGGGCACCTTCACGAAATCATCAAACGCATAAATTTACGTTCTTCCGCTGTTAACTGTTGGTCGAACGGTGGGAAATGAGAACCTTGAACTACGTGGCATGTGAACATTGAGATATGGGGTAAAAATTATTCTTTATCAGAAGGTATCAATATTGTAAGGACTATGCTGTTGGGATTGCAGATACTGCCAATTTTTCGTATGTGTTTAAGCGACATAAGCTGTAACGATTTACTTCGTCTATTTTATTTACGCTGCACTCTCTTGTAATTCGCAAGCAGCTTATAAAATATCCCAAAGATATAGTTTATGTTTTTTAATCCCAAAGAGGGGTTTTTCACAGCGGAAATGAGGAAGCCACTCCCGTGCAATGCCTCAGAGCCAACAGTGCTCGCCCCCAATTAATACATACAAAGTGTAAAGGTGTCCCACACCCCCAGTTCTATATAGAACAAATAACTCAAATAAAAAATACTCAAAATAAAATAATTTACTATTCCCTAAATATCGCCCCTATGCAATATGTGCAAAGGGGGGTTTTTCAGAACGAAAATGAGGAAGCCAATCCCATGCAATGCCTCAGAGCCAACAGTGCTCGCCCCCAATTAATAAATACAAGGTGTAACAGGTGCACTGCACCCCGTTCTATATAGACCAAATAATTTAAATAAATAAAATAATAATTAAATACATATTAGAAAAGGGCTCCCTATAGTAAACATGTGCACCGCACACCCCCTTTTCCTCTCTAAACCAATAATATAATATAAATAATAAAATAAAACAAAAAATAACTCAAAAAAACCACTCGCCCTCCATAAAGCTTAGACAGTATGGAAACAACATATTTTCATTTCAGCTTATGCTCTACAAATATCGGGTAAATCTTATAAATCAATGTGTGTGTGTGTTTGTTATAGGCGTCCTAAGTAATCAACCGATCTTTATAAAATTTGCACAGTATATTCTTGGGTTCACTGGTTACAGCATAGAGTATATATATAATTTTGGAAAAGTGGTCGGTGTCCCTCCTCCAGATTATATAACATTTTAATTCGTTATAGCTCTCAACGTATTTGGTCTAAATTCATGACATTTGGATGTATGTGTCCTTTACTCAAGCTTTACATTATATTGGAAAAGTGGGCGGTGCCACGCCCAAATATAAATTTGGTTTTGTTTGTGCTTCATTCATGTCCAAAATTTATTGTCGATCTCTATGAAACTTTCACGATATGTTCAGGAGTTCCACACAGGCTGTATATATTTTTTTTAAAGTGGGCTGGTGCCACGCCTCCAGGCTATATAATATTTCATTTCGTCATTACTCTGAACGTATTTGGTCTAAATTTATGATATTTGGATATATGCGTCCTTAGTCAAGGCTTACATAATTTTGGAACAGTGGGCGGTGCCACGCCTCCAGATTACATATTTATGTATTTAAATTCGTCATAACTCTGAACGTATTTCGTCTAAATTCATGAGTCAAGATTGACATAATTTTGGAAAAGTGCGCGATGCCACACCCTCAGGCTATAAAAAAGGCAAAAGTAGAAGGAAAAACAAAGATATAGAAATAAATAAAGAGTAAGCGCCGATTAGGTAGGGAAAAGAGTAAAATTTGTTAAATGTAGGCAATTCAAATTTTGCTAGGCGTCATAAAGAGATCATACAGAGGCATAAGCGAAGTCAAACAAACCATTTAATTAGCATCAGAAACAAATGTTCATTTCCTGTGAATATATTGGAACGTTCGGGCACATACATAAGTGAGTTATCTCTGGGAAAACACCCTTTTTCTTGTTACTGGTTGTTCCTCACTTTAGGATCAGTTGATATCAAAAACACTTACTTAAAATAGTAGACCTACTGTCGTGAAGACGATTTGAGTTTAGCCCATTCCGAACCTTATTTGTCATCTCGTCCTGTCATCTTGCTTATCTGAACTCCAGGTAAAAGTTCGGAGTTTAGCAGTACCAACTTATGCATGAAATTAGTACTGTATTACCATAGAGCGTTGTGTTTACGGATACAAAGAATATTACCCTTGACAAAGACTTCAGCTTTCTGCCGTCGTAATTTAAAAATACAGGAAGCAAGATAGTCTTAGTTACCGAAACTGAAGTAAATCGAGATGGCAATGTTTTCTTTAGTTTCCCAAGGTTCCACATTATTTGTGTATCGCTTCCACAGCCCATACGTGTCTTCTAGAACCAAGTGACCCTATCTGGAGAACGGGGTAATTTAAAGAAAAACCAATTTCGAGTGCCGAAGAGGGTGGTGATGTGCAGCTAACTAGCTGAGCTTCGGATTTGACACTTTACACCTCTCACTATCAATCTCCCGCTTTCCTTTACACTAACATAGGTGGTGCCCAAATAGTACGGTTGTTGTTGTTGTTGTCCAATTTTTTTTTTTTTTTCAAAAATAATAATAAATTTCTATAGGTGTATCATTGCTAGTCTAGATTTTGTAGGACAGATCTGGTTTTTTGATTTAACAACATGCGTGGAATAGAACTTTTTTGAAAGGTTTTAATCAGAATTATAAATATCCCTCAGACTGAACTACAGGAGGAATATGACTCACCCGCATTATGAACATCCTGAAGCATTATTGTGGAAATCAGCATATCGCTAAATGATCACCTCGTTCCTTCAGTAAGAAAATTTGCTGTGAAAAACGGTCCACATAAGAACGGCTCACCGCACTAACAAGTGGGAAAGAAATTTGATAAACGATATCAAAAAATATCCTCCTGGGTATGCACTGTGCGAGGGAGAGCGTGGATTCAGCATCAAAATAAAGTTATAGGTTTATGATACCTCTTTCAAAAATACATGAGTGAAGAATTTTAACCTTTCGTCGACACACAAAAAAGTATAGAAAAGGAATAGTAATAGTATTTTATGTGAGCCTTTATGGTGATCATTTAATACACGTTCTGTTCCGTTTATGCCCTATTGTTTATTGCTGTTTCTTTAATTACATGTATTAGTTTGGTTGGGCCAGCACTCCACCCTGCCTAGCCGATGACATGTGGATGTGTTGATGGGCTGTCGTTCGACCGCCGAACAATTTTTTTGATAATCTTTAAAGAGTGTATTCCCGAATTTGTATACCATTGCGTTTAGTCGACACATTCATTCATGGCAGCATATGTAGGCAGCAAAAACCAGGGTTCGAAAATGCTTAAAAGTTTTTAAAGCACATGATTTTGATTTTGCGTTTGCTTGAAAAAAAACGAGCAGCCCAGCAGCAGCATGAAAAATGCTGATAATCAAACGATAGATTGCTGTTAAGCAAATGTTCAATGCTTGGCAGCCTATTAGTTTACTGTTGCTTGCTTATTGAAAATTTCAAAAGCACAAGCTAAATCAATGTTTTAAATTTCATAAAAATCATTATAAAATCCAAAATAAACGACATAATATTACGGGATTGGCTCAGAAATATATATTTTCTACTTTCTCACCAGTTTATAGCAAAAAATGTGATTGGCACCCGGTGATGGTTTTCGTCAAAACCGCTTGCCACTCAATGTGTTAAGTGAAACTATCTGCATTTTGTATCATGGTTGTTTCTGCTTTATTAATTTTCAATAAGCAGCACCAGCAATCGATCGTTTGCTTATCAGCATTTTTCATGCTGCTGCCGCTGCTGCTAGTTGTTTTCAAGCAAAAGCAAAAGCTTCTTTTTAAGCAAGAAAAAATCAAAAGCTCATTATCAGCACATTTTCGCTGCTTGTTATTATTGCTTAAGCATTTTGAACCCTGGCAAAAACCACAGCAATTTTCAGTTTTAATTATAATTTTAAAAAATACATATGTATATGCCCTTAAAAATTATAAACCTAACTAAATTTCTTGTCTTAAGGAACCTTAACATGTTGTTTGTATATGCGTATCATGCTAAATTTTCTTAAACTTAATTGAAATTGTATTGGCTATTATTCATTCCTCTTCTTTTATGCAATTCTCAACTAGTTCACGCAAACTGGGATTCTCCATTGCTGCCGCAATCCGTTCTTTGTCGTTTATTTGTTTATTTACTAAAGGATAGAAAATAAAATTGATTATTGCTTCCGTTTTGCATTAATTAAATATATATATAATCCATTTATTATGAAAGTTGTACAAATTAAACTTTGAAAAAAAAAATTATAAGTGTACTTTTAGTATTTTTGATTTAAATAAGCATTAAGAAAAAAATTCGAATAGAAACATTGTATCACTTTCCAAAAAACGGATAATTTATTTACTTTCATCCTCTGTTGTGTGTGCGCCTTTCTTTATATAAATGTCCAATTTGATATTGTGAGGTAAACTTCGTTCCACTTTGACGCGTATGCATAAGCCGATGAGCGTTGCCAAAGAGCAGTGTGGAACAGTAGGATTGAATTCAATTCGTACCTGAAAGCGTTTAAACAGATTATATATATTTCCAACTGAATAATATGGTTGTGTAGGTAAAGACGAGAAAACGGAACGGTGTGTTTGGACTCTGTTGTTGTTTGTAAAGGCAAAACTACTTTTCATTTGCGAATATGGATGCGGAACTATAGCGTATTCTGGTACCAACCCAAATGTCACAGAAGCGATTTGTGTGCCCTTTATTTGTTCTCCAAAAGATGTGTGTATGACTAAATCAACAGGTTTATAATGTTGTTGTTGTGACAAAAAACTACCCGAAAGTTTGGACAATGTAAAGGAAACATGGAACTGGACAGCATTCCAAGTTTATTTTAATTCGATATAGCACTATCTGATTCGTTACAGGTGCCTGTTATGCCCTGGATTCATGTCCGGCCGAGCATTACCAATTCAGAATCGTTTGCCCAAAATCCTTCTGATGATTTTGTCTTTAGAAGAGATACAAGGCAAATTTCACAAATCGCTCCTGCAACAATACTTTTTTAATAACTTTATATTAATAGGCCTAGAGTTTAAGTTCCGACAGTTCCGACAGTACATCCAGGATTACTGCTCAAAACTCCTCGCAAGTGCACTTGCCGTTTTAACAACACCAGATTGAATCGCAACTCCAACATACCACAGAAACATTGGATTTCGTTGGAGTTTGTACTATTATGCCGTCTTCATAGACGACATTCAAATCCTCTAATGTGCATGGTTTTTCAGGATCTCTTATAGTTCTTAACGCATCTGTGTAAATAAAAATATTACTGATGCAACTCTTTAAACGCAGTATCCACCCATACTCACCATAGACAGTTTCTTGAAGTTCAATTGTACTTTTATAGCCCAACCCTTGAAGCAGTGCATCTTCGCCAATTGGTATGGGTTCCTTTTGCAAAGACATCTGACTAATTTTTTGTAGAAGAGTATTATCTACAGTACCAGCCGCTGGCTCATTTGAAGCGGTTATTGTGTTATTGACGCTGATCGAGTCTGTGTCAGATAATTTTCGTCTGATAAAAGACAGCATTATAAATTTAAATTAACCAAATGATCACCCGATTAAATATTGCGAGCTGCTGTTGTTGTTGCCTGTTTCGTCTTGTTTTTGTCTGTTTTCTACGTTGTGTGATATGGCGCTGTTTTATCGCTTTGCGATAAAGCTTACGCAATTTAAATTCTGCGAACAAAAATAGAAATGTATAATTTCTAAGCCAATGACTTGAAAAATTTGTTTTCTTTTGTTTTGCATTATTTACCTTTTTCTTGTTTTGGTTGTGCGATGATGTCCGGTTTACAATCGCAATATTTTTGTACACCACTATGGATATTTTTCACAGGTGAGGCACCGAATGCCAGATCAAGATAACATCCAGAGAATGTCAATGATATCATTGACATTCTCTGTTTATATTCACCAAAATCATATGGCGGATTTCCCCAGCAGAGATAAAAGCTGCCACCTATTTCTTTTGTTTTGTAAAACAGTTATGGCTGAAAGACAAATGCACGCTTGTTTTGCTGGCTTTACCTCGAGAACTCTAAAAATTTGTTCGAAATCTTCTAGAATTGAAAGGTGGCCAAGTGATAGTCTTACTTCACACGCTTTTAGTGGTTTGCTGTGATAGCCTTCAAAGCTAATGGTTGAAATACATTGAACCTTGAAACTTTGGCTTCAACTTTTAAAAAGATACGCGCACCATAAGAATTGCACAAAATTTTGCTGCGCTTTATCTTTCACAAACTTTGCACGGCAAGGCCGTACTTGTAGCAAACATTTAAGTTATATGTCAAATAAGAAGTCTTTAGTTGAAGTTGTATGAAAATCGTTTCTAAGTTGTGAATTGCTCAAGATTTTGCTATGTTTAGCAAGACCCTACATATAGCAGTTAGGGCCGATTTCTCAACTAAACTTTAGAGTGTATCTGCCTGTAGCCCGTTTCTGTAACCTTTCGATAAGAATTTTAACGCACAGTGCAACCCTGTTATGTAGCTATCGCTGAATAGTGTTTCCACAAGTGTGGTAAAAATTTATTTTTGTTATGGATTTCGATAAAAATAACGATGCCTATAATGGCAGTGATAACAAGTGTAAAATCCAAACTAATGGCATTATGTGCAAATTTTTTATGTTATTAATATTTATTTAAAATAAATTGTTATTAAAAAATAAAAACAAAAATAAAATGTAAGAAAAAGTTGAAAAAAAAATTAAAATTTTTCCACGTTTCGAACTCGATTCTCCCGCTAGTTAGAGCAATATCTTAATAATAATAATAATAATAGTAGTGAGGTAATGCACTGCGACCTTAAGATCTATTGTGCTATCGTAATCTCACAGTAATATCTTATCTACTAGGCCATTGAGGCCATTGTGCGGTGTGCGTCAAATGTTTTTTTTTGTCACCTAGGCCTTTTTGCTATCATTTTCTCATTTTTACATAACGCACCACAAATATATCGCAAGGTGAATTTTTTTCATACAGAAACGTTTTTCATAACGAAATCGTTACAAGCCATACGATACATAATCATTCGTTATTATAACGAAAAGTTACAGAAACGGGCAACTGGTAAATTAAAATTTTTTATGAAAAAAAAAATGTCCCTTAATGTATTAAATAACTAGGAAAGGAAAGTAAAGCAAAATGTTTGGCACTACATAACTTATGGCGAATGTATATGCCAATTTAAACACCAAAGTTTAAAAATTCTGTATTCGTTAAGGTAAGGTAATTGGAATATGCAAAACAATTGATTTGTTAAAAAAAATGGTTATTAGAGGTAAAGCATCACATTTTTTCTGATACACAGTTATTTTGATCGATGTATGATCGTTTATAAACATAAGTGCAGACTGACACGCTTCAAGTATTAAATTGAACTCTGTTCGTGTTCTTTTTTGTGCTTTCGTGCTTCTCGCATTTACTTGTTTAAATGTTTCTTGAAAGATAACGTGAAACAGAAAACGGTATAAATAGAAAGACAGAGAAAGAAGTGGAAATGACTTGAAGGTACGGAAATACTTTTAAGCGCCAAATACACCACACAAAATCCTTGCACAAGTCCACAAGTTATAAATTGGCACAAATCAGAGTTTTGACATACACGACCCTAAAACACTGCACAAAATTTGTTTCTGAGCTAACGCAGGAAAAGAAACATGTGCTCTAATTGTATTAAAAAAGTAAGTGCGGCTTTACTTTTTTTTTAACAAGAGATGATACCGCTTCCCCTACACAAATTTTGGTACCGATAGCAATGTTTCATTCTCAGCAAATACAGGTGAACTGAGTAATAATCACCACACACGAAGAAAAAGCATTCGCAATGTTTGCGGACATGCGTAAAAATCTAAACTTTTTTGATTTTAGCACAGTTCTCTGCGCAAATAGCACAACCACGACTCACACCACGCAAATCCTTGTGCGAATCAGTTATTGGCGCATTCTGGTGTTGTAATGTGTTGAATGAATAAAGTAAGCTCCTGTACGAGAACCTTTCAGTTGTAGCTCGACTTCTTATGGAACGATTTTTTGACACCTTCGGATCGTGCTACCTACCGCTCGACTATTCCAGCCCTATAACTAGCCGGGGCCATCCCTTCTCACGTTCCTCGAATATGTCGTTGCAGAAGTGAAGTCAAGATTTGAAACGAGTGAAGTTATTTTCAAAACATTTCTGTAAACTCGTACATTTTGACCAATATAGTAAAATAATTTCACTGATAAGAATCAACATGTTTGGCAACACCAACCGGCTTGGTGTTATCAGCTGTTCACCTTACGTACAACAGCCCCTCTTATCAGTTGAACAAGTACGATGCGCAGCCGTTTATAAAATAGGTAGAAAAGATATCTAGTCCAACTTTTGAAGGTTTTTATCATTGGTCGGTGAGCCAGCAAAACGATTTAAAGGGGATCTTCATTAATTATTATCATTTTGAGGAACAAACTAATTTTTCTATAGTACTTGACACTAGAAACAGGTGCGTATGTCTTCATGTAAGGCCTTGTTGCAGTTGCAATTGTATTTATGTATGTTAATGATTTTGGCACCAGGCGTGTATTTTATGTTTATGAGGACGTTCCAAAGTTCACAGAGCTATGTTGCTGAATTCCAATTAATAAAATATTCGGCAGATTATTCATGATATACATAATTCATTTGCTGCTGGAAACTCGAACGTGTCAGATCACACATCGGGCAACGATCAGCAGCGATGAATGATTTTCTCCACACATTTTCGGATGTGCCTACTTTCAAAATTTTGCACCTATGTATGTATGGGCTCATATCTGGTAGGAAAAATCTGGTGGTAGTACAAACCCCTGCGTGAACCGGTAATTTAGTTTGACTGGATTTGTATAGATAGGGCTGAAAGGTGGAGAAGCGTGCTGAATTCATTCCAACAAACCTTTGGGGAGTGTTTTTGCGGCTGCAAAGGCAACAAGTGGATAACCAGGAAGGTTGTACGAGAATGTGGGTTGATTGGACCTGCGCTCAAGAAGAAGAAAAGAAAAGTTCACCCTGCAAGTTAGCAGTTTAGTATATGCCAGGGGTAGGAATACCGGTCGTGAGGGGTGACTAAAATGCACAAAGGTAGAGACGTGCAACTCAATGATTGATCTACGGATACGATGCCTCTCACCTCTCATTACCCAACTTCTCCTTCCTTACGGAAGGAGGAGTGGCATGACCTAGAAGGTTGCACTGGTCATCCCAAATCGCTACCACGACCGTCGGGCAGTACCGCAAGGAAGTACCGGAGCGTAACGGGTGCATATCCAGTAAATACTGTCTTTTTCGACAACACTCCCCAAAACCTTCGGGGTGTGGTTTTGTCGTTACAAACAACAACAAAAGAAAAAGTCCTGCGCTGGCTGTGAAGTAGTCAGGCGATCACATCACTTTAAGCAATTTTATTTTGAAACAACCGAGCCACCGTTTCTGAAGTTCATGACTCTAAAGCCATATATCCAAACCAGGCATCTGATCCTGAAGCTGTATGTAATGTGACTGAGACTGCTCTACTGCTGCTGTATTAGAGAAGTCTTCGAAAGATCATGCTCAACATGCTTCTACTTGGTTAGGGTGGGACGGGGTACTGCTCGCAGTGCATTATTTCAGATAATAATCGCTGTACCCTATAGATTCTTCTTGAAATCTAGTAATTAGAAAAATGATATGCAAACATCCCAGACAGTTATTATACCGCGACCAAAACATATAGAATTTTTGGAAGAAAAGCAGAAGACATTTTTATCTTTCTGAGACGGTTTAATGTAACGCACATGCATAATTACATATGTACATACTATGTAAATCTACTAGGAATTTTACCGTATCAATTTTCTGCGCTTGCTCAATTTTTGAAGTCACTCATTGCTTCTACCATACTTGTCCTTCGTACAAACGATTGTTTACTCTTTTCTTTCTACTAAGACAAGTTGTCGCGCAAGCAACCTTCCCACAAGAGATTACAAACAAGGCCCCAAAAGGTACGATCGCTTCCAGCAGCTGGTTTATTTGGTACGTGGAATTCATAGAGCGCGGTCGCTAATAACTAAACCATCGAAGTACTGAATATCATAAATATTAACTAAAGTTCTTCCAATTGATTTTTTGTTCTTTTCTATTTTTGTAACTTAAAACAAGAAGATTTTAGGTAATGGTAAACGCGTTGCTCTGACTATTTAACTGTGGGATATTCCCATATAAAAATTGTTTTGCATTTCTATTCAAAAAATGAGTGTTTTCAAGAAAAATTACTTGCTAGAACTAGGTTTGCTTTCTATATATTCACAGGATTATTTGTCTTTTTTGTGGCGCTCGCATCGAAATTTAATAAAAATTTCAATTCAGTTCGTTCAGAAAAGTTCGTTTTGTTAGCAGAGAAAAAGGAGTTTTTGAGCTGCTTCAGGTAAGGATTTACATTTTTTGTTTTTCCTTAACACTAATATATAATCGTATTGAATGTGCAATGAAACGTGTGGTAATGGTTTAGAAAAAAGGCAGAATTTTATAATGACTTTTTAGTGGTAATGAATTTTCATTTTTCGACTTTCAAATTAACGGTCATTTGCTGCGCTTTTATTTAAAACTTTACATTTGCATAATTTAATTTTGTACGGTTAATATTTTCTTTTAAATTTGTTTGTA
Source organism: Merzomyia westermanni (assembly GCA_949987695.1). NCBI lineage: Eukaryota > Metazoa > Arthropoda > Insecta > Diptera > Tephritidae > Merzomyia > Merzomyia westermanni. The sequence continues at coordinate 99,470,301 of OX465293.1, forward strand.
TTTTGCATACTCAAATTTTTTATATTGAAAAATTGCATGTCTACTTACAGCGCATTTAACTAGTCGTATTAGTCCGATTTCGCTTGGATTATTTTTATTGGAAATTTTCACAAAATGGTCGCTTCAACTAATGGTGTAGTTAATTCTTCATTACCCGCAGCAGCATCATGTACCGCTAATGGAGTTATCGCCAATGGTGCAATTAATGGTAATGTCAATGCGAACAGAACTTTGCCCGAAGGCAAATACACTGTGGTGGGCATTGATATTGATACAACGGGACGTCGTCTCATCGATGAGGTGAGTACCAACTAACTACGAGGGCAATGTAATACCAATTTCAAATTTGCTGTGATGTATAGGATTAACCATTTTTTCTCCAAACTTTAAATTTCTCAAAAATTTAAGAAAACCTTAAATATTGTAACATTTTGACTCTACTTTCGTTTTACTTAACGGTTTGGTGTGAAACCAATTTATGTCAGAATCGAAACTGAAATATTTTTGAACAAAAATTTTAAAGTATATCCGACACAACAGCTGGTTTCTTTAAAAACCCCGATTTCGAAATTCTTCGGAATCAAATTTTCTTCTGTGAAAACCGGAGCATGCCATCCGAAATGTTTCAATATTGGGTTCGGCATTTTTCATAAACGGTCATTCATATGTTCCGGTTTTGAATTTCTAAAAAATTCCTCGAAATCTATGCGAAATCGAATTTTCTTTTATGAAAACCGGAACATAGGTATATGGCAACCTTATGTCCAATTAAAAAATACCCCATTACTCATAATCGGAATATTTCAAAGTTAAAATCCTCTGGTCAAAATATAGCCTTTCGTATAGCAAACTATTTAAAATCAACCTGCCGATTTAAAATTCTGTCAAATTTGAACTGTGCTCTTTAGCGAAAATGTGTTTGTCCTTAACTTCGAAGCATGAAGGTTAAAATAAATTCAAATAGAAGTGAAACGTTTCGGAAACTTTTAAAAAAGGTTCAGAGCTACCAATCAAAACGCGATAACTATATTTCAAAGACGCGATATCTAATTTTTGTTTCAAAAAACACCTATTTTAGAATTCGGTTGAAAAACTCCTTAAAAGTACATTCAAAAACGTCCTACTTCAATGAAAATTTAATACATTGAAAGCTGAGATTGATCGGAATACTCCGATGTTGCACCTATCCGATAGAACATTCAGCTAATTAAAATATATCGTTAAATTTTTTATTTTGCTTATAACTTTTGGCATTTTTTTCAAAACCAGCAAAACTACCCTAAAACTTTAAACGCACAATTTTGATTTCCTTTTAAATACAACCAAAGTGGTGGATTGCCAAGCTGATCTTCCAACAATAAACAAATTATTCATTCTTCCGCTTTGTTTCTAATCCATTTTACTGTTATATGGTCATGTACCTGTATGCGCATTGTTCGTGCATTTATAACAGATTTTCCCATCGTTCAATTGTTTCGACTTTTGTGTTTTGGCTTTTCTTAAGTTGGTGTACATACGCATATTGTTGGAAAGTGTTTGTTGTAGTTATTAGAATGTTTCTGGAAAGGGGAAGTCATTGGCCTCATACTGTTTATGCTGTAGTTGTAATAGTTTACTCTCTTTAATTTTTGTTACTACAGACATTATTAAGTTATTTGGGCCCCAATGACCAATACAAAAACTCTTTATATAAATAAAATATATTTTGAAATGAAGTAAATTGTAGTCGTTAATATAGTATGTACGGGGGTTTTTTTTTTTTTGCGTTTTTTGGTAAACCAAACTGCGTAGGTGTGGTTAATTTTTAAAACTGGCGTTATCTAGGAGTCTGTTGCATTGTGTAGACTAAACTATCTGACGGTAGGACAACAGACACGTTTCTTACACGATTTTGATGTCTACGAGTATACAGGTCCAGCGCTAGTATATTTAAAGCTATATATAAACGCGCTAGTATATATAAACTAATTGCATTTCAATTTCAATCATAGATCGTTCAGTTGGCCGCATATACGCCAAAAGATCATTTTGAACAGTACATCATGCCATACATGAATTTGAATCCTGCCGCTCGTCAACGTCATCAAGTACGTGTTATCTCAATTGGATTCTATCGTATGTTAAAATCAATGCAAACCTATAAGGTGAGAAGAAAACAAAATTACATTTTCTTCAAAATGTATTCAACTTTACTTTTACTTTACCTACAGATTATCAAGTCAAAATCGGAAATCGCTGCCTTGAAAGATTTTCTTGATTGGCTGGAAGCGCTTAAAGCCAAAGATACCGCATCGCAAGGTGTAATTCTAGTCTATCATGAGGAACGTAAATTTATTCCTTATATGATTTTGGAATCCCTTAAGAAATATAACCTGCTAGACAGGTTTTCAAATACAGTCAAATCATTTGCAAATGGTCTCAATTTAGCTAAAACCAATGCCAATGAATCATTACAACATTACACATTGCGTAAACTCTCGAAAGTATTGAGTGGCGCACCAAAAACAAATGAGGTTAATAACAATGCAGCAGATGGTGAAACAAACAGCAATAATATTAGTTCAACCACCGATGGACAGAGTCCACAAAAATCATCATTAAATAATTCAAATAATAAAAATTCTCCGACACATGAACGTGAGTTGTTTGACGGCAATGCTAGTGTGCGTGCCAAATTAGCATATGGAATAGCACTGCAGTTGAGCAACCAACAAGATAACAAGGTACCAACAGTGCCCATTGATTCATCAGCTGCATTAGACAAATTACTTAGCGCTCTAAAGCCATATGCACAACCGATCGAATGTGATTTGAATGAGCTACAAACACAAAATGAGAATTTGGAGCGTCAAAATTCGTTCCGTCCAGTATTTTTGAATTACTTCAAAACAACATTATATCATCGTGTACGTGCTGTTAAATTTCGCATTATACTTGCCGAACAAGGTTATGATTTACAAACCTTAAATGCTATATGGAGTGAAAAACAAAAGGATGGTATAACCGAAGTACTGCAAGTTATTGAAGAGTTGAAACCCGAAGATAAAGCGGAGTTGGCCGATTTGTTTGACAGTTACTTCGATCCGGCAAAGACGACTATTAAGCCGATTGTTAAAAACAACAATCGCCGCCGAAATAGGCGCGGAGGTAAGTAAATAAACAACATAGCGGTTTAAAGATGTATTGGAAAAATGAGTAGCTTCAGAACGGGTTCGGTTAAGAATGTCAGCCCAGCTCTAGTTTTGGATCAGCTAAGCCCACTACTAATGTAATAAGATATAAAAGTACGCCCGGTCAGGGTGGACTACCCTTATAGAAAATTTTAATCGAGATATTTTAAACTATACAAAATCAATAATCGAAGTTAGAATCAAAATTATTTCATTGGGGTCATTTATCTAATTTTTGTTCAATATAACTTAAAAAAGCTAATGAACTATTTTCTTTATAGTACGCAACATGAAGAACGACGGCAGCAATAGTGCTCGTCCAGGTAGCGGCGAGCATGGAGCGGGCGGTGATAAGCAAATCGCATCCGGTGGCCAGCTGCCCGATTCCACAACAAAATCGCCATCTCCGCAAAATGGTGCCCGCGGCAAGCCACAGCGTGGTAAGCGTAATCCGCGCTCGCGCAATAACTCCTTGAAAACACAGCTACAAAGCCCCGTTGAAACAGCAAGCAACACAACAACGGCAACAGCAGCCAATTAATGAAATAATGTTTTTATGCAAGAATTTCGTTGGGACTGACAGGCGCTGTTGAAATACGAAAAGTAAATTAAAAATAATTATTTTTATTTTTGGTTTGTTTTTAATTTAGAAAACTGTAGGCACCGAAGGTGTATATTTTTTTGTATGAAAAATTTATTAGAATTTGAATTTTCTCTACTCTAATGTATGTGCGGACACAGTTATATATTAGAACATACATACAGATGTAAATATTCAGCATGTTCTTACAACAATAATAATTGTAGTTTACATTTATGTATAACATATTGAAGTTATTAAGAAATGATATAAGTTGCATAAATTCTTGATTGTTATGGAATACAATCAATGCCGGAACTAGAGTCGAAAGTAGTAAATATTTCGGTCAGGGGCTCTGAATCCTTAACGAAATATTTATGCTCTTGAACTGTGCATAAAACACTAATTAGACATCTATAGTAACCAATATTGATTTGCTTTTCAACACTTGTTATACAAAAATAACAATTTAACCAAATTTTATTTATTACAGATGTAGTATAATAGTGAAAAGTATGAGCTATGTTAACTTCTAAAGCTTTCGATCAGAAAAAAGTTATTCTTTGAGGTTGTCGCATCCGATTGCTATCAGAATCTCATATTGACAACAAGTTAAGTTTTGAATACGAGTATGGAATTTTGTTTAATTGTTCAAAATAGATTGACTTTGGTTTAGATTCTGTTTCTGACAACAATCGGATTCCATAACATCCTTGCAACATAATTTATTATGTAGTTTTACTAGAGTTTGAATCAAAATTTTAACATTTGTGTTAGAACTACTCTAGTCTGACGACTCCTGAGGAAATTGCATACATACTTAAATGATAAAAATAAAATCACGACACCCTTGCTTATTTTGCACAAATTTGAATTTATAGAAGGTGCCCCTGTAAATATATCTCATTATTATTATTATTTGGCTATATACTACTACTTATGTATTTATATTATTGGAATCTTTTTGTAAAAACCAACAAAACTGCACTCAAGAAATATACATACAATATGATTGAGCATTTTTTATCTCAGCTAATTTTCACCCATATACATTGCACTGTAATAACTCTAAAATAACTAACACTGTAAAAACGGATGTCGATGGGGAGCTTTCTAAGTTTTTCTTTTTGAGTAACGGCAAAAACACTTCCCAAAACTTTAGGTTAGTGTTACCGGTGTGGGCAGTCCTTTGGCAGACATGGGTCCGATACGCTCTCCGACGAACCTTCGAATAGTGGATTTCAGTCGCCATTTGCAACAGCCATGTCTACCGCAGCTATATTCGACGCCCCTTACTCGATGGGATATTTTCTTAGTTGGGTCACAAAAGATGACCACGTAACCGAAGCTTTGTGGGCTTCAATTCGGAGCACCATGCTCTGGGACAGTTTATTGTTAAACTTGGAGGAGCTCACATCTTCCGAAAAGCCTTACTCTCGAATATTACAAAAGCGGTCACGTCCTCTGGCTGGTTTCATGATTTCGAGCCATACATCAGGATAGGTATGCTGAGCGACTTATGTATAACAGCTTGATTTTTGTTGTGTGGAGAGAACTTTACTTCAAAATTATTTACTCGGCTTAAAGTAGCACTTGTTGGCAAGAGTGATGCTCCCTTGCATTTTTCGCCAGATATGATTTTCGCTGTTAATACTGGATCTCAAATAGGTCTCGACATACCAAATTGTTGCTTTTTTTAACTACTCAACTAGGCAAACTTCTAACAGCAAACTAAAGAGATTCATGACTTATTGCTACAGCAACAACAGGCAATTTTCAGCTTCGTTACACAAGTTCTCCATTTAAAATATATATATATAAAAATAGGATCCACACAAATTAATACCAGTTCAGATGCTAACTCTATAGATCGTATTAATTAAACAATTTTTCTCTTATTCAATAAAATGCATCCACTCTTTGCAGGTTTTTTTCAAAACACCAAGTTTCTTTATCTTTAGACGCTACGAAAGAAATAAAACAGATAAGATAGTATGAAACAGTTGCCAGTTCCACGTAAATTCTTGGAAACAAAATTTTAGTGAAAGAAAAAATTTAATTTGTGTATTTTGAATTAAACAAAATTTGCAAAGTCAAACCAAAAACTGTACGACATTGCAATCCAGCGACAAAACAACAACAATTGTACATACATTTTATGAGCAGACGAATGTCAAAAGGATTGATTTGTAAACGCACAATTCAAGCAAAAATTATTGAATTGAAAACAACACTAATACATACATATGTATGTATGTCTTTGATCATATCCCTGGAAAACAGCGTGATTATAATTAATTTAATTAATGGTGAACACAACAATCAAAAGACTCGGAGACTAATCTAAAACTCTTTTGCAGCAAACCAATTTGTCTCCTCTCATACATCCCTGCCAGGGCCACAATAACTACAGCCGTGTTGCTGGATGGAGCTGAAAATTTTCGTTTTTAAGTTTATTAAAACACAAACAAAAAATCTGAGAAATCCTCGGCGTTAAAGGGGATTAATAGGATATTACTGTTAAAATCAGAAAATATTTAATTTACAAAGGATAATACTTGGTAGTGGCATATACATATAATGCAAGTACATAGTATGTATCTACAACCATAATTATAATTATTTTCAACACTCGATATTGTTCTGTAATCAAGGAATCTCGAAGTTGATTCTCATTAATTAATGGAAATTTTTTTTTACAAATCGATCAGCAAACAGCTATAAAACCATTTAACGGACAGATTCCTAAATTTTTAGTATTAATTAATATCTTGTTCTATAAACGAAAAATTAAAAAAAAATACAACACGACCAAAACAATTTTGAAGCAATAGCAACAAAAAATACTTTAAAAAAACATATATAACTGAAATTGAGAGCGTTTTAAAATATATCGCGAAAACTCAATTTACTATCCCCGCATGCGTCAACAGCAACAATAAGCCACATACATACCGTTTCATAAAAAATAATAGAGGCATAGCAAATTTTTGTTACGAAAATCATAAAATACTTGTTTTTAAAACATTTACTCATCGCATATGCCCTTTATTGTTTTTGTATTTTGGATTGGAGCGCATAAAAAAGCAACCGTTATAAATTATTTATTTCACATACACTCTCCCACACAAAACAAACAGAAGTATTATTGCACTGGGTTTTTTGCTGTCGCACATGTAAGTTAGTGGATCCATAACGTATTCCTAGTCCATTTTTTTTCATGCATAAACCAGGCAACTCACAACTCTATACCAGAGTTCGCTATAATAAAAATATTCGTAAGTTGTTTGTATTATTTTACGTTTTAAATGGAAAATTTGCTGATATTCTGTTGTGACTAATTGTACTTTATTCGAAATAAAAATTCAAAACTCTTTTATTTACTTGTTTTTGATTGCCGGGCGTATTTCCGGTATACCGATCCTTGAGTGCAGTGGGCGACCATAAAAATTCATTCCCACAACAGCCGGTTCTATCGCACCGGAATGACCCGGGTTTTCTCACACGGCCAAGGGCTGTTATTTCAGTGTAACCCTGTCCAATCTGTCCCGTCCCACCCTTAAATTGTCGTCCTCGGAGCAAACCCTTGCAGCTGGGTTGCTCCATTGTCTCTTGTTATGGGCTGGGGTCGAACCCAACCCTGGACCAAGAGACTGGATCTGCTGCGTTTGCTGGAAGAAAATTTATATTAAACGGTCGTATTCGGTACAATGCGCCAAGTGTAAGAGATGGTTACATAAATCTGGATGTTCAGGGCTTAACCCTGCCATCCACAGACCCCGTACTTTCTTTAGTACCTTTGAGGCACCTTGCTGTACACGTCCTAGGACGTCCCGCGGTAGCCGCCGCTCTGGCACTCCCTTACCGCCTCTAACTACTTCCAATAGTCACAATAGTGGCTCAGTCTACACGACTGGCGGCACCGCTGCCATCCCTGCCTCACCCACTCCCGACTGTCGCTCACGCACGCCAGCGTCTCCATCTCACACGGCCGCTCAACACTCCTACTCCCCCCGGAATAGGTCAGATATGAGCATCGCCGAGCGTCAGTCCCCTCTGCCTCTGCCTCTAATGCCCCCCCCTGCTTCCAGCCTGCACGTGGGTCAGGAACACCACCTTCTAGTACCTTTCACTACGTGCACCGTTTGTCGGCAAAGATTGTATACGCCTGCGACATCGGTCAAGTGCAACAGTTGGCTTGGCCTGTGTCACACCCTTATGTGCTCTGGGCTCGCAAACGGCAACCTTTGGACGGATTCGTTCATAGCCCCCTGTTGCAGTACACAGCCGCCCTCCACGCCAGACAACATCGGCCATGGCGCTGTCAACTCTAGACTGCGACATAGTTTAGGCCTTAGCCTACCTCCACCTAGGCAAACGCATCCGTCCCTCACGCCTAGTATGTCCCCCGCCTCCCCTCCTACACATTTCAAAATTCTGCAGCTGAACTGTAACGGATTAGCTGGAAAGATCGCGGAGATAACTGACTTTATGAAGACGCACAACATCAAAATCGCCGCGATACAAGAGACAAAACTGAACACGAGATCGGACTTACGAACTTGTGATGGGTATAATGTACATCGTAAAGACCGTCCCAGCGGTCTTGGGGGTGGCCTTGCGTTCATTACACATCACTCTGTACAATACAATCTATTTTCCCCTGACGTCGACCCCAGGGACTCTACCTTAGAATGCCAAGGCATAGCAGTCCGGTCAGGAGACGCTGACCTGCAAATCATAAACATCTATATTCCTCCTGTCACGTGTTGTCCTAGAGATTATCATCCCGACATTAGTGCGTTGCTAAGGGGCGATAACCGCCTAATCTTAGGCGACTTCAACGCACATCACGATCTCTGGCACTCCAACTTGCCAGCAGACAGTAGAGGACAGGCAGTTGCAGACCAAATAGATAACTCAGCATTCTGTACAGTCAATGGAGATGCCCCCACCAGGGTGGCAGGTAACTGTCACAGCTCGCCAGACATCTCCATAACGAGCGCGGGCCTTATTAACTTTGTCATCTGGCGACCGATGCTTACATTAGCTTCAGACCACCTACCCATTTTACTCTCTGTTGAACGACCGACCGACTTCATAACGACTGATAAAATAACATACATCAACTTCACCAAAGCGGACTGGGACCGCTTTGCTGAATATACAGAGCGCTCCTTCGCTGCCTTACCCACTCCAACGGACGTACGCAAAGGTGAACGAGAGTTTCGCAAGATCATTGATTCAGCCTCATGCCGCTTTATTCCTGCTGGCAGAATACCAGAAATTCGTCCGAATTTCCCGGCAGAAGCTGCGGCGATGGCAAGAGAACGTGACCAAGTGAGACTTATCAATCCCGCAGATCCCAGAATAAAAGATCTCAATGCTGAAATCCGTAGGATTGTCAACGAACACAAGCTGACCAAGTGGAAACAACACCTTGAGACATGCAACCTCTCCGGCGGAGTCGGCAAACTATGGTCGACTGTCAAGGCCCTATCCAATCCGACCAAACACAAAGACAAGGTCGCCATTGCTTTCGGCGACAGTGTCAAATCGGACGCCAGGAAATGCGCGAGCTCCTTTTGCCGGCTGTTTATAATGCATCCACCTGCGGATAGGACTAAGATAAGAGCCTTCCGACGTGCGCGCAAACACAAACACTCTACTGCGCCCATTGCCGTCTCAGCCGCAGAGGTTAAGGAAGCCATAATGAAGGCCAAACCCTCAAAATCCATCGGACCCGACGGAATTGCCATGAAGATGATCAAACACCTTGGCCATTAAGGACAGAATTATTTAGCGGCTCTCTTCAATCTCTCTCTAACTACCTTCGTTATTCCTGAGATATGGAAACAAGCGATTGTAGTTCCCCTACCAAAACCAGGGAAGCCGGCGAACCTAGGAGAGTCCTATCGTCCGATATCCCTCCTTTCGCCGGTAGCGAAATTGCTAGAGTCCATTCTGCTTCCTTACTTCGTTACAAATCTAAAATTGGCCGATCATCAACATGGTTTTCGCAAAAATCACAGCACGACATCCGCTTTGAACGCCATTACAACGCAGATTAACAACGGTTTGAATCAAAATCCACCAAACCATAGGACGGTTCTCGTGGCACTTGATCTGTCAAATGCATTCGACACGGTCAATCACGCCACTCTCCTCCGAGACCTGGATGAGACACCGCTCCCTGCCGGCCTTAAGAGGTGGACCGCTAATTACCTCAATGGTCGACAGGCAACAGTCAAATTTAGGAACAAGAAATCTAGACCACGAAGAATAAAACAAGGGGTGCCGCAAGGTGGTGTTCTCTCTCCCCTCTTGTTTAATTTCTATATTTCGAGACTTCCCCCCCCACCAGAGGGAGTCTCCATTGTTTCCTACGCTGACGACTGCACGATAATGGCCTCGGGCAAGGGTCCCTCCATTGATGAACTCTGTATAAGAATCAACAGTTACCTCCATGACCTTTCCAGCTTCTTCACCGAGCGTAATCTGACCCTGTCTCCGACTAAATCTACGGCGACCCTGTTTACCACATGGAATGCGCAGATGGGGCAAGAGTTAAATGTCCACGTAGACGGAGTACCTCTACCTACTGTCAACCACCCAAAAATCTTGGGCGTGACATTTGACAACGGCCTCACCTTCGCTGGTCATGCCACCGCAATAGCCTCAAAGGTACAGAGCCGCAATAAGATCCTCAAGTCACTGGCCGGCAGTACTTGGGGAAAAGACAAAGAAACATTGCTTGCTACATATAAGGCTATTGGCCGGCCGGTTATTGACTATGCTGCGCCTATATGGTCGCCCAACCTTTCTGACACCAATTGGAGGAAATTGCAAGTCTGCCAAAACACCGCCATCAGAACTGCTACGGGATGCCTGCTTATGTCATCTGAGTCTCACCTCCATCAAGAGGCGAAATTGCTCTATGTTCAAGAGCACGCGGAACTCTTGAGTAGACAGTTCCTTCTGAAATGTCACAAACCTAGTCATCCAAACCGACATCTTTTGGATGTAGCACCGCCCCCCAGAGACATAAGGAGACATCTCCGTAAGCATTACGATGAGATCCGGCATCATATCTCTTTGCCGTTTGATCTGCGGAACCATAGACGGGCTCTAAATGACCTCCACACTGAGTCGGTAGACAGATCCCTCAGATCTCGGCCTGTGAATCCCGTTATTAATACTCAACCACCTGAATTGGCTGAAGAGGATCGTGTACTTCCGAGGGAGACTAGAGTCATACTAGCACAACTTCGCTCTGGATATTGTAATAGGTTAAACTCTTACTTATGCAGACTGAACCCCAACATACCAAATACATGCCCTGCATGTGGTATGACCCCTCATGATACCATACATCTCTTTTCCTGTTCAGTTGAACCCACTCTTCTAACACCCACATCACTCTAGTCCAAGCCTGTGGAAACTGCGCATTTCCTCGGACTTCCGTTAGAAGAGCCTGATGACAATTTAGAGTGATCGAGCCCATTGGGCAGGGCGAAGCACTGTTAACAACAACAACAACAACAACCATAAAAATTTGCTTATAATCGATAAAACTAAGTTGTTTTATCGAATATTGAGTAGGGTAAAGCGGCGCACAAACAGAGATCGAAGCAATAAATTGAAACTCGTTTCGAATCGCATACAAGCTGTCGAATTTTGACAATAAATTTTTTTTTCAGTGCGATTTTGACATTAAACCCACGAATAACAAAAACAAAATACATTGTTGTTTTAGCGACAAAAAGTTACAATCATTTGCCGGTTGTGAGCCCAGTACTCCCTGGCGGGACATGCCCGGCATGGGAGCGATTTGGTATGACCAGTTAAACCTGCTGTTTTTGTTGTATTAACGATACGTGCCCTGCCTAGCAATTTTCCTTGCCTAGCATTGTCATCAAGCTCTTCTAACGGAAGTCACAGAAATCTCGCGGCTTCAAAAGGGTTGGACCAGAGTGAAATTGGTGGTAGAAGAGTTGGCTCAGTTGAGCAAATAAATAGATGGTTAGTGGCATGAGGGTACGTCGCATGCTGGGTAGACATTTGGCATGTCAGTGTTCAGTCTGGATAAGTAAAAGTTTAATCTGCTACAAAATCCAGAACTAAGTTCGGCCAGCATGACTCTTCTCTTCAAGGAGTTTACCGATCTTCTGGGTCATCTCACCTCCTTCCGCGAGAAAGAGGAAGGTGGGTAATGAGAGGTGAGACGCATCATACCCGTAGATCAACCATGAAGTTGCACGTCATTATCCCGTGTGGATTTAAATAACCTCTTACGACCGGCATACCTACCGCGGGCATATACTAACGCCCTAACCCACAGAGGTAAAAAAAGAAATTCCATTGTACAAACGGGCCTCTGATCAGCTGACTTGGCTCTCACGCTTACTTGCTGAGAGGAAATTTCAACCGAACGTACTGTGAGAATATATTTCACACTGATACCAATTCGTGCCGTCACTAGCGACTCCGTAGATGAGAATAAGGTTATCGTGAGGCTAAGCGGTACGAGACACGCGTTAAAGCAAACAGAAAGGAGGTCGGAAGCAAGAGGAGACGCTTGAGATGCTTTCTGACAGAAAAAATATCCAAAGGTTTTACCAGAAAGTGCAGCAGACGACAGGAGCTTTCAAATATATTTTTCACTGCCCGACTTGGAACAGGTGAAAATATCGATATCCGTTCTTAAGGATTGAGCATGGGAGACAAAAGTTATTTTTACGATCGACCATATATTCACTGTACGAATATTCATAGAAAATACCCTGCAAAAGAGGATCGACATTCATAACCTTTTCGTATATTTCAAAACAGCAGCTCTTGATTGCACGAGAAGTTCGGTTTTAACCATTAAACATATAATTTTTTACCACCAAGTACAGAAATCTTTCAACTTTCTAACAGTTCTAAAAGTTGTGAGTAAAAAGTGGGCGCAGCAGCTTCAACCCCAGGGTTTAAACGCTTTTAAGATTTGCTTTTTATACGGCAACATTGGTTTTTTCTTTATCTAGACACGGCAACAGATAATATTTTTTTGCATATTCAACGCCATTGCTTCTCCTCACTGTTGTAATAGTTAGGATTTCGCTAATTTCTGCATCACTATAATCACTTTTGTCAGATGATATATCCAGTATTTAATTAAATATAAAAATATCGTCCTTTTTTAATTGCGTTTAGTTTATTGTTTCACAACATCAAATATGCAAACAGCTGACAGGTTAACTAGAGTTTAACCCTGCCAAATTGGCCGCTTAAACTACGTTTAAACTTCGTTTAAAGTTGACTGAAAAACTACGTAACAAGTTTAAGCTTAGTTTAACTAACAAATTGAGTTGAACTTGTACTGAAAAACCGGGCCTAACTATCACGGATTTGCATCATGTTCTTAAAGCGAATAGCAAAAAATGATGTCAACAACCATGTACGTGTGAGTACGGTATGTTCCTTTGTTATTGCCTACGTAGTTTCGGGCTGCCCAATTCTCGTTTTTTGCCTTGGTTCTTTGTGGGTGTTGACAACAACGGACACCAGTGTGCTAGGAAACAAACATACTAGTATAAAAGTATCACCATTGACACATAAATTATCATCACTGTCAATAAAAAGTGTGACTGTATTAGTAAAGAAATCAGAGTTTCTTGTAGGGTATGTAATTGAAATGCTTCACTAACCATTGAATATTTTCTTACCACACATTGTTCCGTCGTTGGCAATGCAAAAACCACAAATATTTCATTTACAGTTCTAATTAACTGGCAGCACTATTTTCAAACAGCTGACGGAAAATTTTTTTCCAAGTTTGTCAGTTTCCAATCAGCTGCGGTCGGAAAATTATTGTGGAATTATTAAGGAAAGTCGGTTGAAGGAAACACAATAAAATAAAAAGTGCGTATAATATATACTATACAATAAATAGCTAAGTGCCAATCCATATAGAAAGAGAAAAATAAAATAAATTGTGTACCAAAGTAAAGTCAAAATTTGATATTGCCTCTGCTGGGAAAACTTTCGATAAAAAAAGTGTCTAGATTTTTATGTGTAGTGAAGTGCGTGGACTGCCGATCGCGATGATGGACGAACTTGCTGAAGAGGTTCAGTTCCGTTTTCCGGGTGAAAAAGTCAATGCGCCTCTGTTAATCACTATTTACTACGCCGCCAGATTGGATCATGCCAAACGGCTGCTGGCTGCCACCAATGATATAGACAACAGAGAGCTGGTCAATTATTTAGTTAATTTGGTGAGCAATTATATTTATATTTTTTTTACTTAAAAGTATACATGTGCTTTTGTCTTTGTTAAGTCTGTGAGATTATCACATAAACGAAATTAATTTCTATGGGCGCATATTGGGTGAGATACTAATCATAATAATTAGTATATAGATTCGTATGTAAACACAATGCGATAGATCTTGTAGCTTGAATTCAATAATCTGTACTTGTAAATATATATAGAAATATATATACATGTATTTATTTCTGCTTATAATTGGGAGAAGAAATCTAATTTGTTATTAGTTGGAATTGGCGTATTTTTACTTTGATGATTCCCTTTGCGAAAATTGTGGATGACTTTACGTTTTGTTTTCTCTTTGTTTTTCTTAGCATTTTGAATATTGCTCTTGAAAAACCATATGCGCTTTAAATGCAAAGCCTTTTCATAGTAAAAACATCGCCATCATTAGGGGGTGATTGGCAAGCTATCTGCAAACTTTTTTTTTCGTTTTTTTGGAAATAAGTAGTCATCAAATTGATTATACTCAGTCTTTAAACATTATATCATAAGTACACAAATATGTTCGATTTCCCTATTGTCCGATGGTATTAACAGCTCATGTTTCACCATCTTGGGACCCCATGAATAAGAATATTACAGTGACCTGTAAGACTAGTGCCATTAGGCTGCTGCTTCGGTTAGTGAGAATTTGAAATGGAGAATATTGAGGCATCGAATATCAAGATTCTAGGGTGCCGGCTACAGTTATTAGATAGTTTCATTCACAAATTTAGAGAAACTCAACTACATAGATACATACTAAGCCCTTCACAGGAAGTAACTTTGCTTGAAATACCTCTATTAAAAAATATAATAACAATTCTAGGCTCAGCAGAATTGTACTGGTACAATAAAAATAACAACGTATACGATGCGAATACTCTTGTGTAGAATATGTATAAATTTCTAACGGATGGCACATTATTATATGTGGATATTTTCTTTAATACGAGGCGAGCACCGGGAAACAGTGGGATTTGCTGGGTATGAAGAAATCTATTAAATTTCAATCAAAAATCAAAAAAATTAAATTAAAACTATTTTATTTTTAATACTTAGTTAATTAAATTATAAATCAAGATGACAATTATTTACACAAACAAAATTCATTCATCATCCATAGTTTCGTCGACATTTTGTGTCTCCGCTTCTTTTGCTTTGTTTCTTTCCCTTATCACTGCTTTCCGCTTTTGATCTCGTACATATTTAAAGAACTGTTTCGTACGTTCTATGAAAAAATCTGCATCCATATTATAAAACCGTTGTAAAAATATTTCTGCAAAGTGAAGTTTATTGATTAAACGAGTAAATATACAAATATCTTTGCGAAGAAATATTAATTAACCTTTGAAGATATCGGTGAATATAAAGTCTTTAATAGCTATTTTGTTATTTGCCACGTTTTTGTACGAAAAATGATGACCAGCATCATTGTGAAATAGATTGCGCCAAATTTGCCTTATATATTTATCTGGATCCCTAAAGTTACCTTGCATAAGTTCAACGCGCTAGAAATCAAATAATAACACATATGAGCTGATATGTAGCTAAATCTTACTTTACTTATGATGATTTCAGAGCAAAAACGCCGATTTTACTAGTGGCTACTTATCTCCTCGTTTTTGCTTGAGCTCTTTATATGTACATTTGATTATCGTACATAGTATACGTACCAGCTGATCACGTTGATCTTCATCGTTTCTTAACAATATATTCCAATCTTCAAATTGTTGTGGGGACCTAAATGGCTGTGTGGGCATAACACGCGCTTGTAAATTGAAGAAATCCAAAACTGGTCTCACAGTACCCGAAGAATTTACTTCATTCGATTTCTCTTTTTTTCTTTCTTTGGCAGGTCTTTTCCTTTTTACTACAGTTTTCTTTATTTTGTCGTTATCCGTATCGCTAAAGCAAAAATCCGACGTATACAAAGGCTCTACATAAAAGTCATTACTATCTTCATGATTCGCAGATTCTACGGATGGATTGGGTGACGTCTTTGTAGGTTGTGCCACACTTTTGGTTTCGGGTTTCTTTTCTAAAACTTCACCTACATCACGCCTTAGTCCAATTATTTCTTTTCTTAGTTTATCGAAAGAGAGCCTCATAGTTACTAATTCTTCCATAACTTCCAAACAACATTTACAACGTTTTGTGCTGCTTCCTTCAGCCATTTTGCTAATTTAGTAAATAAACAAGAATCAATTTGAATGAATAAATGAATAAAGAAAATGTAGTGATTTATAATTATAATCAGGGGCTTGTGTAGCTCCTATAATAATCCCTAAAGGTATTTGACGTGTGATGCCGGTGAATGGTCCTTGGCCAAATATGAATTTAGTAACATCGGAAACGCACAACGTTCAGGTATCATCTGTCGAACGGTTATACTTGCTTATTTGAATATCGAGGCCGTCTCACCTTTATCTTTGCTGTAAAGGAAATGCAGCAGATTGATAGCAATCATCTAGCCACACTTCATTACTCCTAACGGCACACATTAAATAATGTGTTTAATTGCCCTTTTGTATATGTATGTATGTATTCTCGGATTTAAATAAATTAAGTTCATACACATACATATCTTTACATAGTATTACCGCTTGGAAATATAATTAACAACCAATTACTTAACTTACATTTCAAGCAGTTAAGTTTATTGTTCGTTACTACAAACTGGAGAAAGTGGATTGTATATTATTATAAATATATATGGTATATAATTTTCTTTAATTTATTTCACAAATTGAACTGATAAATTTTCTTTTGTGTCCATTTACGCTTTATTTTGTTTAAAACTCTTCAAAAGAAACACATTTTCCTTCAGTTTTTGTTTTCAGGTTATTTATGCTCTCTGCAGCTGACATTTCTATTTTTTCGCATTTCTCTCTTGTATTCCACGCTTTGCCAACTACTGTGTAGTGTTGGTAAAGTGGCTTTTGTTTTCGTTGTTGTAATAAAATACATATGTCCAGTCCCGAAAATTGATTATGGCCTCTTTTTAATAAACAATGGCTATTTCAATTGCTTTTCGACACCAGCAATTATTAGTTGATTTACATTAAAAAATTTAAATTTCCTGAGCTTTTGCGATTATTTAAAGAAATCGGAAAGAATAAAAAAATAAAAATTGTTTGATTTTATTGATTATTTTGAT
Source organism: Merzomyia westermanni (assembly GCA_949987695.1). NCBI lineage: Eukaryota > Metazoa > Arthropoda > Insecta > Diptera > Tephritidae > Merzomyia > Merzomyia westermanni. Next base: position 99,487,505 of record OX465293.1, read on the forward strand.
TTTTTTAAATTAGAGTCTATTACATGCACATTTATGCAATTATTAATTGTTGATACAATTTTTGAGAGGAATAAGAACCATGTGCAGCAGTTAGAAAAACGACAACTGAATCGATGATACTACTGTAGGCTTTTCCCTGGAATGGGGTTTGAACCAGCACAACTGGGTTGATGATCACAGGCGCGGATACAGGTCTCTAGTTGAAGGGGGCGATCATGGCCGAAAGCTCAAAATCCAAATTGCCATGAAAGTCAGTAATATAAATGAATGATTAATTTCAGAACACCATTTTGACATAATTACGAATAAACGTAACGAATTTATCTTTAAGCACTCAAATTAGCTTTCGAACAAAAAGCAATCAGGAAATGATTTTATAGAGGTCGAAGGTAGAAACCAGTTCTTTCTGATAAGCGAGTTTCACTTGTGTCTTTTAACTATGTGGAGTTATCTTGAATCTATTTTTATTGGAGCAATGAAAAAAAAAAAAGGAGATGCACAATAATGTTTAGTGAAATTAAGTACATTTCGATCTATTTGTCGACAGATGAAAAAGATGTTTTTGAAACAGTATACATTATTATTTTTCATAGATTAGCGTCAAGCTGTTATGTTACAATTCTATGTTATAAAATCAATGTTTCGCTTCCTTTTTTTTTCGAATCTTTTTATAATGTTTTCAACGTCGATGTTAATATCATAATGTACGTGTAATAGTCCAATTACCCACCAACGTGTGTAACGTACGTTTACGTATCCCGTACGTACGTACGTTTGAGGGAATCTTATGCCCGTGGCGCCAACGGAGAAATCAGCCATTTTCTGTTGTTTACATTCAATACAATGTTGCCATTGATCAGTTTTCATGCATGCTAACGCAAACTTGTACTTTTGAAACAATTATTATTCATTTTATGAGTGACCGAAATTATAATTAAATAATTATAGCCAGTCAATTTTTTTAAAAGCAACAACTTAATATCATAATTTTAGGTTATTTCAACATTATTAGGAAAATTTAAAAGGTATTTTTGTAAAGCAACTGCAAATGATCCATAACCAGCATACACACGTATGAATAGGCAACACTGCCATATGGGAGAGCAATCAGCTGACACGTTCTTACGGAAAAAATCAAAATTTCTTTGACTTCTACGGAATGTTCTACGTATACGGAAAAATTGAACGTCGGTGAGTGTTCGTTTACATGGCACTCTCATAAGACAGGTCGTGTCAGCTGACACGTACAACGTACGTGCGTCGGTGGGTAATTGGACTATAAAAGTGATAAACCAATGAGCCTCTCTTCAGTCATAGTTGTTTCTAACCACGTGTTTAATAGCCGAGGGGTAGAAAATCTTCTTTCTGGAGAAGCATTACTGACTGGCAGTGTAGCCAGAATGTGCACTAGCATCCTTATCAGTGAAAAAGCATTTCCGTCGCAGTGATCTAAAACTTCTACAGCCGATTTTGGTATTGATTTTTTGTCGGGATTTTTTGAGAGAATATACTTATTATACACTAGCTGACCCGCCGAACTTTGTTCCGCCTTAAAAGCACAAATCATACAGTCACCCTGCGTCCACATTTAGGTCAATAAATTGGGAACCGGGTAAAATATCGAGGTGAAAGATGTCTTAAATTTTAGGAGAGACGTCAAGGAAATGATTATTGAAAGTTTCATTCATTTCTATGCAGTCGTTTTTGTGTGACGCGGGCGTTATGGTAAAAAAACCACATTTTTGGTCACATTTTTCCCATATTTTGGTCAATAACTCTGGAACTGGATGAGATATCCAAATGAAAGTTGTCCTAAATTTAAAGTTAGACTTTAAGTGATAGAATGGTGAAAGTTTCATGCAATTGTATTCAGTAGTTTTTGCGTGATACGCGCACAATCATACAGACGGACAGACAGACAGACGTTAACGTTAGACAAGCAGACAAAAGAAGATAATAAAGATTTCATTCGATCTCAATTTTACGGAAATCTAAAAAAGATGCATTTGAATTTCGGGCAATTTAAGCACGTCCAATATTTCTACAGGTCTGAGGGGGGTTCGTTTTTTAATGCAATGTGTACGAAATTCTATTTATTTTTAGTTCCACGAAATTACTTAACTTTATCCTCAAATTTCCCAGGTAAGTTCTCCAGAGAATTGCTGCCCTAATGGAGGTGTTCAATGGAAAACAAATTAAACACTTAAAAATGAACCATATAAAAAAATTGCAAGTAGCGTAGATGGCTGGAAAACATCAATCTATCAATGCAATACATTTCTAAGGTAAAAGCCAGAGGGAAAGAAATTTTTAATCTTCCCTTGGTTTTCGCTTATCTTTTGCTTCAAGAATAATGACACTGTCAACAATATGTTGTTCTTCAGAAGTTTTCATTTAGAAAAAAATACTCGAAAATGTACGTAAAGCATATCAATCTCGAATAAATGCTTTCAATATTTTATCTTTGTATTCGCCTCAGTTTTAAGTTTCAATTTTCAAAAACTAAAATATGTTAGCTGCTGTGGTTCCAAATTTTAAGATTTGTTGAGTTAAACTATATGAAAAATAGCAAATGGTTTGAGCGTTCAAATTATAAAACATGAGGTTATCTGCTTTAGACAATCTGATGTGATCATGACTGCCGGACAAATATATAACCAAAAACACTTTTTTTGTTTAAATTCCTTAAAGAGCTTTTCATATAAAATTATTTATATCTAAATCAATCTTTTGGAAAACGTAGTAGATTTGTAAATATTTCGTAGTCTAGTGGCGGCTCTTGTAAAGTTCCAACACTATTCGGGGTTGTGGAGTACATCAGTGCTTGTTTATTTTGTGACTGGTGATTTAGTTGGCAACGCGGCGGTTTATTCGCTAAACGCATGAAAGAGGGACGAGAATTGTAAGGTACAACCAATTTCCGAATATCATCACGAAATACTGAAGAAAAGCGGAGAATTTTCAACATTTATTTGCGATCAATACTAGACAAGGTAATTATAGAGTGTGAAAATTTTAAATATACAAAAAGTTGCAAAACTGTTCCATTTGTTAGTAGAAATGTACGTAATTTAACTAGTTGATTGTTGCAAAGTAAATTAGTAAAAGTGGGTTATATGAGTTAAATGAGTGTACGCTTATCACAGCCAATTAAAAAACTAATTTCTTATATGCATTTTTGGTAATGTGTATAATAAATTGCAAGAATGTGCATACAAATATCCACAAGGGGGTTTGCCATTTAATAAAACTGATATGAAGTGCATATAAGCATTTTGTAAATTTGGTATGAGGAGTTGGCGGTTTCAATCGGGAACCACTTCGTACACCAATATTTTATTTCTTGTTAGTCAGATATGTATCTGGTTGTTATGTATACTGGCTTAGACTCGTTTCGAAAACAAAACAGAGTTTCTCATCGGATGCAGAAAGAGTGGTTCCTACTAATTCTAAATGATGTTGTGCTTGTTGATGTAATATCTGCATATAACTCTGCTAGTCACACCCATTCATGACATTGAATCCATGTCTCTTTTACTAGAGGTGTTTAAACATACAGTGGGACAAAGTGAAGCGTGTACATATGTACATATGCGTATTATTTAGACTGCAGTTTCCCGGAAGCTTCTTTGGATGTACTTAGATACGCTGGGCAACACCACAACAACCAGCATTTCTGTCAGGATTAGTTAGAACCTCTCCTTTTATGATCAAACCAAGTTTCAGACGGGGATACTTTCTGCTTAAACCGGGCTATCGTGGGAACGCCCTTTCTCCAGATTGACTGTTCACTTATTTTAGTTTTGCTTATTTAATGTTAACCTTTTTTTTTTTTTAAATATGCAACAGTTTTGTACTTAGCAATTGCATATGAATACTAAGGATATTATTTACCAATATTTCACTCAAATTTTAATGTTAGAAAAATGTCGAAGTCCTCCGGCAATGCACGCTGCAAGTGTTGTGATGAAGTTATGGAAGAGTTGCTAACAATGCGGCAAACATTCGAGAAACTATTTCACAAATTAACAAAACAGGTAGTTGATTTGAGACGCGAAGTAACCGATGGCTTGGCAAAAAAGAATAAATCAAAACGGGATAGTAGCGCTAGTCCAAGCCGGTACTCTCCGCCCTCAAAGTTCAAGCGTTATGATAACAGCGAAAGCGAAACTGAATGTTACAAATTGAAAACAGAAAAAAAATCAAATAAAAAGTCTGTAACGACAAAGCAGGAACCCATAGATCCTGTTGATGTGCAGTGTGTGACAAAAGTTAGTCGACCGGTTTTGGACTTCTTCAACATACAAGCACGTGTTATGCCAACACAACCATTTAAGACAGCACAGCAATTTGAAGATTGGAATGATATTTTCAAGAGCGACGAAGATCAGTGTGATCAATTGGTGCGTATATCGAAACACATTTCTTTTGAAACAATATGATTTAAACGAAAATCTTTCTAAATTAACAGCGTGTTGAACTACTGCAAGGTCATTTCGATGAACCCGATAAATATATAAAACATATATGGCGTAGTATTTTTAAAAATGAAGCAGCTCAATGCTACTCGTATAGGGGCAATGGTCGTTGTAAGAAGCGTGCTATTAAAGGTTATATCTTTACCGATATATTTCGTGGTATGTAGTAAGCAGTAAGCAAGTAACTGTCATCATTTTATTTGATTTCTTTTTTATTTTTAGAGTGTTTCTTGCAACGTTTTCATCATATGGATGCCGCATTTTATATGGAACGTACAATGCGCTTTTTCAATTATGCTCACGATCAAAAAAGGAAAACCATACGTAATGAGAAAAAACGTCTGGTGAATTCTGATGGTACACAAAATGAAGACCCAGTAGATAACGATATAACGCAAGATGAACAAAGTTATAATGGCTATGAGGGTTCAATGTTGCCGTAATCAAAGCAGCTGTATAAAAATAATTTTTATATTTGATATTAACTACATACTTATACATAGTTCATTAAAATATTCATGCTTCCCATAAAAGACATGTTTTAAATTCCATTAAATGAATAAGACTTTATTTGAGATTACATTTTGTTGTTGTTGCTGTTTTTAGCTTTTGGGAAGTGTTGTCGAAAGTGACAGTCCTTTTCCGGATATGAACCCGGTACGCTCCAGTATACCCTTGTGGTACTGCGCGACTGTCGTGGTAGCGATTTGGTATGAACAGTGCAACCTTCTAGGTCATGTCACCCCTAACCCGGAGGGCGTTGAAATTGCATAGAGTTTAGCTAAGCAATATCAAAAATAATGCAGATTTTTTTTTAAATATGGTTACCGCTACACACCCGACAAAAGTATTCGATATTCAGATTGCGCAAGGTTTTTACGGTTAATCCCCACTTGTGGTCACCAGCGAAAAAATACAAGTACCGGAGTCTAATTTGGTCCGCATATGACCTACCAGCCTTCTTATTTACTCATACCTTTTTAAGTGAATTTCCGGGTTGTGCTGTGTACTTTATTCATTCATTACTAAAGATGTCAAGAAACAGGCTTAGATGAAGAAAAGTATTTGAAATAATAATACATAGTGACGGCTAATTGGGATAGGGAGCTAGAATATGCCCGAGGTAAATATACTTGTCGTAAGAGGCGACTAAAATACATCGAAAGCGCTGGTACCGGAACGACTGAGTGGAAGATCACCCTTTAGAACAAATTTTTCTAAATTCTAACTCAAGCGTCGATACTTACGTATGTATAACTTTTCTTAAAGGTTTCTTGTGTATGTAATTGAGCATATTCTAGCCACAAGACAGATGTGCTCAGAGAAGTCTCTTGGTAGCTTTGCTCTCTATCCCTCTCCGTAGTCAATCGCCAGGGTAACAAGAACACATGCACACATCAGCTGTCAGCTTGACGCCACACGAGTCAATTTTGAAATTTCCAACCCCCAATACTTTCCGAATTCCTTTCTTTCACAAATATGCATAGTATGTAAGTATTGTGTGAATGGACTAATGTGTGAGGGTACTAACAAAAGTTCGATTATGGCGACCATCATACATACTTTATAAAACACTCATAATACCAAACTCGTGGATGTATGCGAAATTGCATATCTCTTGACTATTTCTAGGAGGTTCGAAAGTTGTCTGCAATGGGAATAATTCTCCGGGATAGGTGGAGCTATTTGTTCGAAAAAGCCTCTCCTTAGCTAACGATAAAAAAAACCCATCTCAAATATTTTTGTACAAAAATACTTTATCTCACAATTCCCTTGAATAATACTATATCTCCGAGTAAATTAAATAAATTATAAGCAGATATAAGGATTTTTAGAAACAAACAAAAATGAACACTTTAAAGAATTTGTGCGACACGCAGTTTAAACAAGGTGACCTTAAACTCAGCCAAAGAAATATTCAATTTTTTCCTTACAAACTAACCGAACATTTGTTGGTCTTTCGCATTTCCTTTTATGTGTACTTTTGTATATTTGCGGCTGGGTCGCATGTAAAATAAGGGAGTGTGTACATTATATGGGCGCAGGATAAAGCACACATGGCAGCCGACTGCGCGCTAAAGGACTCAGTACTCGAACACATCCATAGCTACCCAACAAAAAAAAACGTATAAGCAATCATAAGAAAAAAAAAGAGTATAGAGATGAGCACTATACCTCAAGGTTATTGTGATGATTTTATTATAAGCTGCATAATAGCTTAATTATACTTCAATAAATTTGATATAAAAATGTGAGCTTGGTGAGTAGTTCACAAACCATTTTGTTTTTTAATTTTACTCAAATTTATCAAATGGAAAATAAAAAATATTTGTTCTAGAATCTGAAGGACTTCCCCTCAAGAGCTAATGAAAAGTCAGAAGAGAAAGAAAATCAGAAAATTAATTGCACATTTCTTTGTAGAGGATTCGACAGTTTTTGGTGTTTTTTTTACGATTTCGAACTAATAAACAATGCTTCCATCGCAACTTTTTTTTATTAATTTAAAAATAAAGTGGACCACCTTAAAATATTCAGCAGCAGTTTTTCTTTATAAAAACCACATTCTACCCTCCAAGCGAAAAAACAATTTGTTTCAACCAGAACTGTTAAGTTTGATTAGTAATTAATTGGTAATGATTATTTTAATAGTTTTTCAGGAAAAGACAATAATTAATTGATTACGATTAGAAAAAAAAATAAAAAAATTTTTTTTGATTACTTTTGATAATTTATTTTTATTTTTTAATATTTTTGATTTTTTTTAGTATTGTTGATGTGTATATTTATGTGCTTCTACAGCAATACTGAAAAAAAAACCAAAAATAATCAAAAAAAATCAAAAGAAATAAAAAATAATCAAAACAAATTTCTTTGATTATTTTCGATTTTTTTTAATAATCGCAAAAATCATTATTTTTTTGATTATTTTTTTTTATTAATTGGAAAATAATCATTAAAAATATTAAAAAATCATCAACAATTAAAGGGATTGTCAACAAAATAATTAATCAAACTGGTAATAATTACGATTAGTAATTATTATTTAACAGGTCTAGTTTATACCCACCTTAATGTTAACACTTACTCCTTAAGTTGCTTCATTCGTATTTCACGCACAGCTTTAACAAGGCCAAAATAGTTTTCTTAAGTAATTCGATTTTAAATTACGATTGCGCTCGAATTTACTAGAGTCTAAACAAGTCTGAGTCTAAACTGTCTTAGGGACCGTGAATGCAACTGAACTACTCACAAATTTCAGGCTTAAGTGACAGCCTTTCAATCAGCCTTATTGAAAGGCGCATATTTTTTGGTGGGTAACCGGTACATGTGTATATGTAAATATCCTTCGCGTACGTTGTTCTTTTTTTCTATCTCATTTAGCGCACGCTCACGAATTGTTATTGAATTTTCCCAACATCAAAGGACATGCATCTAGTCCGTATAACTGTTTAAAAACAGTTGGCTTTTTATCCTTGCGCAGTTCGTTGACATAGAAATTTTAAACGGAAGGAAGATAATGAATTCTGAACGAATTCGGTATTATAAAGTTGAAATCAAACAAAAATACAAATTGAACTAATGTCTATTTTTCTGTGGTTTGTTTTCAATCCTGGAAAATTTTATATTCCTGTAGAACGCGTAAACGTTTATTTGAGTCCGCTTGGCCAGGTGCAAAATTTTGGAGGGGCACAAGCACGACGCCTATTTCGTCGTATATTTCATATCCTGCGGTGAGTTAAAGGGATATATTTATCAATTTTTAGATACATATGTACATATGTATTTGAGACGCCGAGAGATAGAGGAAAAAGTGTGGAAAAATTAAAGTTTCTTTTAAGATCTATGCATTCTTGAGAATTTAATAAACATCAAGCTGTGAACAAATGATGTATTAGCATCGCGTGCTGGACGTAAGCGCTATTCGTATTTTTCGACCAATCGTTTTTGAAGAGCACTATGACTTTGATGAAGGCAATGGAGTGATATCCGGCAAAGGTGTCACATGCAACACTTCCAAAAAGCTTGCCAGTGTGTTTCCAAGAAGCTGGGATGATATTTTGAATGTAAAAGTTGACATCAGGCTCTTCAATATATTGTTCAACTGCATATGTCACGGCTCATTAAAGCTTCCTCCATTTTGCGCAGCTATAAAGCCGTAGTGTGATAGAAATGTGATTTGGTCCTGTAGCTCAGAATATGACCATCTGTAGTAGCTCGGAAAAAATCGCAAACCACATCGACCAAGCTCATTATACTTGGCTTTGCCAATATCGACTTGAACCCACAAGCCCTGTGCAGTGCATAGGTTAAGAAAGTTGTCCACACAACGTATAGCTGATGGATTCTCTACTCGGAGCCAACAATTAAATTAGTAGGACGGTTACACATGTGTCGCAAAATGTACATAAGTTTGAAGGATGTGTAGCATAACAGAAGCTTTCAAGGCCAGGGTAAACTTATCTTTTTAAACTAAACCCAAAAGTACCTCAAGTATGTATTTATGTCCCGCACATGGAGTGTCTCTATAGGCTACAAACTATCTCCAACAAACTATAGCAACTTAATGGATTCTCAAGCAAGTATTACTTTGGGTTGAGGAGATCATTGCGAAGAAAATCCCCCCGAGAAAAGTACTTCCGAGGGAGAATAGAGTCATGCTAGCACAACTTCGCTCTGGATATTGTAATAGGTTAAACTCTTACTTATCCAGACTGAACTCCAACATACCAAACACATGCCCTGCATGTGGTATGTCCCCTCATAATACCAAAGATCTCTTCTCCTGTTCAGTCGAACCCACTCTTCTAACACCTACATCACTCTGGTCCAACCCTGTGGAAACTGCGCGTTTCCTCGGACTTCCGTTAAAAGAGCCTGATGACAATTTAGAGTGATCGAGCCCATTGGGCAGGGCGAAGCACTGTTAACAACAACAACAACAAGAAAATCCCCCTATATAAGTATTTTATCATACCCGACGGTGTACGACGAGGAGCTTTGGTGTTGACGAAGCTTAGACTGTGCTAGAGAAAAGTTCGTCGGTACATGGGTTTGACGGCGGCAGATTGCTTGCCTACTAAGCATACTGAAAGTTCCATCTTTCAAGTACCGGGACAGGCAATATCAAAAGTGCTCTGAAAAAGTTGTTTGAAAAAACGGTCGCCCCATGGCAGTGGCCGGCAACCCTACGAGTGTATTTCTGCCATGAAAAAGTTTCTCAATAAAAATCCGTTCGGAGTCGGTATAAAACTTGTAGATCCCGCTAAATTTGAGGGTACATTAGAAGCAGCAAACCACTAATTGGCAGAGAAGCTTGACCTTATTCTGCTCAGAGGTATATCGCGCCACATTATTATATTATTATTATTTGCTTGACGACAGGAATCGAAGGAGAGTTGTAAGCGATCTACGCAGATAAGGGAAAGACAACACAAAGGCTCTGCTGGCCATGTTACGGGAATGAATTTAAAACACTCCTTCCCAGAAAGGGATACTTTCCAGTCGATGAAAATATCATGCACCACTGCGACGAGAAATAAATTGTAGTAGGACTGAACCTCCCTACCTTGCCTTCCAGTGCAGACGCTGTGTAGATGGCGCTACCGGCCTTTGTAGGAATTTCTTTATTAATAAATTTAACGTTTGTATAAGAGCGACCGCGCGTAAAATAAAAACAAAAACAAAGACATTTTCCCGTTAACGTTGTGTCGTCTGCGTTGATCTTCGATCTTTAATGTGTCGGGGTGCTGCGCAGCGAAGAGTTTGGCATGAAGACCAAGAGCAAAGACCTTGGCTCTGACGATGTTTCATGTGTGTATATAAGATGCCTGCTTGTACGCTATATCAATACGTATGTTTATTGTTGTGTCTACTGCGTGCAATAATGAATTTGCTTTAATTTGTTGTGATTTAAGGGGAATTTCTATCATTGACTCATTATTCAGCAGAGCTATCGTACTCGTTGTATTAACGATAAAAGACACTCTACGAAGGTTTATGGGGTGCTAAGGAAGTTTATAGTCCTTTTGTCTGTTATGGATGCGGTACGCACTCATACTAGCATCATCTCATACTAGTTCGAGATTGATCATTCGGGTCCCCTCATATTGCTTATCTGTTCTCCAAATCATTTTTGAAGCCAACATGTGATTATAAACTCTCAAAGACCACTTCCGTCAAGAACAACTTAATACGAATGGACAAAGGACTTATATTTGCTCGAATTGCTTAGCAACATTTTTAAGAGATTGTTTGGAATTTAAGTCACAGGAAAAACTCGTTTTTTAAAAAGACCATGATACTTTTACTAGGTTAGGTTAGGTTAGTTTGCGAGGGCTGAGCTGAAACTCTAAGGTTACTGCCCAACACATAGGCCGTCAAGTGGGCCCGTTGTGACTAACACAATCAACAAAAAAATTAAGAAACTTTTCATAATTTTCCCAAAATCCAGAGATTGATATTCTCGGTAGTAATATTGCTTATTGATCGAACTGATAATTTCAGTGGTTCAAAAATGTTTATCATCTCAAGATGACATTTTTAAATAAATAAAAAAATGTGTATGAAAAACTCTTGGGATTCCTTTGTTCCATATGTTAATGCCATCTCTTTAGTATGTATTATAAATTGATTTACCTTTTGCAAAATTTACGTATGTAAATGCAACGGTAAAGTGTCGTTATTCGTTTGTTTACAGAATCACATTTTAGCTGCAATTTTGCGCATATTAAAATATTCACACATGTGAGAATTAGGGTGGCTTCAAATATTTTTCTTATTATTATTTTTGTGTACCAACAATTCAGTTGAATTGTTGCGTTTTCGGTCTCTACTTTTTTAAGTATCCATGACTATAAATGAGCTCAAGGCCAAGAATGATAATTTTTTAATAAAAATTATTATTGTTTTATTTTTTTTTTTAATTTAATTAAGTATTAAAAGTTTTTAAGTGAATAGGAAAGAAAAATGTTAGAGACAACCGCCATAGCTTTTCTTATAGATCTATTTCGGAAGCTGCTAGACTTCTTCATCAGATAAATTTTGGCCAGACCTGTAACGTACTTGTTGTTTTATAATACAATTATTTATATTTAAAAAAAATTCGTTTATTTATTTTAAAATTTGAAAATTGAATGATAAAATTTTTAACATTTGTTGATATACAAACAAAAGTATCATAGAAATTTAATTATTTAAACAAAATATAAAAGTAATTTAAGAACAAGTATATAAGTGCCTCTACAGTACTGAGTATTTACTTGTACTAGTACCAAATAAGTACAAGTACTCAAGTACTTTGAAACGTCAAGTACAAAGTAAAAGTACCTCAATACTTGTAATTCGAAAGTACAAGTACATGTATTGAAAGTATTTTAAAGTACTTTTTTATTAAGAAAACCAAATTCATGTGATAGAATCATTTTTTCAAAATTTAGTTTTATCCCTGTAAAAAACGATGGAGCATCAGAGTACTCCAACACTTATCCTTATTCGTATAAAAAAGGTGGTCCAATTGACATAGCGATGTCCGGTGATTGGATCACCTAATCCTACTCGGAGTACCATTTACTTTGCTTCCGAATAGTCTATAGAGCACCTACGTTGGAGTACTTTGAAAATGCTGCCAAAAGATTACTCTATAGAGTACTCTAGACGAAAGCGAGAAGGGAGTATGTGTTCTTTTGAGGACCACCTACTCACACTCTCGCTTTGCTGTTGAATACTCCATAGAGTAATCTCATGGGAGTATTTTGAGAGTACTCTCACGTAGGTGGTCTATAGTGTATTCAAAAGCAAAGAAACGGAGTACTCCAAGATGGATTAGGTGATCCAATCACCGGACATTGCCATGTAAATTGGACCGCCTTTTTCGTATGAATGAGGATATGTGTTGGAGTACTCTGATACTCCTTAAGGAGTATTCTTTGGAGTGATGGTGTATGTTTAACAAAAAAAAAGACCCAGTTGGGAACATATCATATGCATACGGTTTCAATATTTCAGACATGAATTGGAGCTTTGTATCTATACCTGTATAAATGAAAGTTCAATAGACAATATGAAAGCACACCTTAACCAATTGGTTCATTTGTAGGTTGAGCCATCCTTAGAAATCAAGCAGCCTTTGGTATATGTTTGTTGTCGGTTTGGCATATCCAAATAAAAGCGCTAAAATTGCTCTTATTCCTTCGTTCTCATCTTGTGCAACCAACTTCATTGCTAAGCGCTCTGTCGAAATAGAAAATTCCAATTGGTCAGCGCTAGCGACGCGCTATTTGGGGATGATTCATACAAATTTAATTGGAATGTGGATTTTACAAATGACTGATTCAGCAAGCATGCTTTATTTGTGAGTAAATCTTTCTATTTTTTTTTAAAGCCGCTTTCGATAGCACGAAAAGGAGCTGCCTATATGCCGCTATGTCTGATTTTGGTTTCCCCGCAAAACTTATACGGCTATGCAAAATGACATTGAGCAACACCGCTAGCTCGGTCAGAATTGGGAAGTACCTCTCCGAGCCGTTCGAAGCTAAACGAGGTTTCAGACAGGGTGACCCACTATCGTGCGATTTCTTTAATTTAATGCTGGAGAAAATAATACAAGCTGCAGAACTTAACCGCGCTGGAACAATATTTTATAAAAGCGTGCAACTGTTGGCATATGCTGACGATATTGATATCATTGGCCTTAACAACCGCGCCTTAACTTCTGCTTACTCCAAATTAGAAAAAGAAGCGGAGAAAATGGGTTTGGTGGTGAACGAGGGCAAAACGAAGTACCTTCTGTCATCATGCAAAGAGTCAGCCCATTCGCGCCTTGGCAACCACGCCACTGTTGGCAGCAATAATTTTGAGATAGTAAAGGACTTCGTTTACCGGGGAACTAGCATTAACACCAACAATAATGTTAGCCTAGAGTTCCGACGAAGAATTACTCTAGCAAACAAATGCTATTTCGGACTGAGTAGGCAATTGAAAAGTAAAGTCCTCTCTCGACGAACGAAAATAACACTCTATAAGTCACTCATCGCACCCGTCCTGCTATATGGTGCAGAAGCGTGGACACTAACGACATCTGATGAGGCGGCTCTGGGAGTATTCGAGAGAAAGGTTCTTCGAAAGATTTGTGGACCTCTACGCGTTGCCGATGGCGAGTACCGAAGAAGATTTAATGATGAGCTGTATGAACTTTATGCAGACGCCGACATAGTTCAGCGAATTAAAACACAGCGGCTTCGCTGGCTAGGCCACGTAGTGCGAATGAGCGAAGATGCTCCAGCCCAGAAGGTATTCTTATCGGCAACCGCCGGTGGAAGCAGAGGAAGAGGGAGACCACCACTCCGATGGAAGGACCAAGTGGAGACCGATTTGCGATCCCGCGGTGTTTCCAATTGGCGCCAGTTGGCGCAACGAAGAAACGACTGGCGAGCTATGTTGGACGGTCAAAATCGCCCAGGCGGTTAGATGACCATTTAAAGAAGAAAGAATAAAGAAATCTTTCTATTTTAATGTTAAGCCTTTTACATACTTCTTCGTACATATGGCATGCATGCATACCTGTTAAATTTTATAAGTAATAAGTAATCAATTTTTTAATTGGTAATGATTATTTTAATTGTTTTTCAAGAAAAGGCAATTATCAATTGATTAAGATTAGAAAAAAATTGTTTTGATTACTTTTGATTATTTTTGATTTGTTTTTTGATTTTTGTTTAATTATTATAGAGTATTGTTGATGTGTATATTTATGTGCTTCTATAACAATACTGAAAAAAATCAAAAATAATCTATAATAATTAAAAAAAAAATCAAAAGTAATCAAAACAGCTTTTTTTTGAAAATTTTTTATTTTTTATTTTTATTTTTTTAAATCGAAGAGAATCATAATTTTTTTTAAATAATTTTTTTTAAATAATTTTTTTTAATTAATTGGAAAATAGTCATTAAGTAATGGTAATCAATCATTAAATATATTCTCAAGAAAATAATTAATCAAATCGGTAATCATCACGATTAGTAATCATAATTTAACAGATCTGCATGCATGCTTCATTTATTTATGCATACAACATATTACAGCTGGGACAATATAAAATAGTTTGTGGAGCGTAATACTTGCCAAAATACTTCAAAAGTACTTACAAGTGCCGTACTTGTACTTGTACTGGTACTTACTTTTTACAGGTCTGATTTTGGCACGCTCTGCTAACCATTTATCTAATAGCTGGTTTTGCTATCAGCTAAATTCCTACTTCTATTCATTTTACCATATCTATGAGCAATCCGTCAGTATTTGATCACGATGGATTTTTGTTGGTGTGTCTGTTTTATCGACAACTACCTTACCGCGTGCTTCCGGTTTTTTTTTTATTATTTTTTGTGCCAACCATTTTTTTTTAGGTTTATTAATGTTTATTGGTAAGGGTTAAAATTTTCAGTTAGTTTTTCGAGCATGTGAGTATATATTTTTTTTTTTTTTTTGTAAAAAGGAACTACTAAGAAAAAATAAGGATTTGTAATATTTTTATTTTTTGTGTTCAAAAATTAAAATTTCCTCAGAAAATCATATGTGAACTTGATGTATATTGGAACGATTTTCTGTCATCCCTTGTCAAATATGGTTTTGTAACAAACCGGTTTCGATGTTCCACCATCCTCAGTGTTTAGTTTTGTTCTAGAACTAGTTACATCTTTTGCTAAGCGAATTTATTTAATGCATATTATTTCTTAATTATTTATTTTGTTGTGTTGATCTTCCGACAGGGTAGTAAGTTGATTTTTGTTGGAACGATTTTCCGTCATCCCTTGTCAAGTTTGGTTTTGTGACAAACCGGTTTCGGCGTTCTGCCATTTTCAATGCCTAGTTTCGTTCTGGTCTGTGTCTATCCGCTGCGTTGTTTTTATAGTCCGTGGGTGCTGTGGCAGGTAATGTCAATCAATGTGTTCGTGGTAGGTAACGTTAATATGCGTGTGTGTGTGCGCGGTATTGATACGTCCGAATTGTTATCTGTCCCAAGGGTTGTTTTTGTAGGTATGTAGACATACCGCTTGTTAGCTAAGCGGTGGGTTGATGTAGGTAGAAATCGGTGATTTTTGCAGTTTGGTTCATATTTCGTTTTTGCTTGTTCATTGTTACGTGTTTGGTTGCTGTACCTGCTGGCTTGTGCTGTTTTTTGTAAACTAGTTTTAAGGGTTCAAATATTTCGTCAGAGATAGTGTTGGTTTGTTCGTTTATGATCCTGCCGTCAAATGTTTTTAACTTGTATATCTCCATGTTCTCAAGTACATTAAGCCGCCGGCCTTTTCCTTGTACGTGAAGTATTCGAGCCGTTGTTTTTATGTTAGCTGGGGTGCAGTTGTTCTCAAACATGTGGTTCGCGAAATTAGATTCTGGTATTATGGTGGGTTTTCGTGTTTTTTTTTTTTTTTTGTTGTTTTTTTGTTGTTCAGGGACTACAACAAAAAAACACGAAAACCCACCATAATACCAGAATCTAATTTCGCGAACCACATGTTTGAGAACAACTGCACCCCAGCTAACATAAAAACAACGGCTCGAATACTTCACGTACAAGGAAAAGGCCGGCGGCTTAATGTACTTGAGAACATGGAGATATACAAGTTAAAAACATTTGACGGCAGGATCATAAACGAACAAACCAACACTATCTCTGACGAAATATTTGAACCCTTAAAACTAGTTTACAAAAAACAGCACAAGCCAGCAGGTACAGCAACCAAACACGTAACAATGAACAAGCAAAAACGAAATATGAACCAAACTGCAAAAATCACCGATTTCTACCTACATCAACCCACCGCTTAGCTAACAAGCGGTATGTCTACATACCTACAAAAACAACCCTTGGGACAGATAACAATTCGGACGTATCAATACCGCGCACACACACACGCATATTAACGTTACCTACCACGAACACATTGATTGACATTACCTGCCACAGCACCCACGGACTATAAAAACAACGCAGCGGATAGACACAGACCAGAACGAAACTAGGCATTGAAAATGGCAGAACGCCGAAACCGGTTTGTCACAAAACCAAACTTGACAAGGGATGACGGAAAATCGTTCCAACAAAAATCATCTTAATTATTATTTAATATAAGTATTTATATATTATTTTTTTTTTTACAGAAATTCGATGAGGTCGATGGACAATCCGTTACCCCACTCACCATGGCCGCCATGATGGGCAATGTGACGTTCGTCAAGACGCTACTCACGCAATACGACATCGATTTGGAACGAGAATGTAATGTGGTTTTCGATGGTCTATTGGTTTACGGAGCGACTGCACTTTGGGTCGCAGCTGGTATGGGGCATATGCAAGTGGTAAAATTATTGGTACAACGTGGTGCGAATGTCAATCACAATACAAAGGCGCAATCGTCACCACTCAGGGCGGCATGCTATGAAGGTGAGTGTGCGTTGATGCTGGTATTACTTCAATAAGAAACATATCTATATATTAACTAGAGAATTTCACTGAGATTTGTAGATATATTGAACACCCTATTTAATTCACAATACTTTATCCAACCAATCTTCTTTCTTTCATGCATTCGGTGGGGGCATAATTTTTTATCTTTAGGACCACTCCAACACTAGGCTGTTTCAGACGTCTACAACTTGGAGTCTGTGTTCCAAATTTCAGCAAGCGCTAAAGGCTCTCTCCAATGGTGATACGTTTTCGGTATTATATGGTGGTTATGACGAATCTCCTTTATTTGGGTTTTGGTCTTGATGAGAGCAGTGAACAATACTTCCACTGCGAGGAGGCTAGAAATCAGGTAGCGATTGGTTCTGCTCGGTATAAGCGTTGCTCTTCGCACTACACCTAAACACTACTTAACACTGAATTGTATGCTCAATTTGCACGGTTGCAGGCCGGTCTGCTATTAGGTTTCGCTACTAGGTATATTCACTTGCGAATCATGGGCACTCCATAATTCAAACCAGCTTCGGCATCATCAGGACAGATGACTGTCTCGTACCCTGGTGCTAGCTTCATTTTTCATTATACACTGTATGTAGAGGTTAGTGCGATGAGTGAGTGTGGTGAAATTTTTTATGGATCAGTCTAAGCTGTGTGATAGTGTTGGTCTGAGTATTCTGTCAAGAGCTCGAAGTCAGCCGAAACTGCCTGAACATTGCAGCGTCTTCCGCTGACAGCCACCGTGCGGTTGAGGGTTGTTAGGGAATGCATGTTATTGTTCCCTTCTCCACGCCGGACCACGCAAGGCTGCCCCTTTCCAAAAGTTTCACCCTGTGGAGGTAGTAAAAGCTGGCTGTCTCTTTGAAGCTTCTTTCTTTCAATGTCTGAAGCGTAATTAAAAACAATTTAGATACATTTCATTTTATTTTCTTTCAGGTCGCTTGGATATCGTTAAATACCTAATAGAACATGGGGCCGAAGTGAACCTTGCTAACACCTATAATAATACATCCATTATGATTGCCGCTTACAAGGGGCATGCCCATGTTGTGGACACACTACTAAAGAATGGCGCTAATCCGAACGAGCAAGCGCTTTGTGGTGCCACCGCTCTTCACTACGCCGCCGAATGTGGACATCTGGAGGTGTGCCGTCTATTACTTGATCATGGTGCACGTATGCTCAAAAATGAACATGGATTAACGCCCTTACTCCAAGCTGCCGAACGTACACACGAAGCGGTGGTGGAAATGTTTATTTCACGTCCTGGATTGATGACCAAAGAGGAGGTAATTAAGTTTATTTGAGGTGCTGGATTCTAACCAAAGATAGAAATTACCTCATACATTTCCTTTTTTATTAAATTTTCCGTTTTCAGGTAATAACTGCAATCGAGTTAATGGGCGCTTCATTTGCTAACGATAAGGACAATTACGATGTATCAAAAGCTTATCAACATTTAATGCGTGCAATGGAAATGCGTTACGAAGATGAAGATAAAGTGATACGGAAGCGTGTAATGGCGCCAATACCCGCCTATGACGATTGGTTTGAAACGGAAAATATACCCGAACTGCAAGCTATACGCCTCAATCATCATTCAATACATATGGAGACTTTAACGATACGCGAACGTATTTTAGGCAAACATCATCCTGATCTACCTCAACCCATTGTATATCGTGGCGCAGTGATGGCCGATCAAGGCCGGTTTTTACAATGTCAGACATTATGGAATTATGCTATCGATCTGCGTATGATAAATAACGTAAGTACTGTTATAAGATGGTGAAATTTATTTAATCAAACATGATTTTCTTTTTAGGTTTCAGTTGAACGCGATTTACTACGTTTTGCGCAATTGTTCTCACAGATTTTACGCCTTGAGGAACAGACCTTGGATCTATCGATTGTGTTATCGGTGCTAGTCAAGTGTCAGCAAGAAATCGAGAATAATAAGTATAAAAAGGCGCATCCTGGACCAAAAGATGTGCCGCAAATGTTGGCGGTAAGAAATTATTTCGAGGGATTATCGTCAGCTGAGAGTGAAAAACTACAAATCCAAGCAATATAGTGTCAATGTATGCGTTTCAAATATGAAGCTGTGGAGTGATACATTGTTGAGCCAAGTGTTAAATTAAATAGTTAGTTTAAAATTGTTTAAAAATTAAAAAAAGGAATATTTAATTGAATTTGATTCATAAAAAATCAGCCGAAATGTCAAAGCACTATCAAACAGTCTAATCAAACCGTTAAGTGAATGTAGCGTAAACATAAAATACCTTCTGATAAGAGGGGAGTGGGTGCCGCAGAGTGGTTTCCTATAACGGCCACTATTAAAATATTATATATCTAAACTCCCTTCTTCGCCAGAAAGAGTTCCGATCGGTTCCTACACAGACAAATTTCTTCAGAACAGGACCCTTCCATTTTTGAGCTGTGCTCTATTGGAGTAAGTTACACCCCTCTCCGAACTGTATAAAGATTTAGCAAGTTTTCACTCTAAGCAGACGATATAAGCTTTGTTCACTAAAAAAATGTTAAAATAATTTCGGAGTTGTAAATTTCTTTTTTTCATTAAATTTAATTCTAGGATCAAAATGAACAAAATGTGGTCACTGCCCTCTACTTTATCAAAATAATTACTAAACTTTTAGCGCACACTAATATCGATATACAACGAACACAAATCGAGCAATTGTACTCAACTATATTAAAATTTATCAAATGTGATACACGTTTGGCTGATGGACAAACTCTGTTACATTTGGCTGTGAATGGAATAACTCCTGTCGATGATTTCTATACTAGTGATATATGCCGGTGAGAAGATTTAAAGAAGAATGGTTTCGACTCGGGATGGAATTTTCATTAATTGTGTTGGCAGGACAAGTTTTTTTGGATTATTATATTTTTTTTAAATGAAAAAATTAGCTTAAATGCCTTTAAATTAAATAATTATTAATATTAATTTTCGGATATCTTGTTTTAAAAGTCGACAATTTTTTTCAAGTCACTAAAGAGTTAAAATTTTTCACATTTAAGTGTAGCATACTTTTAGGAAAACAGTTGGTTTGTTGTGTCAATACGCTCTTTTGCATCTTTCGTCCTGAATTGAAATGGCTATTTGTATCTAACAAGACCTATTTACATAAATTATTCTCTAATCTACTGATTTAGCTTTCCATGTTTCCGCACTGCATTGCTCTTGGTACATGTTGGCGCTCCTGTGACGGCTGTGGATCGTGATCGTAATACACCTTTGCATACGCTTGTTTCAAGTGTAAGTTGTTAAGCGTTTGACACATTTTATAGTGTATACCAGAAAATTCTCGCTACACATTTTACAGATACAGTATCCGCGTGATAATCCGCATGCTGTTAAGCAAGCTGAAAAAATTGTCAAATTATTTGTGGATGCTGGTGCACATTTGGATGCTGTGAATGCGAATGGTTTAACGCCAGCTCAAGTTGGTAATGCAGGTAAGCATATTTTTCTTTCAATATTTGTGACGGCCAAAGCCGCGAATGGGGTATGGCAATTACGAAAATGAAACTTCTATAGAACGTACATACTCGTATGTGGAACCAACCACTGCTGTCTCTAAACTTTGGACAATGCACCGAAGATATTCTGTTTTGAATGTCTCGATATGTACTGCCGCTTATGAAATAAGTTTAATCCTGAATCATTAAACAGAAAAAATTAAAAAACATATAAAAGGCTGTCACATTTGACCCGATGACCCCTGTTAACTAATTACCTTTATTTTCTGTTTATTTGCAGCTGGCATTGGTAACCTTATACTAAGCTATCAGAATTCATTAACCTCCTTGAAATGTATTGCATCACGTTGTATCGCTTTTCATAAACTGAAATATCAGGGGTTGATACCCAGAGCATTAGAAGCTTTCATACAAATGCACAGTGCTGAAAAATTTTGCGCGTAAAAGAGCAATGATGTCTGCTGTTAATATAGGTGTTTGGTGTGCAATGAGGAAAAGTGTCAGTGTGAAGCGGTTGGGCTGAGTAAACACTGAAAAAAAATACTTCCGTATTTGTGTATTGTAATTTTGTAAATTTTGTGATCGAATATTTATATATTAGGTTATTGAAATGGAAATATATAAAAACAGGAATGCTTTAGCGTGAAACAAAAATGTAATTGTATTTCAATTAGATTTTATTTCAATATTTTTTAATTTTCTTTTGATGTAAATTACTTTAAAATGTATGTAAAAATTTAAGTTTTTGTAAATGTAAATAAGTTTTTAGTTTTAAAAAAATTTTTTGTTCAAAATATGCAAATTTGTACAGCCTAATAACTTTGCCATGTGTTTGTAAAAGAAGAAATTCTGGACTGAAATTGTTATTTATTAATACATAGGTACTCATTAAAGAGAAATTGTAACTAAAATCATTACGATCGTCTGAGAAAATCCTCTATTTCAGCAAACAATTTAAAAACACCATATTCAAAAATGTTGTTCATTTCATCTCAGATTTTATTGAAAAATGCTTTATCTTAACATAAATTCAATATAGTTTGAACTGAAATAGAGCATTTTGAAACATATTTGAAGATTCAGCTTGCTTCAACAAAATCCTTAGATAAAGCGTTTTGCATGCACTTTCGAACTAGCAGGCGATAAAGGCAATCGTCGTCACTCGTACTAAACTAAAACTATTCAAACCTTTTATTACAATTTTTGAAATTGCTTTCATAACTTATTTGATGAATATGGTGTAAAGTTTTGAAAATGAGTTGCTGTATGTATAAGAAACTATTCAATAACAAAACAAACTAATTTATTCAAATGCATACACAGAAATAATCAAAAAAATGTAGAACATGTATGCATATATTTCAACCTATTTAATTGTTTAAAAAAATTTTGTATGTCCCTATAAAAAAACTTGGAATAATAAAAAGTACGGACAGCTTACTTAAAATTAAGCCTTGTTTGTATAACTTTAATTATGAGCAAATGCGTATAACTAAGCAGAAACACTGAATAATTACCAGGAGCTCTATTCTGTAACTCGGTTTGATGGATGATTGCAATATATTTGTTTGTTTGTTTAAGTAGCTACACAAACACTCCCCGAAAGTGTGTCCAAAGTGACAGTGCGGATATGAACCCGGTACACTCCGGTACTTCCTTGCGATACATGCCCGACTTTCGCGGGAGCGATTTGGTATGGCCAATGCAGCCTTCTAGGTCATATCATCACTCCTTCCGTAAGGAAGAAGAATAGGGGTAATGAGAGGTGAGAAAGTTTAAATTAAAGTAAAAACTGCTCATGGTAGTTAACTCATTTTATTTAAGGCCACGTTCGAAATATTATGCTACATTTTTTATACAATGTTTTAAATTTTTATTTAACAAAAATTCTTTTTAATTAAATTAATACTTTTTTCTTTTTCTAACTTTCATTTTTATTTTAACACAAAATCACAGTTTAAGGTTGAAAATATATACGCACCCTGACCGCCTTTACATATAACCTTCGTTTATTATTTTGTTTTCTATTCGGCATTGAATGGTTCAGCCTTTTATTTTGCCGTCTTGAAACATGGCGTTACTTTTAAATATTTTCATCACTCAATTTACTCGTACTATGTTGTAATTTTGGATAAACTTCCGGTTGACGCATTACTTCTTCATATGAAGGTGGTGGTGCTGCAAGATTAGAAAAAAGTAATACAATTTATGGGACTACTGATGAAAACTTCACTAAAGAAATAACAATTAAATGCAACGCCCATCTTTGTATGAGGTGAAATGATGCCAACTCAGCCTCGAACGAACATTAACGTACAGTTGCGTTCAATATAATAGTAGTGAAATTAAATTGGATACCATTCGACGAAATAAAAGGAAACTGTTCTTTTAATAATTTTTATTAAAAATATAGCGAACTCCATGACAGAGACCACATAAAAAGAAATTTCAAAGTTTACACAAAGTTCAGAAAAGTTAATTAAACTTTCGAAAATTTGAATGAAATTTTTAGAACTTTTTTTTATCAAGGATGTTGGGTATTTTTTCCACACAAAATTATATTTTCTTGATGCGTTGTATGCAGACCTTTTGAATTTGATTAGTAATTAGAAATGAATTAATTAATAGGCTTTTTTAATTGGTAATAATTATTTTAATTGTTTTTCCAGAAAAGGCAATTATTAATTGATTACGATTAGAAAAAAAAATGAAGCAAAAAAAAAAATTACCTAAAATAATAATAAACAAAAAGTTGTTTTGATTACTTTTGATTATTTTTAAAATTTTTTGGTTTTTTTTATTTTTTTTTAATTATTTTTTTTAAACTTTTTTTAAAATTATTTTTAGTTTTTGTCCGTATTGTAGATGTGTATATTTATTTGATTCTACAACACCACTAAAAAATAAAAAATAACAAAAAAAAGTAAAAAAGAATCAAAAGTTATCAAAACCACTTTTTTGGATTATTTTTTAATAACCGTAAAAAATCATCATTTTTTTTTTGATTATTTTTTAATTAATTAGAAAAAAATTTTAAGTAATGATAATCAATCATTAAATGGATCCTCTAGAAAATAATTAATCAAACCGGTAATCATTAAGATTAGTATTCATTATTTAACAGGTCTGGTTGTATGGAAGAAATCACCCAACATCCTTGACGAAAAAAATTCTAAAAATTCAGGGAAATTTGTGAGCAAAAAGTTGCACAATGTTGTACTAAAATTGATTGGTCTACAAAACTGCATACTCAAAAATGTTCTTGAAATTCTGCCAAAAAATTTGAAGATTTTTTAAAGTTTCATTAACTTTCCCGACCTTTGTGTGAACTTTAAAATTTCTTTTTATGTGGATTCTGTTACGAATTCGATATGTTTTAAATTAATATTATTAAAATCCTCGCTTATTCTTATTTCGTCGAACGATATCCATTTTAATTTCACTACTATTATATTGAACACAGCTGTACGTACAATGTCTCCCTAAGATCTATGGTCTTTCCCGCTGCCAACGGCGAGTATCGAAACTTAGCACTGAGCAATACGAGCTTTACGCAGATATGAGCATAGTGAAGCGAAACAAAGCCCAAAGGCAAAAGTAAGGAAACCACTCAATGAGTGATACACAGCTCATGTGTACATATAAGGACGGACTGGAGCGCTATAAAGATACTCGAGTCTATTAGTCTCTGAGTAACAGACATCAAAAAAGGGGCAAGACTCAAGTTAACCAAAAGAAAGAAGATAGCAATCGAAACAGATCAATATTTTACTAGCGCAAACTTTCTTTTCTTGCAGAGTCTTCTAATCGCAGATTGGTACCATTAAAGAGGAGACAGAAAGTAGGGGATGGAAGAGTGTATCCTGGTCTACAAAAATCAGAAATTTTTGACAGTTCACCATCCACCGTAGAGCAGAACAAAATATGTGATGGGCTTTCGTGGATTTTGCTTGTTTAGAAGGCCTGCCGTTGGAGAGCGATGAAGTGGAATTATAAGGAGGTGGCATCGTTCCTAAGCCATAATTACTTTTTGTTGCATTGAAAGAAGCTTACTTGGAACTAATTTACTTACCATTAATTATATAATCCTCATCATGCAAATATGCTGGATTTACTACCGCATCTGTGGGATATGCCGATTCGATGGTGCGCTCTTCGGGTATAGCCGAATGCTGTGTACGATTAGACTGCCGTCGCAGGCTATTGCTGCGTTGATGATATGAGTCTATGAATTGATCTTCATTATCCATTTCTTCTGGTGGTAGATGTATGATGTGAATTGGTGGACGACGATCTATGAAAGTTATAAAAGATTGAGCAAATTTAAGGGTTTGTCTAATTTTGGTTCAGATTTTGAAAATTTGGAGAAGAAAGTGTAGATTAACGCGAGATTCTTTAAGTTGAGAAAGATCTAAAAAAAACCCTGTTGTCTTGTTTTAAAGCCGGGTGGATTTGAAAATGTACAGGATCTTGAATTAAAGGTATGTAATATTGATGAACCCGATAGTCTTCTGTTGTCCATAAGTCTGGTGTAACGCAGTAGCCATTGCAAGTATTGGAAAAAGATGAAAACTTGCAGCGGATATCTTTCTAGGGCTCTTCGTAAAACAGCTGATGTGGATAGTGTGGACAATCAAGCAAAGCTTTCTAATCCCAAGCTATTATTTGGTTTGGAGTTTTGAAATACAATCCTCATTCATCTGATCTATTCTGTATTAACATTCCACCGAGATTAGTTGCGGAGAGTTCAGCTGCTGCTATTATAAAAACAGGGAGCGCTCTGTTCTTGGACACTTGAAATTTGGGTCATCTGAGCAACCTTTCGGTTACGATTTCGAGTTTTTTTCCGGTTTTAAAAAATGAAACGGGTTGAAGCGGTACAGCTACGGTTTCAGTTTTGATCTTGAACAATTAAAGATTTCAAACTTTCACGATTTCCAACACGAATTCGGTTTTGAATAATGAGAGGTTTCAAACAGACCTTTTAAATAATGATTACTAATCGTAATGATTACCGGTTTGATAAAATATTTTTTTGAGAATCTATTCAATGATTGATTACCATTACTTTGAATTTTTAATGGTTATTTTCCAATCAATTTAAAAAATAATCAAAAAAATAATCTTAATATTTTTTACGATTATTAAAAGAATAAAAAATAATCAAAAAAAGTTGTTTTGACTACTTTAGATTTTTTTTGGGATTATTTTTGATAATTAAAAATTTTTTTTTTATTATTTTTGACTTTTTTCAGTATTGTTGTAGAAGCACATAAATATACACATCACCAATACTGAAAAAAATAAAAAAAAAACCAAAAGTAATCAAAATAACTTTTTTGATTATTTTTGATTTTTTCTAATTGTAATCAATTAATAAGTGCCGTTTCTTGAAAAACAATTAAAATAATCATTACCAATTCAAAAAGCAGTCCAACTAATTGATTACTAATTACTAATAAAATTTAACAGGCCTGGTTTCAAATTTTGCATTTACGATTTCGATTTTAGTCTTGAGAAATGACACGGGTTCAAATGACACAGCTACGACTAGAGTTTTGGTCTTTAAAAATTAAATAGTTACGGTTTCCAGATTTCGTTTCTGGTTTTGCAAAATGAAACCATCTAAAGCGGGTAGGGTTACAGTTTCGGTTTTAAAAAATAAATGAAACCACTTCAATCAGGTTCAAAAAGTTACAGTTTTGGTTTGGGGTTTGAATAGGGTTTGAGTAACGCAGGTCAACAAAAAAAATTTTTTTTCTGTACATGGGTTTTGCCCTATATATTCGGATTCTATGTTCAATTCTATAAAAAAAATGCAATCTTGTTCCCTAAACTGAAGAGGCCCATGAAAGGACGACGTTACGCTTCTCTTGACGAGATAAAGACGTCATCGAAGGAGGAGCTGAACAAGATACAAAAAAATTATTTTTTGAAGTGCTTCGAAGATTGGAAAAACCGTTGGCACAAGTGTATAATATCTCATGGGGATTACTTTGAAGGGGACAAAATAGATATTCATGAATAAATAAATAATTTTTGAAAAAACACAAAATTCGCGATACTTTTTGAACACACCTCGTATATCTATATATAATGGGATAATAACTGAAATTGTTATGAAATGCTTTACGTTTTATTATAGTTTGGTACCAGGGTGAGAAAAGAGCCATGAAGTTCGCAGTGCCGAGGATTTGGAGGGAACCGAGTAATCATGACACTGATTGCTATTTTCGTGTAGTGAAACCACTGAAAGGGAAACGTTTAAGGAAAACAATATATCCGGAACTACCATCGACATCCGGTCCAGTACCACATTCGGAACAAAATCCTGTACCTGATCCACCTGTGTTGGAAAAGCAAATATTCCCTCAAGGCAGCTTTCAAACACCGAGTTCATCTGCATCCGTACATTCCGAATTTGTTCCTCAATTTGAACCAGGAATACCACATCTCATCAACTCTGAAGATCTCAATGACTTAATAAGAGACTTAAATCTATCAAAAGACAAATCAGAGTTATTAGCATCGTGGCTTAAACAACGAAATTTACTTACTTCTGATGTTCGAATATCTCGGCAAAGAAAGCATCATGAAGAATTTTCTTGTTTCTACAGTAAGGAAGATGGACTCTGTTTTTGCTATGACGTGAAAGGTTTATTTGAAGCAATTGGTATTCCTTGTAATACAAATGAATGGCGCCTCTTTAACGACAGCTCAACGAAAAGTCTAAAAGCAGTTCTACTACACAATGGGAACAAATTTGCATCTATTCCACTGGCACATTCCATACATCCCAAAGAAAATTATGACAGTATTAAAATGCTATTAACTGCAATCAAATATACGGAATACAAGTGGGAAGTTATTGGAGACTTCAAGATGGTTTGTTTTTTTACTGGAATGCAAGGTGGATATACCAAACACTCCTGTTATCTTTGCCTATGGGATAGCGGAAATGATGCCGCCCACTATCGCCAAAAACATTGGCCTGAACGTATTGAGTATGGAGTGGGAAGATTTAATATTAAACATGAAGCAATTGTCGATCCTAAAAACATATTGATGCCGCCATTGTATATTAAATTGGGCCTTATTAAACAATTTGTGAAGGCTCTTAATATTGAGTCTAAAGCTTTCAAATATTTGCAGACTTTTTTTCCAAAGCTGTCAGAGGCGAAAATTAAAGTTGGAGTCTTTGTTGGCCCTCAAATAAAAGAAATTATGAACTGCGATATTTTCCCGGACCTACTTAGCAATGAGGAGAAACTAGCGTGACACAGTTTTAAGGCAGTAGTTCATGGCTTTCTTGGAAATCATAGGGATGAAAATTATGAAGAGCTGATAACTGGCATGATTACGAATTTTTCCGCCATCGGATGTAGAATGTCGCTAAAGATGCACATGTTACATTCACATCTGGATAAATTCAAAGATAATATGGGAGCTTATTCAGAAGAACACGGTGAGCGATTCCATCAAGATATAATGGAGTTTGAGAAACGCTACCAAGGCCAGTATACGGAAAACATGATGGGGGGCTATATTTGGAAGGTAATAAGAGAAAATGTTACCGAATATGGCAGGAAAAGCAGGAAAAAGCATTTTTAAACATTTAAACTGTATTCTAAAACTAAATTTATAAGAATAAATCTGAAATTGATTTTTACTATACTAGAATAAATCAAATCTATGTCAAATTTTGATGAATTTTCATGTTTTTCGTTTTTCTCATTTTTTCTCGAACAAAACCAAATCAAAAACTTTTTTATGTTCATATTCTTATTTCTGGGTGCAAAAGCAATAAAAAAAATATACGCACGACCCATGTACAAAAATGTTGTTGACCAGTGTAAGGCTACTATTTCTATTTTGAACACACCTGTTAAATTAGTAATTCATAATTTTTTTGATTATTTTTTTAGTTAATTGGAAAATATTCATTAAAATTTGGAAATAATTGGTAATCAATCATTAAACGGATTCTGAAGAAAGTAAATAATCAAACCGGTAATCATTACTACATATTAGTAATCATGATTTAACAGGTCTAATTTTGAAATAAGTTGTTGATCCCAGTAGCTTTAAAACCCAGGATATCTGGTAGCCAAGTATTTAATCTATATACTCTTCATCTCATTAGCAGTTGAGCTTTAAGCAATTTTCACACCATTTTATTTATTTAACATTATGACGTGTAATACGCTAAATGGCATACTTTACATATTTGTTGTTGAGACTTTTCACAAACTTTCACTCACCAGCTGCTATTGCATCCGTATAATTCTCACTAAAGGCGAAATGTGGCTTTATCGACTTTCTGCATTTAAGAAATAACACAATTAGAATCCAACCGAGTATTAAAAAGAGATAAACGAAACCCAGCATACTCTTAGAGCAGCTAATATTTAAATTTTCAAATCACTTTAAAAAACTAAAAAAATTAAATATTTTGTGCTATTGGTGCATTTACTTTCCACATAAGCACTAAATTTTGAAAGGACTGCTTGAGTGTGTCCTTTGTTCTTTGAAATGATTGCCCAAAGGCTACCCCACATTGGTTATTTTTGTTGTTGTTTGGTTCTGTCACTCCAGCTGCTTGGACTTTTTTTATTATTAAAATAATAAAATGAAAATCGATAATTGGCAAAGTTTTTCAGTTATTTAGTTAGTTGGTTAGTTGGCGCGCGCGACATTCCGCATTGTTGTAACCATAGCTCACAATACCGTTAAACGAACTAACTTGACCACGAATACCCTACGCATAGGATATTTGGCTTTGGTCGTCGACTCGGCTTGTAGTAGTTGCTTCGTCTGCAATGTGTGGTATGCTTCGCGTGTATGTAGCTACCATAGTCACTAGCTTAACGGTGATGATAGCCTTTGGTGACCACAACAAAAATGAATATGGAGAAAAAAATATGTAACAAATAACCGGGGCACGCATTTACATTTGCGTGTTTGTAGTTGTGATGAATGTAGGTGTTGAGTCTATGCCATAATTTGAAATATTCCTAAACAAGTGTGGTACTACTCTCGTAGGGTGTGGTGCTGTTCCTTATTGTTTACACTCAAAATTATTTGTATTACTGGGTAGGTTCGGTGGGACTTCTCTACTCGGAATGGATATGAGCTTGAGTACTTTAGATTAGGTTTTGGTGTTTGATTCATTAAGTGGCATTTATATGAGCTTTTGCCATCCAAAACGCCTGCCCTTTAAAGATCATGACCATCTGGGCATCGATTTTGAAAACTGAAGCGGTTTAAAACTGGAACGATTTAAGATGTGAAAAATTAGACGGTATTAAACTGTTACTGTTTCGTTTATGCCTCTATGGTGCACATTTAAAAAAATGCGCCGGCTTCAAACGTTTATGGTTTTGGTTGAGTACAATGAAACGGTTCAAACTGTTACGGTTTAGGTTTTGAATTAAACGCTTGTGGTTACGGTATCGCTTTCGTCTGCGATTTTGAGAAATGAATGGGCTTAAAAGTTGTATGGTTTTAAAAAAACTGGAGATATCAGACACATTCTTCAAGTGCACGTTTGCTCTGAAAGAGATTACCGCAAAGATCTCGTGAACTTGGAAAAATTACTTTCGAAGCCGCCGAAAAGCTTCTAGAGCTTCTGACGGGAGCCTGAGGTTTGTGAAATGTGATGTCACACTTATCATTGATAAAGTAAAGTAAAAGTAAAAATGAGGGCCACCCTAATATATGTATATACATATATATATATATACGAACGTTAGCTGAAGGGCTTGTAATAAGGAATATGTACATTTATTAAGGTACTCATATAAGTAATTTCGTGTGACATGTGAAGTGCCGTTAATCGCATGTAAATGCTCGTTTGTGTGGGTAATTATGTGTGTGTAAGGTGAAATATCACATCAACGACCGAGCGAGTATGAATTGCATACCAGATATCTATATATGTATATATTTAGTTTCCCTGAAATCGGTTAACTTAAATTGAATTGCCTTTAATAGTTATTTGTATCTTTAAATATATAAACAAGTCCAATTTCAGGTGGAACTCAACATTTTATACTCCTTTGTTGGCTGTAATAATAGCTGCGATAAAGCAATTCAAGATTTTTTTATTTAAAATTATTGATTCATATTAAAAGCTCCCTAAAGTATCAAAACTCTAGCTCCCTCAGCAAGCTTAAAGTATATCACAAGAGCAAGTACTTTTTCTTGTCCTCGTGCTCCGCAAGAATTACCTTTTGTAAATGTATTTGCCTAAAGTAAGGTTCTTTCCACGCTTCCAAGAGCCACTTTAAAACCAACAAAATCTCTTCAAAACACCCTGACTGACAAGAAAGATGCCTTTTATCGGTTTCTTATTCGAAGATGATAATTTTGTTTGCTTTAGAATTCACTTGTTTATGAACAAAGCTGTAAACTTTGTGCACTGCTACATCTGGGTATAAAAATGTAGCAGAAAAAATTTGTAATCAAAATAAATTGGCCTCCATTTCAGCTAAATAATTTTCCTTTCAATTATACGTACTAAGAATATGAAATTAAGTAAGAGCAATGGTGTGAGTGCCGGGTCACAGCGATAGCCCGAGAAGTAAGCTACCGAGCGAAGAACGCCATTGGTCGAACTGGTGTTGACAATCGATTATTATAGGGACTCCTCTTACAATTTGCACTAACTGGCTTCTGTCTGATGATCTGCTAAAAAATATACTATGAAGACTTTGCTCCATCAGTTTCAGAAGTTGATAAGTGCTTCGGGTGAAAGTGCTCGATCGGTGTGTTTATCGGGCGACAAAATTATGGCATGGAATGCACTAAACCAAATTTTAAAAAATTCTACCTCTTGGAAACAATGAAAAAATTGATGCAAAGCTGGAGTAACTCTTTTAGTCTTCTTTACTGATATAAATAAATGATCAAATGAGTCAATGAATGTAGAATATTTTTTCACAAGGCGGGACTTCAGAACATTTCCTGTCACCGTAGGTGAATAAGTAAATTTGTATATTTAAAAAACAAGAACGTCATAATTTCTATTTATATGTTTGCTTTCGAAAAAGTATTGCGTCATTATATTAAAATGTATACTAGAGTATGCAAAGTTGAGGTGAGTTCGTATGCTACGTAGCCATGCACGCGATTATTAGGGTGCGTCATTTAACGACCAGCGGTACACAGAGCGTATCACCGAAAAAAAAAGTTAAAATGTTCCTACCTGGAATAAATCTTTACTTGTTGAACATTTAAAAAAAGGAAAACTTTCTTAAAAACTACTGAATTGGTTTTTTCTTTTAACTTTGCTATTTGACTTTTGATTTCATCAGCATTATCCTATATTATTTCATCCATATGCGCCATTAACTGTCTTGTCAACTTTAGCTTTTATAAAAAATTTATTTAAAATCAACACCCTGTAGAAATCAAGAACAAAGTGAAAATAGCCTTAAATATCAATAACTGATAAGAATGACCTAAACACGAACAATTAGAGCTTATTAGAAAAGAAATTTAAAATGTTCCCCGCGAATAACTTTTGGAGATGTCAAACAAGCAAATTACTTGTTTTGAGAACCCTGAAAAGCAACGAAATTGGTTTTTCCTGTAAACAATTAGTTTCTTCTTATTTTTTAGAAAATTTATATATTTTTCTTAAACACAGGGTGTGTTTTTTTTGTGAAACCATAATAAAAACTGAATTCGGCATTGTAGATGAATAGTTTCTACGGAAGAAATATTGGCTTGGTCAATACATTTAAAAAAATATATCACTTTTGAAAATCGAACATAACATCTAGAAATTTTAGAGAAAAAACGAATTTCGCTGTTTGTGCAGGGTGTACATTTTTTTTTATAACTTAATAAGGTAAGTGTACAAAGTGGGGAGAATCTTTTAATACCACCGGTGGGTCACACGTATTATGGTTTTGTATTCAATTTTTTTCAAGCGTTTTTTTACAAAATGTATTTATTTCCAGCACATAGATAAAGGTCATATTTCTTCTAGAAAAAAAATTTTGGGTCGGCTTCCCATACAAATTTTTTGAGTTATAGCTTACCTATTTTGACCATTTTTAAAATTGAAAGGCATATGTTACTCAAAATATATTCCACTTTTAAATTAAAATAAATTCACTTCAGTTCAAATAAGATTTTTGCTAAAACATGATAGGCAAAAAGCCGGATTTTTCTTGCACGAAACCTTTTTGGATATTTTCATAGCTTCGTTTCGGCCTTCTTTTTTCGAGAGTTCTTTATAACACTTCGAGCATCGTTTTCTTATTTTGCGATTTTTATGGTCTCCATCTCCATCAGCAACTGAGTTTTCTTAGATCTCGTTGGTCCTTCATACCTTTCCTCACAGAGGCTTTCGCAAACTGACTGTCTGAAGCACAAAATCGCTACGTTCTTGTAGGTCTTGTACATCATCCAAGCGTTTGCCATGGATAGAGGCTTGGATCGTTCATCTGTAGATGATGAAGAATCTAGCTCCAACTCGTCGAGATCGCTGGAATCTGTGTCTGATGTGACATATTCATCAGAATCGGGTGGCTCAAAATCAGTGAAATCGCTTCCCTTACTTACGCTTACCATAAAATATACTTGGCTTTACTAAGTAATGCGTCATTTCGTTTTACTGACTAAAAATAATAAAAATATGTAAATCAGTAATGTGATCACCGGTGGGTCACACCCCTAAAACACAAAAAAAAATTCGAACACAAACCATATAACTATTAGATAAGGATAACTTTTAAATAAAAAAAACTTGTTGGCACCTGAGTAAATCTTTTTTTTATGTGGCGGCAGCGAACGTGTTAATAGCTGAAATACTGCCACGCCTGTAGAGTTTCTTATCAGCGGCTGATTGCAACGGAAGTACAAGGGATTGGCCCACTAAATTTAAAAAAATTGTTGGAGGATGACTTGGACTACTTCGGTGTTTCCAATTATCAACACTTAAAGCTAAAAACTGATTAATGGTGTGCTCTTTTACGCAAAATCCAGAATCGCCTAGGCTGTTAAGCGCCAATGAATGATCATGATGATGAATGCTTATGCGCGTCTGCTACATTTCTGCCCATGCCAGGTCAATCTTAATACGTTTGTAGCTCGGTATGGTGCTATTCACCTTCAGAAAACAATAAATTTTTTTTTTTGCTTTTAAATAAATATTCTTTTATTTGCTGGTTAAACAATTAATTAAGTTTGTTAATAAAAAAGTTAATATTTAAAAGTATGTATGTACATGTGTCTGTATGTATGTATATCAATGTGTATTTAAATTAATGTTTGTTAGCTAATTAAATGCAATAGAAGTGTAGAATAAATGACTAAGGTTATGAAAGTCGTGAAAGCAAGAGCTAATTAATGCCGCTGCTAAAAATTGAGTTGCTCTGAGTGGTGTGTGAATGTGTGATTACAGGAAATAGTATAAATAGTGTTATAAACTATGGCACAAGGAATCAAAAGAGGAAAAGACAACTATTGAATGGAATTTTTTTAAAAAAACGAAAGTCTTAAAAATAAAACATTAATGCATACAAGATTAAAATACAAAAACAAAATTATTTAACAATAGTTCTTGCTTGTTTTACTATTTGGCTTAGGTGCTAAAGTGTTAACTTTATAACTAGAAAATCGATTAAAAACGAGTAAAAAATATTTAATTAGGATGGGTCGAAATAAAATGTTTATTTTTTCTTGGTTTAGGTGTGACGGCAGCTTACAACAAAGTGGAACAGTCTTTATTGCGCAGTTCGAACTGTCAAACTGTTCATAAAAATTACTCTAACGCCCTGATTCTAGTAACAACATTCGCTTTACCGGCAAATATATAATTTGGAAACTTTTACACCCTTTTGGTATTCTGCCGGCCTAAGTTGAAGTTCAATTTCGTAACCACCAAAATAGGTGGTAGCATGGCGTAACCGTGAAAAATTACACGTGTTTTGTAAATATTTTTGTGGACAGAAAATACCATAAATTTTGTACTCATACTAGTTCAGAAGAATTAAGGAACAATATAAACACTTTTTTACACGAAGCTTCGTTCGCTTTTGCATTTTATTCTCTATTGAGCCTTGTTTGTTTTTGACAGCGTTGCCATGTACGCTAGAATCGCGGTTACATGAACTGCATTTCCAATGGTTACGATTTTCGTTTAGATAATCTTCCAGGTACAAAATTGCCGGTTACGCTCAGAATTGACCCGTAAGTCCTAATCTTTTTCTTTCTGTTTTTTACGCTCATGCAAAAATAGAAAAAATTGATTTTTGAGGAGATAGTAATTTAATTAGCTTTCTGTCAACGTCAGTAACATTTTACAACAATGGACTGTACATCAACTCAAACCCATAATTGTTCGCTTCATAAAAATAAAAGTAGTATCTCTCTATCTCTATGGCGCGATATACAACAGGTATATCATCATAAACCTCCTAAGAGATTTTTGCGCCAAGCTTCTCTTCCAATTTGTGGTGTGCCGATTTGAATTTTTCCCTACAAATTGGTGGGACCTACAGTTTTTTGCTGACTCCGAACGGCATCTACAAAGGAGACGATTTTTGCTGAGAAGCCTGTCATGGCAGAAATACACTCGGAGAGTTTGCCAAACCACTGCCGAGGGGCGACCCCGTTTTGAAAAACTTTTTTCAAATCACTTTTGATGTTACCTGTACCAGGGCTCGAACCATGGACCTTCGGTGTGGTAGGCCGGCAACACTACCTTCACACCACGGCGGCCGCCGTAGCAGTATATCTACCCATTCTTAGGCCCGTTTACTCAATGTCTGGTTATGATAAACTTTATCACATGATAACCTAATCATGGCTTGCCCCAGAATGACATTTTCGTTTACACAAAAGTCTGATTAAGTTATCATGATAAAGTTGGTCATTGTGAACGTTTTTGGAAAAAAATTCACAAAAGTTGCATTGTGAACGAATAAAAAGTGACAGCTGCTCTGTTTTCAATTTTAAACGAACCATTTTGGCGTACAAATTTCGATTGTGATATTTCTTTATATGGATATTATTATATTTTTAAACTCTATTACTTGCAGAGCTTGTTAGCAAAACAATTTATCACATAATCAGACTTTTACTTTCAGCTGTCACTTTTTGTTTTGCTAAGCACATAATCATAGGTCCATCCTTTGATAACTTTTATTAGAAGATAATCAGCGCATCGTCGATAATCAGACATTGAGTAAATCGTTTTTAGACCAACCTCTGATAAAGTCTTGATTAAGCGGTTAATCAGACGTTGAGTAAACGGCTCTTAAAGTGAAAGAATGTATTTCTTGATAGAAAAGATAAAGATTTTCATCAAAGAAAAATAACGCCGAAAAATTGTGTTATTCGCTGATTAAGTGCTTTCTCGGTTCTTCTCGGATGATTTATCGTATCTCTTGAATTGACTATCGATTTCTTTAAAATAAATATATATTGTTTTGAACACGAAAATATCAATACAATTAAATATAAGATTCAAAAGATTTCCAGTATCCAGTATTCTGTGTATCACCAACCGTTCTTCATAGAAACTATATTTTTTTGTTTCGCCCCACCCTAATGTACATACATACATATAAATGTATTTGAATAATGCATTGGTACAAATAAGTACTATCACAAGAATTGCTGGCGACTACAGATTCAAATGTCAATCGCAGCAACTCACAAATTTATCGATTTTACGAGTATGATTATTTTCTAAAAACTGACTCGATTTCTTTTTTCTGGGCAATGAAGCTGACTCGCAATCTAATATTATTCTCACAAGCTCGTTGTGGCTTGCAATTTTAAATAACGCGTTCCATTCTCGACATCTGTAAGCCGTGCTATATGTTCGGATGCAGCATAACAAGTGGTGGCAGTTGGGGTACTCGATCGGCTATTATTGTTCGTACAATGCTGTTGCTGTTGTTGTTGTTGTCGTATGCGTGTTGCACCCCAAACCAGAACAACTATCGAGGTCACTAATATACCCAAACTCAAGCCGGGTAGAAAACTTTTATTCAATGAGTCCAAAAATGTGTATGTGTGTTGGTGAGTACTTTGTTGTTGTTGTTGTAGACTTGCTTCTTCGTAAATTGTGTTGTAATTTCGTTTCGTGTTCGTACGACTTTCATCTATTGCCATATTGGGCGTATAACTCGTGTCGCTATCCCTATAAATGGGTAGCTCAGTTTTGTATGGTCGTCGATGATATTGTCTCACTTCGGGTACTGAACCGGGACTACTAAGCTGTAGTTTGGTAATGTTTGAGCAACCAACATTTAATTCAGCATCAGGATTTTGTTCTTGCACCATAACCAGACAGAAACGGTAGCTGTTGAAGGAAAAAAAATATTAAATACGGGAGAGTGAAAATATGAAATTAAAGCCTGCAAAGACATAAGTTTCATAGTGAAATAGTCCTTACCTCTCGCCAATTTCCAAGGTGGAGCTATCAGGAACAATGACGCTGACCGTATTTTGACCATTCAAGACTTTACTTTCACAATGGATCTACAAATAAGTTTAGATATCATTATTTTATTACACACAAATCTAAGTTTGGATAAGAAATATTTGACCGGGGTGGATCTTTATGACGACCTCAATATTTCGTATGTGTTAAAATCGGGAAGCGTGATCCAACAATTTAAAACAGCAGACAGACGCTTGAAGCTTTTCTGATTCCTCACACCAACTCAACCAATATGAATGTATGGGCACGCAAAAAAGATATGGAATATCCTGGTTGGTTTTTTGGATTGGCGAGTCCCATATGACTCCAATTAGCGCTAATGCGCCGTTTTGATACCACATCTCGTGAATTAATCAATTAAAACTGTTACAGAAAACTAGCGTGGTGGACTCCCATCCCTCTATATCCATGCCGTGGAGTTCAAAAGTCTTAGAATCTCCCCGCGCTTCCGGGCCTCCCGAACAAGGGTTTCCCTAGACATTTTATCGAACTCCGGAGTGCGCTGGGCAAACGCACAGCAGGTGCTCTACCGTCTCTTCCGCCCCCCGGAATGTTGCAACTACGGCAAGAGGTATTGTGCTTCAGAACCCTACGTGCCGCGTGCGCCCCGATAGTCCAATGCCCAGTCAGCACCGCAACTAATCTGAAAAGGTCCCTGCTATTCGACCTCAGAAGTGTCGAAGATAGTGATTTATTGTAGGAGGGCCACAGACTCCTTGACACTCTGCAGGACTGCAAACGCTTACACCTATCCGTAACCTCACTAAGCCAGTACTGAGAGAACCGACCCTTGATGAGTCCACGCCGTGCCAGCGCATCGGAAATCTCGTTTCTCTGTATATTGCGATGCCCCAGCACCCATATTAAAGTAAAGTATGTCGACTTGCCAGGTTCATGGTCCACTCCCTGCACGACCAACAAGGCTCGCGGTAATCGTTGCTGATCCGAGAGCTCGAAGAGCCGCCCGGCTGTCAGAGAAAATTGCTATCTGATTACCGGTGAGGTCCGCACACAGCAATGCCCTGCATGCCTCCTGGATAGCGTAGATTTCCGATTGAAATAGACTCGCTGAGTCTGGAAGACCCATAGATAAGGCCACGCCCGGGAGTGTTGCGAAAATTCCCGTTCCTACTCCACAGGCTATTTTGGATCCGTCCGTGAAAACTGAAATTTCGAATTTCTGAGTGAATTCCATTTCTGTTCAGTCCTTTCTGGAAGGGAATATAACCTCAAACTGTCTTGGCTTGAGGAAAGGAAATCCTCATCCGATGTCCGTCTGTCTTTTCCTACTCATCCCTCGTCCTGTTGTCGGTTATCCTGTTCGGGCTATTGTCTCACTCCTCCTGGCCGCCTTGTTTTTCTGCCTCTTCTTTTTGTTTTTGTTTAATTATATTGGTTGCATTCATATTTTGGTCCCACGAGTATGCACGGAAAGGGTTGGTCACTCGTCCGCATAGCCGGCATGTGTAGAGAAGACACTTATACCTCCGACCTTGCCCGAGCATCGGAGGGGACCGTTCGCGGTCAGCTATTAAATAACCGCCCGCTGACCATGCAGCCATCCGCACGAATACCCTAACAATATTCTAGAAGTCCGAGAGTCATATCAACTTATTCGCACTACAATCAGGTCTTAGTAAAAAAAACCGGGCCTACTTGATTTTTAGTCGGAATCCGGCAGCGTAGCAGACAAATCAAGTAAAAACAGTTGAGAACGCGAGGTTCCTAGAATACTCTCATTTTAGCTCAAGTGATTATCTTGGAATCATCGACTACCTTTTGTCGTATTTCGGGATTAAAACTCATCGGCTCAAGCAGCGCTTTACTTCTGAACACTGGTAAGCATCCTCAATACTGACATAATCGGTTGAAGGCTTGCTGGGGAATTTCTTCAAGAGTGACCACATCAAACTAACAACTTTTTGGTTTTCCATCTAAAATCACAATTCCTTGCTCTATGGATGCTCAATATATTAATACGATCCTTTGCGTTTATTATCAAAATCCTCTAAGCTCTAATACTTTAGAGGTATACATTTTTTAAAGGTAATTTTGGAACAAGTAGACTCAGCAAGTATTGGTATTGTATCAATCAAGGAACCAAAGTAGAGGCCACGATGAAGATATATTGGAAGGTTGGGCTTGTTGTCTTTTGCAAGTTCGTTGTTTAGTCTGATCAGATGAACTTTTGATACATAAAGCTCTATATCTCCACCGAGTAGTGTTAACATACTTGACGGTGCGTTAGCGGCTTACTCCCATATTCACACAAAATAAAAAAGGTTTATAAAGCTCTTATAATTCAAAATTTGTATGGAAATGTCATTTTAAAAAGCTTTATAAGAGGCGACTAAAATCCACTACCACTAATGGAAGAATAGAGTAAACAAGTACCCAATTAGGAAGATCAGCTAATCACCCAAAGTCAAAAATACGTCACTTAACATTTTGTGGAATTCTTTAAAACTTACCGGTGAATTGTCAATGAGTATTTCATTGATATTTTCCTCTTTGTAGACAAAGATTGCATCGCACATAAAATCGTTTTTGCTCAGATTGAGTACCCATGTGAGTATGAGGCCATAATCGGCTGAGAAGTGAAGTTCATGCAGCACAATCTACAGAAAATATATAAGACATTAATATGAAGCTCTAACTCAGCAGTCTCTCTCTCAACTTACTTCCTCCGATAAATCCTTAATATGAGTCGTATGATTTTGTCTCGTTATGGCTTCCAATTGCTCGATTATATTCGCATTATCCTTCTCCACATTATCCATTTCACAATTGAGTGTTTCCAGTGGTACTTGTATGAGTGGTGCACCCTCTAGGCGTGGTGGTGTAACACAAGTAGCGCTGATCAAATCGCCCGATTGTAACTTTGTCACCTGCAACCATTCGGCGAATGAGCGTATCGTGCAGTCACAAGACAATGGATTATCTTGCATAGAGAGACTCTTCAGCTCACGTGCACCATCTAAAGCATTTTTGGCTACAATCGAAATGTCATTGCCCGCCAAACGTAGAACTTGCAACGATGGTAGAGGCGTAATCAAGTCAGAGGTGAGCGCGCGTAAAAAGTTATGCGTTAAATCCAAGGTTATGAGACGAGTTAGATGTTGGAGTGATGCACTCGATATGGCCACGATGCCATTGAAACTTAAATCGAGATTTTCGAGTGTACCCAAACCGTAAAAGGCGTGGTCTTGTAAGACATCGATTTGATTGTGTCTCAATGAGAGACTCGTAAGACCAGAGAAATTTTGTAAAGCTTTATTTTGTATGCTTTTGATAAGATTGCGATTTAGATCGAGCGACTCCAGACTTCTTAAACCTGGCAAGGTGTTGGCAGTGAGTGGACCATTAAGGTTATTGGCTGATAAATCTAGTTGCCTGTTCGTGTGGGAGAAAAAAGATGAAAGCGTTAATCAAGATTTGTGATCGGTAAATGTGCTTATATCGTAAGTTATTACCGTAAGCTGTAGCAAACTGTAAGCGCTTTAAGACTTGTCGGATAGTCTCCCAAACGATTACCGCCCAACTTCAACACTTCCAATTTTCGTAAAGTAGAAAATGTACGCTGCGCTATGCTGGATATTTGATTATTGCTCAATTCGAGGTAGATCAAGTTCGAGAGCCCACCAAAATCAGATGTGCCTAAAGCTTTAATTTTATTATTGGACAAATCCAAACGCTCAAGAGAAACAAGTGAGTTTATCGAGCTCCATGGCACGCTTAACAGTGCATTTGCTGGAAGACCTAGAAAAGTGAAAACGTGACCTTATTAGTTCACTGTGGGATACTTAAAGATATAAAAAACGAATAAACGCAGGGTATTCCGGTGGATTAAGCTGTATACCGTTTACTGATAGAAGAGTTCGAAAGTAGTGTTCTTACTGGAAGGTTCGACTTGTTCATATCAAATCGTTCAAATAAATGGGTTGGTAACTAAACGTCAAAACCTTCTAAGATTCTTAAGTGTTGAAAGAACAATAGCTTAAATTGAAGTAAAGGTAGACAAATGATTTGATTCCACTTTGAATATAACAATAGTTGACTATCTCTTAAAAATTAGGTCCCCCAAGAAATCCTTTACAAGCTCATGAAGTCCTTTTTCCAGAGAGCGCTGGTTGTAATATTGCGTCCTTGGTCAAAGTTATCTGTACTACTGGCCATAAATCTGAGTTTATCAAGAGTGCCAGGCGAAAGGACCGTTTTGTAGAGCCTTATGATGCGATAAGAAGAAAATTTAATGATGAGCGGCTTCGTTGACTGGGTTTGTTTGTTTGTTTGAGTAGCGACTAAAACACTCCCGGAAGGTTTTGGGGAGTGTTGTCGAAAGTGGCAATCCTTTGGCGGATATGAACCCGGTACACTACGGTACTCCCATGCGGGAGCAATTTGTTATGACCAGTGCAACTTCCATGTGTATGAATTGACAGACCATGACCCAGATGGTATTCTTCGGTTTCTACTGACGTTTGTTTTGGCGGCCACCCGATGTAATAAGTGGCTTCCTGGCTACATTCTTAGCATCCGAAGCTTATTCGTTTAATGACTGACTGAGTTCGGCCGCTTCCATTAATGAGGTTACATGCTATTATACACGGCTAAAAATTTAAGCCTAAATTTTAAACTTTTTTTGTGCTACATATATGTCCAAACCAAATTTGGTTTAGGATTTAGATTATGCCAGTTTTCGAGAAAATGAGCGTGAAGAAAAAGAGTTTAAATTTTACACCAGAAATGTCTTAACAATTAAAAAACATAAAAACATATGCATCAGTGGCCGGATTCGAACCGACTGTCCCCGCACTAGAGTCGTCTGCTCTACCAACTGAGCTACGGCGCACACAAAACTGTAATGAGAAAAATTCAAAATTCAGTTTTAAATCCAAACCGCAAGAAATTGAAAATTGGTGTAGGTAATTGAAATTTAAACCCAAATTTTTGGCCGTGTACTTTAAGCTTTAAAACTCCATTGTGTGGTTAGCTATAGCTTAAGGTGCGTAAGAGATTCTCTAAGTCGATGCCACTGCCCACTCTAGCAGCCAGCTTACAGCCTTCCGTGCAATTGAAACCCTATTCTAGATTATAGACTTTTTACATTGCATCTCTATCTCTGTAATACTAAAATATAACTTATTAAATACGAGTTTTTAACTTTCTAAGAGCTTTTACAGAACACAAAAAAATTCACTCCTAGTAACTCTGAATCAAGTGTATCTTTATGAACAAATTTCGTTACTTGCCTAAAGCTTGAAGCGGTCCTTTAATACCCAAAAACGCTGATTTATGCACACGTTTGATTTCACCCGATGAAATCACCAAGCCAAACAAAGGGATGCCTTCGAAAATCTTCGCATCGCTCAAATAAGTAACATTACGCAATGAGCAGTCCAACAGAGAGATTGTATAAGGCGACACTCTCAAGTTATCAGCGAGAACCTAAAATTATTAAAATATGCTTTAAACCAGATAAAAAAGTTGCAACAAATTTATTTGAATTACCGTTAGTCCATGTAAATCTCCAGTGCAACGTAAAGTATGCGGTAAATCGCAGCCACATTCCAAACTTCTTGAACTCGTCACATTCG
Source organism: Merzomyia westermanni (assembly GCA_949987695.1). Classification (NCBI taxonomy): domain Eukaryota; kingdom Metazoa; phylum Arthropoda; class Insecta; order Diptera; family Tephritidae; genus Merzomyia; species Merzomyia westermanni. Next base: position 99,530,013 of record OX465293.1, read on the forward strand.
GACATTTCCATTCAATACTGGGATCATAACTGGGTATAGCAGAAATTTCGCCAGCTTTTCGCCGTTTTGGTAAACTTTTATTAAAGAGTTTACCTGTCGTTTTGACAGCTGGTGGGGGATGTGGTATCAAAGGTGTATGCGCCGGTGTAACTCTCGAAGTAGGCAGTCCAGCTAACATAATTGAGTTTGATATCTCATTTGAATGATTCGGTAACGCTACTTTAGGTGATGTGCTATAAGGTGCACTCTTTGATAATAATGTAACTCCTGGTGTGGTACTTAGCGCTGGTGAAACTGTAGTTGTTGTTGTAGTTGTAGTTGTCGCTGTTGTGATATCACTTCGTAAAACGTTCGTGTGGATATCATTGGCCATCGATCCGACAATTAATACGATTGATGTGAGTAAAAAAAGTGATTGCATGCTAAAAAAGAAGATGAAGAACACTGTTGATAACAATAACAACAAAAAAGAAAAAATGTGGTCTGTTAGAAATTTAGTAAATATAGACATGATTCTATGTTTGTAATAGTGATCTAGATCAAAATGTCATATGATGTACCACAACGAGACGATATGATTTTATCACGCAGCTGTTCACTAATTTCTGTAGATAAAGCTTGTAATAAATTAAGTCGCATAATTTTTAATTGAGTAATTCAGTTCTCAACACGTTTCCTAAGTTGCAAACATCATCATACACTTGAGTGGCATATAAAATTAAAAACATTTTTTTTTTGCCGTTTCCCCTTGTTTATTCTACTTTTATTTTTAAATAAAAACTTGTAACATTTTATTTTATAGTCACATTCACTTTAATTTATAATTCAATGTAAACATTCATAGAAAATAGCTCTGAGGAAAATTTTAAGCTTTTTAGGTTTCTAGGTCAATAAAGCAAACGTTGACATTTTGACATACATAGATGAATAAATTAGTTGCGAAATTCACAACAGATTTTTCTGAGATGTAATCCAATATATCAACTATTGTATTAACCCTGGATTGGGTAACAGATGATTTTGTAACCAAAGAAAAAATACGAAAATGTATGAAACCGAAATAGTTTAAAACCAATTTCAAGTGAAACCAGTTCGATACAGATGTGGGTTAAGTTAAGCTGCTTATAAGATATCGGACTGAAGTGAATACAAAAATAGTTCTCTGTGATAGCACACTTTCTTACTGAGAGCATTTATACATGCTTCGGCGATATAGTTCTGACCATGTCGCCTTTGGATAAGTCTTTAAGAAACACGATGACATCCAAGCCGATGATATGCGATGATTCCTAATTTGTCTTTATCCTCAACTCAGCTCTCGAAAGCATCGAACAAAATGTTGAAACTCATTGCATGAACCCCAATAGTGCAAGGCCCTCTTAAAAACAAAAAAATATATATATAAGTTGAGCTGTTTGAAAATCGAATAGCAAATATTTATTCGTTTTCAACTAATCGACCAACTGTCACTATTCGAGTAACCACGGTTTTGTAAGCACAATTCTTAGAATTAAAAAAAAAAAACATTTTCTAAAGTTGCCATACATAGAGCGCTGCTCCATGTGAATAGAACATCCCTTGTCACCTTCCATTATATAAAGGAAGAATAAGAGATGTAATTTAATAAAGAATAAAAAAAAATAGGTAAAATAAAATTCGAAAATACAAACAACTAATTGATTAGTGATAATCGATTTTTTTTGTGAAGCAACTAATGTAAGCCGATTGATCTATTATCAAGAACTCTATCATTTTGGTGTCATAGCACTATTTTATGTTGTTGTAACACTACTTTGCACCAAGCAATAGGGTTATACTGAACACTTTTCTTTATTATTCTAGTGTTAAAATGAAAACGAGAGTAAGTCTTCAGTGAGTTTGAGAATGTAACAATTTAAAATTGCAACTTAGTGGCGCACTTATTATTGTATTCAAAAAATTTAGCCTTTTGCTATCGGGTAGCAAAATTCTTTCTAATAACTGTATTTTCTACCAAGAGAATAGATTTTTTTTGGAACTAAATCTTTAAAAAACTTCGAAAAAATTTGTAATGTAATTTTTTTAATTTTTCATAACGGGCTCATTATTTAAAACGCAACGTTTCACTTCTTATCGTTTACAGAAATTGTTTTATTATATTAAAGCGTTCACAACCCTCAGTGAATGTCTGTAAATGTAAGTTGCTTTGTGAATTTTTTGGTATTACATAAGCGTGAAAATGAATGTGAGTGACTGCAATGCAAAGTGTCACGGTACTTACATAATCAGCTTTTAAATTTTGATTTGTACATAAATTATAAAAGTTATAGAAAAAAAAAATTTTTTCTGCTGCTGAGTTTCCATTGGCTTTCGAAATGGTGGATAAAATTTGTATACCTTTCATTAGCATTACTAGCACCTCAGTTTACCAGATATCTGGCTAAAATGTTGTATGCGGTCACCATTTTGTAATATATTAATCATTTCAATAAGAATAACTTAATGTAAATTAAGACCGGAAAGTGAAAATCGCGTTTTGTATTAACAAAAGTTATATCTTTCATGAAACCTTTGATACAGCTAAAGACAGCGCACTCTTTACTTTTTCTTCTAAATTACAAAATCCTACCCTCATCGCAAGCAAAATAAAAAATTCTGAACTCAATCTAAAAATGTTAAAATTAGGTAGCTCTTATGACTTGGTCAACCTTTTTTTTAATTTTTGCATACTTTCGGGAAATTGAAGTGGCACCGCCCACATATTATAACCATAGGATAACGAGCCTTGCTATAAATTAAATATTCGGCGCCACCCGAACTTAGTCTTTCTTATTTGTTTTTAATTAAAGTTAAAGGTAAATTCTGTAAGCAGTATCTAGTCACTAATAGAGACATTTTGTGGTTAGCTTCAATTTTGATACAACTTGGTATTCAGTAAACTGTCTCACATCTCTTGTTTCAAAAGAAGACTCACGGATTTGTCAGCTGTTTTTGCGAGGTCACAAACAGAAAAATATTGGGTTAAAAATTAAATAAAAAATAAATAAAAATTAATTTTAAGTTAAGAACCTTTTATATATTTTATAAAATTATATTTTATTAAGAAAAAAAAATTATAAATTGTCCGCATTTCTGGGTTCGAATTCGAACCTGCGTCTCACACGTTGTATTCGAGACACTTACTACCTGGGCTATCGTGATATGTATACAGGCACTGTCAATATGCTGTAAGATGTATGCAAGTGTGTTTTCACCACATATCATTGGTGAACTTTTTGTGATTTTCTCTAATGAAAAATCTCAAATTTAGTGACGAGATGATTCAGACTGACAGAATACAGCTATTAGTTTCTATTTCATGTTTTCTTACGACTTAGTGACCAAAGATTGTTTACAAATTCATTGCTTCACACAACGCTCTGACGTTACATACACCACCTCCACATAGCTATTCAAATCCAATTATGCTTATTTTTGCCGCCTTCGGTGTCATTTTGATTTGATTGTCTGCTGTACAACTGACTAACTGCACATTGTGAGGAGGTTTGTATTTATGCTAATGAATTATTTAGTACAGTTACTAGAACACTAAATGAATTTATAAATTTTCTTTGTAAAAAATACAACAACAAATACAAGCATGCTGATATGTAACGAAATTACAATATATGAGATGAAACCAGCAACGCAGCGCATAAAGCTGTAGTGGAATAAATGTGAAAAAACGTTGAAATTTTGTCGACAACAACAGTGGCCAGCAAACAGAGGTGACACAGCATATCCGGATTGGTCCGGTGTCCACCGAGGCTTTAAAAACCTTAATTCCACTTAATATGCGTCAGTTGTGCGTTGACGCTGGAACGAGAAGCTTTTGTAGCAGCTGTGGAAAGTGTGTGCATTGAAAACGCAATCCTTTAGCGCGGTTAGCCTAGATGCAAAGCAAAGTGATCGCAATTCTAACACATATCCTTAAAGCGATACGAAATACAGTATATATATGTAGTAAATCGACACGCAAAGTGAAAATATTACAAAATTGAGAACTGCAGTGTAAGAAACAAAACAAAAAAAAAGCAATTCAAGTATAATATATGTTTATGAAAAATATTTATACAAATTTTATAATCAACTCTTAATTGTAATAAATCACGTGAACAAATATTAGTAATTTATTTATAAAAATTTCAATAAATTCCTTGAGTAAAGCCGTTGTCAGTAATAGCTCAGCCCTTATCACCGTTTAAACAAAAAAAAAATTAGAACAAAAACAAATTGTTGTAAAAATGCGCTTGAAAACAAATAACGCTGTATTTAGCATATCATTAGTTCTCTGTTGCAGCCTCATCATGCAAATTGATGCAAAAATGCTAACAAGATGTCAATTGGCCAAAGAATTGTTGGCGCATGACTTTCCAAGAAGTTATCTTTCGAATTGTAAGTATTTAGATTTTGGTTGTAAAGATTTTCGTGGTCTAAATTAATTTGAAATCTGTCTAACTTAAATTATTTTGTTTTGAAAATCCCCTGATTTTGAATGGCGAGCACAGCCAAAGCTTGGTCCTCATAACATTTCATAAGCCTGTTGAGAATTTCTAGTTTACGCAAAAGCAAACGAAATGAGCTAAAAAGAAATGTACATTAATTTTTGAAAAATTCATATGAATTAAATGCAGTTTTCACCGATGGCCAACTTCAAGTTAAGGATCTATTTTCTGCAATGAAACATTTTTCCCCCGCTGTGTACAGTGGTGGCAATAAGAGTCGTCTTAAAATATTTGTATACATACACCACAGGCATTTATTTCTTTCAGAATTTGTTAGCATAAATTTGGTAGTAACTTCTTTGGTCCACTAGTCTAGAAGCAATTTCTGTGGATAAGAGTCATTAACAAAATTGTAAACCAGGATATACTCTGCTATCCCTAACTTATGTTTTATTATTGGTCGAACTTTTATTCGTCTAAAACTTGGCAATGTATAAATGAAAAGATATATTAAGTACTTGTTGATAATTCTAAAGCTGGCAGTAGAAAGTAGATATATATTCTGGGTCATAAAAAGCGAACATAGAAGCCGAATCCTGAAAGATCTAGGCAACTTTTATAAACACTTTTTATTAGCATGCACTTAGCAACTTATAAATAAAACATAAAACATTCGGAAAATTTGTGTTCTCGTTTCATTTTACATATTTTGTAAGATGTACTGCTTAATGCCAATTAATAATAATTATTATAAATTTGTTGCCAACATTTTATAGGCTCAACAAAAATGTTTGTAAATAAGGTGTTGGAAGCATCTAAAATCATAGGCTCTGCTATTTTTTCTGCTAGTTAAGAAGCTAGAACTATAAGCGCTTGTAATTTTCTCTACTTTGTTGTTTTTAACTTTGCTAATTGCTTAAGTGAGGAATGAAAATGTCCTAAACACAAGTAAATTTAAGTCTTTAAAATTTGTGACTTTTGATTTCAAATATTTTTAGATGGTTGCACTATTTTTAGATAGTTGCACTATATTTTATACATTTTTTCAGAACTTATATGGTACCAAAATAATGGTTTAAACAAATTTTTAGCTTTCGAATTAGACTCCGAATTTAAATTTTAAAATTACTGTATTACTAAAGTAAATAATTCATATCTCATTTACAGGGGTGTGTCTGGTTGAAAATGAAAGCGGTCGTAGTACTTCAAAAGTTATGCAATTAGCTAATCACAGTGTGAGCTATGGACTTTTTCAGGTGAGCACAGACCTGTTAAATAATGATTATCGTAATGATTGCCGGTCTGATTAATTATTTTCTTGAGAATCCATTTAATGATTGATTACGAATTACTTTAAATTTTTAATTATTATTGTTCAATTAATTAAAAAAATAATAAAAAAAAGTATAATTTTTTACGATTATTAAAAACATCAAAAAATAAAAAATTGTTTTGATTACTTTTGATTCTTTTGGATTTTTTTTTTTTGATTATTTTTGGTTTTTTCCGTATTGCTGTAGAAACACATAAATATACACATAACCAGTAATAAAAAAATCAAAAATTATCAAAATAAATCTAACAAAAAAAGTAATCAAAAGTAATCAAAAGTAATCAAAACTAATTTTTTTGTTTATTTTTGATTTTTTCTAATCTTAATCAATTAATAATTGCATTTTCTTGAAAAACATTTAAAATAATCACTACCAATTAAAAATGCTGTCTAATTAATTGATTACTAATTACTAATCAAATTTAACAGGTCTGGGATAGCAGTTAGTAGTTAGTTTCATGATGAAATTAAATTTTTGTGTTATAGTATTCTATTTTTTTAAATGCAATACCAATAAACGCTGTTTAAACAATCTTTTTTCAGATAAACAATAAAAATTGGTGTCGAAAAGGACGGAAGGGTGGAATTTGCAATATAAAGTGTGAAGGTAAGATAACTAACTAACTACACTGTACAACATTAATAGTGAAAACGCGTTCGCTTTCGGCATTGTACGGAAAACTTTTTGGAATAAACATTTAGTCCGGAACTTGTTTGATCTTTTATATTTCCGCTTAAAAGTTATGAAGGTTACTAGGGGTCTTTGGACAAAACCCTCAAAAGTTTTCTTAGTTATAGCTTTGGTGTCTACCTTGCGATTCATTTTGGCATTATCATAAAAAGTGATCCTTACGAAACTCCCTCTCTTAAAAATACACTGGTTACCGCCAATGTCTGAGAGTTATAGATATTAGAAAGAAAATGCATTAACCAAGTAGCCAAAAATAAAGTTTTTAGAATTTTTGTGTGTCCAGATTCATAGCAATGAAAGCAATTTTTACTAATGTATTGCTAGATGTTCAACTTCTATTTTAAGATCGAATTTACAGCATGGAAATCAAAAATTCTTTTAATTTCTGACTGCTTGTTTGTATGTACGAGGTGTGTTTAAAAAGTATCGCGAATTTTGAATTTTCGCTGGTTACGTATATTCGAATTTCGAATTTTTTGTGGCGTTATGTTGGTACTCATGTCTCTCACTTATGCCGACAAGCTCGGCCATTTTGAATGTTCAGTTAATTGTTGACAGCTGCTTTGCTGGCACGTGTTTTGGATCGTCTTCGATTTTTACGCGAAATTCGTACCAAAATTGCTCAATTGTTACCAAAAACAGCATCGCATGAACATTGCTAATGAGATGTTAAACTCTGTCCGCGACGACCCAAATTTGCTCCAGAGGGTCATAACTGGTGACGAATCGTGGGTTTATGGTTATGACGTGGAAACCAAAGCTCAATCATCTCAATGGAAGCTGCCGCACGAACCAAGACCGAAAAAAGCGCGCCAAGTTCGGTCGAATGTGAAAGTTTTGCTGACAGTTTTCTTCGCTGGCAGGGGGCGTGGTGCATCATGAGTTCTTGCCACAGGGAAGAACGGTCAATAAGGAATATTACCTGCAAGTTATGCGCAATTTGCGCGAAGCAATCCGCCAGAAACGCCCGGATTTGTGGAAGAACAAAAATTGGCTTTTGCACCACGATAACGCCCCTGCTCACGCATCGTTGCTTGTGCGCGACTTTTTGGCCAAAAACAACACACTAATGATGCCGCAGCCACCGTATTCCCCAGATCTGGCCCCCTGTGACTTTTTCTTGTTCCCTAAACTGAAGAGGCCCATGAAAGGACGACGTTACGCTTCTCTTGACGAGATAAAGACGTCATCGAAGGAGGAGCTGAACAAGATACAAAAAAATGATTTTTTGAAGTGCTTCGAAGATTGGAAAAACCGTTGGCACAAGTGTATATATCTCATGGGGATTACTTTGAAGGGGACAAAATAGATATTCATGAATAAATAAATAATGTTTGAAAAAACACAAAATTCGCGATACTTTTTGAACACACCTCGTATATGTGCTTGTACCCACATCACTAAATAACTACTGAATCAAATGGAATTATTTCTTCATTGATGTATTTGTGGAGGGCTAACCTAAAATATAGAACACATTTGTCCGTTGCTGCGGTTCATATTGTTTTTATTTGGATGCCTAGCGAAGACTCACATGAGCGCGGCCACATAATATTTCTATAAATAATTAAAAAAAAAATGCAGTCAAATACATATAAAAACATATAAGCGTATGTGCTCCAGTATTATTACCATAAACAATATAATCAAGATTATTTCAACCGATTAAACAAATTTAAAAATACCCATTAATTGTAATATACGTACACAATTACATATACATCCTCGGGATTTAGAACGATAGTCAATCATTCGAGGCTTCTTTAATTATCGGGCCGGTTCCAGGCTAGCTAGAAACCGCACTCTCTTGGTGAACTGAAAACCTCAGTGAGCCCTTAAGCCGAGTATGTTGTAGTGACTCCATCAAGGCGCACTGGTCTTCTGAGTTACGATTTGTATCACACACAATGTTGACCAGAGTGAATGAGCGAGAAAGCCACTCCACTACTAGCGGATTAGGAGGCTTAAGACATGAAAAAACCTGTTTTAAGAGACGATTTAAAACCCATTTACAAAAGGTTCGAGATGTCAAAGAAACCATTCCAGATTCAGTCGTTCTAAAGGGTGTTTTTTTTAGGGGTATAGAACTTTGAATTGAAATAAAGCACAAGAAAATCGTTTTAAGGTCCATCAATTTGGCTTTATTGGAAGGATAATTTTATGCCATTAATGTTTAAATATGATTTCGGGCATGTGGCCGCCGCGGCTGGCTCGAATAAAGCCAATTCTACAGGTCCAATTTTCAACCACTTTTTCGAGCATATGGGGCCGTATGTCGGCAATAACGCCACGAATGTTGGCTTCCAATTCCCCTAACGTTTCTGGTTTGTTGGTGTAGACGAGCGACTTCACATATCCCCAAAGAAAATAATCCAATGGTGTCAAATCACACGACCTTGGTGGCCAATTGACAGGTCCATTCCGCGAAATTATGCGCTCATCGAATGTTTCCTTCAATAAATCGATTGTGACGTGCGCTGTGTGGCATGTAGCGCCGTCTTGTTGGAACCACAACTCATCCACATTCATGCCATCCAATTCGGGAACAAAATAGTCGGTTATCATGGCTCTATACCGGTCTCCATTAACGGTAGCTGCCTCTCCAGCATTATTGCGGAAGAAGTATGGCCCAATGACTCCACCAGCCCATAGAGCACACCAAACAGTCAGTTTTTGTGGATGTAATGGCGTTTCAACGGTCTCATGTGGATTCTCTTCACTCCAAATGCGGCAATTTTGCTTGTTGACGTAGCCATTCAACCAAAAATGAGCCTCATCACTGAACAAAATTTTGCGATGAACATCAGCATCGAAATCAATCTCATTTTCGGCCCATACACCAAAATCACGACGCATTGCATGGTCTCGCGGCTTTAATTCTTGCACAAGCTGGATCTTGTAAGGTCGCAAGCCAAGATCTTTGCGCAAAATCTTCCATAAAGTTGATGGACAAAGCTCCAATTGCTGTGCACGGTGGCGAATCGATTCATTCGGGTCCTCTTCAACACTTTGCTCTACAGCGGCAATTGTTTCTTCGGTGCGCACTGTTCGACGTCTCTGCGGATGCGTATTATCACATAGAGTGAACGTAGTGCGAAAACGATCCATGGTTAACCGAATTAATTGCTCTGATAGACGATTATGTCGACCATAAAATGGACGGAGCTCACGGTAAACTTCGCGAACTGAACCATTATTTTCGAAATAAATTTGCACGATTTGCAAGCGTTGTTCTTTTGTCAACCTGTTCATGATGAAATGGCAAACCAAACTGAACATAAATGACATTAGAGTTGCCAGATTTGACCACAAAATGCCAGTTTTATCTCTATTCAAAAAACAAACCTGTAAAAAAAACACCCTGTAGTACTAAGTGTCAGTACCTGAGTTGACTAAATTCATTCCGACAAGAGATGTCCATATCAACAGATATTACAACAGACCTAGCTGCCTAGCAAACTTTTTTTATCGGTAACCGATTCCGGCGGCAGAGGACCTGGGAGGTCTCCAATGACTTGAATATACCGGCTGAAGACAACTTGATCTCCCTAGGGATTCTTTGTGTATGACTGTAGTGATTTTATTTGGAACGAGTGAAGTCGGCTAAAGAATGGTTATGATGTTGTTGTTGTTTTTGTTGTTGTTAACAGTGCTTCGCCCTGCCTACTTCACTCTAAATTATCATCAGGCTCTTCTAACGGAAGTCCGAGGAAACGCGCAGTTTCCACAGGATTGGACTAGAGTGATGTTGGCGTTAGAAGAGTAGGTTCGATTGAACAGGAGAAGATTCCTTCGCCCTTCCACAATGTGACTCTATGGTAGTCTTGCTTCTTTTTCAAGGAAAATCTTACAGTTTTTAGATTATTTTGAAGTCGATTTCTTAAAAAAACAATTTTTTGATTACTTCTAATTTTTCTTATTTTTTTCAGATTTTCTAAATGATGAGATTTCTGATGATTCCCGCTGTGCAATGCAAATTTTCAATCGGCATGGCTTCCAAGCATGGCCCGGCTGGGTGAATAAATGTCGTGGACGCACATTACCTGATGTCTCCAGATGCTGAACACACACACAATTGTATATGCACACTGCATCTGATTCCCAAAAAAATCACTAAAATATTGACTCAGGATCAAGGTTCCGCAGAGGACTAGTTATAAAGCAGTCAAATCATAACTAAATACTAAACATGCATGCTTACAGTGAATGGCGAAAGTATTGATTTACTGAATTTAAAATATTTTTTAGAAAATTGAGTGTGCTAATATTTTTGTCCGGCACTGTAAGTATGCATTGAGAAATTCTGACTTTTTATACCAACAAATACATCTTATTTATGTTTAAGTATTACATCTAAATATCTACCTAAAAAATTTTTTAATTAAAATTTGTTATTTGTAATGAAATTATATATGCTTGCTTTAATTTTTCACGGTTAAACGTTGTCATTATGTAAAACTCAAAGCGACGCAACGATTCAGTTCCTCTCGTTTAAAGAAAAATTCTTATTATATTAAGGCGTGCACTCCCTTCAGTGATTACCTATAAATAGGAGTTGCTATGCAACTTTGTTTATTACATAAGCGTGGAAGCGAATGTGAGTGACTGCGGCGAAAAGTGTCATGGTAACTTACATAATAAGCCCCTAACTCTTGTTATACTCGGTATCGTCATAAACTACAAGTCATAAACACAAGCCAGCCACAGGTCGGAGCAGAAAGTTCTATATATTCTTCTTAAGAGCTACGCAACCTCAGAAGTCTCAGGAGACTTTATGCCATCTACGAAAGTTGCTCAAAATAGGTAACGTCCCGAAGTCCTGCACTGTGGTCAAAGGTGCCTATATTCCGAAGGCGGAAAAGAGCTTCCATACCGAGATACAAGATTTCAGGCCAATCAGACTAGTATCGGATATTCTGAAATAGCATATAAGGGATAGGATTCGTCTTGGGTCATCCATTCACTTTTCGACAGAAACTGGCCTACACCCGACCGCCTTTTTCTTACGCCTTTCTCGAACGATCAATAATGTCCTAACAGCTCTATCGAAAGAGCACTGATTTTTTTGGTAGTCGTGTGAGCTCTAGTTACATTTGTTGTCAAGTTACTGTGAGGTAGGACCCACTACTCTACCAACTTTTTCTGGACCTTGAAGACAGTGGCTGTCGAGTTGTTTCTATACACTCTTAAGGATAAACCACATTTCCCTTGAATGTTATGTTGAACATACCTCCGGTGGATATTTCGAGAGAGGTGGACACTGCCAAAGTACTAATGAGGCTTTTTGATATAGACTTCAGGCCTGTGTCGGAGAGATTACCGGACAGGTCACTGTGCCTATTGCTAGTTTCACTACGGTTTTGCCGGTTCAATACCAAGGTTGTAGACATGTGAAATGCCTGACCTGTATCTCCATTGCTGCATGCTATTCCGCAGCAAGCATCATCTTGGTTCAAGGTCATAGCAATATCATGCCGATCTCTTGGCCCAATCGCATACTTGTGAAACGACCATGTTGGACAAGCAAGAATTTAGAGTTCTGAAACCACCTGCTCTAAACAGATTTAGCGCAGTTGGGCAAGCTCTGGGCCGATGTTACTACTTGCAGGGTGGCGCTAGAGCTGTGATCTAGGGTATATCGCAGGCGATCTGCGAAGATCATTGAGTTCAATAAGGAAGTACTCGGAGTTAACATTCGAACATTTTCCATTTTAAATTTAACTCATTAAAGTCAAAGTAACATGAAACAATTTAAATTTCACTTGTCAATATTCATTTGTTTGCGAATATATCCAGGTTGACTTTACAATTTTCGATTCAGGTTGTTTTTAATGTTTTCTTTTCTCATAACGTTTTTTTGTGTACTGAAATGATAAGCGGCGCTTTGTAAATGATAAAAAGCACTTTATTGTTAAAATTTTTGTTTTGTTTTGTCAACAATGTTCAGCAATTCATAAACAAGCTGCTTCAGACTAATTAATTGATGCAAGTAATTTCTTACTCGTATTGGCAAGTGGGTATGCACTTTTTCGTAAAATTTTGAATAACATATTTAAAATGGCGTTTTTAGAGTCCATAAATAGCCGAATTGTGATTTTGAATTTCAGTACTATTTTGATCATTTTCAGTTGGTTTTAGATTTAGCAGCTATTATTCTGCAACTCCCACCCACACGCTAAACAGCTCCGACAATACTTTTGTTTGTAAATAGAGATCGTTTTTTGTGCTTAAATATAAATACTATGTAAATATCTACTATACAAGCTTAGCTACAAGTCAAAGAGAAATATTATGGGAATTACTTTGTTTTATGGATTCGGTACGAAAGATTATGGTACGCTACATTGAGCAGGTTGGGAGCACATTTTTTAGTTTAGTTTAGTTTAGTTTAGTTTATTAATTGATGACACATATGAAACGATAAATTCTCAACCAGACGCCTATAACATTTATGGAAAGCAAATACAGGAGTGGACCAAGAATACTACCTTAGGGAGACCCCGATGTGGCAACAAATGGGATATACTTAAAGTTTTCGGTTTCGATACACAGAATTCTATTCACCAGGCATGACTTCAACCAACATTAAGAAACTGAGTACATGCCAAAAAACTCAAATTTATATAGTAAGAACTAATAAGAGATTTTAGTGAAAGTCTTAGCGAAATTTGTCAAATTGTCTTTATCAGTCTTTACTTAAATTAGAGAAAAATGCAAGCTTAGTGAGAGATGAGCGAGCAGCAACGAAACCATATTGCTGTGGCTCAAGAATGCTCTTAGTCACAAAAGATATTCTATTTTTTATAATTTTTCATCATCCCTTTTTATCTTTAACTGTTTAAATTGAAAACACTCAGGGAGGTAAAGACTTTCTCTGATGCCAAATTCGAGAGTCTATCGCAAAATCTTTTGAGTCGGAGCTTCTTTATCCATATGCATAACATGATCCAGTCAATATTGCACTTCTCACCTAACATTAAGAGGTTGATGGTTAAGGAGACGCCTTATCTGAAGACTAGTTTGTTGTTGAAAGACACGGAGAGGTCATTCTCGAACCTGAATACATAGCAGCATAAGCTTATTGGGGGAGTTAAATTTAGACATGGCAGCATGGTTGTATATGTCGATTCTCTTATCATGGGCCTTCTGCAGGTTTTGTATCTCTTGAAGATCTGGTCAAATGCAGGTTTAGCAGATCTAAAGTCGGGCAATCGTCCTGGTCTCATAAACTGTCACTTTAGTTGAATTCCACAACATCTTCAGAGTGCCCAACAATCACCTAAAACGGGAAATCTATATATGGTTTTCAGGTGCCTCCCAGTGGCGAGCCCCTCATAAGTATTACATTCAACCTAACCTACACGCGTATAAAATATCAAAAACGCTTGTCGTTTATAACATTGTAGCGTATCTAATATGTCTATGTTGAGAGCAGGAATTTATAAGCTTTCTTACGGCACTTGTCGTCGCTCAAATCGTAAACAGAGCACACAATTCAAATAAATGAAGAAAACAAAAAACTCAAAACTTTTTCATACCGACTTTAGTTACCGCTCAGGGATCATTAAGCGCACAACGCTTGTTAGTCGCACGATCGGTACGGTTACTGCTTGCAGATCTAATAAAATCGTACAATAAAAATGTTTTTTGTTATTGTTTGTGTTTTTTTTGCGCGTTCACAAACATAAGTAATTAAAAGTGTTCACGAAATATTACAAACACACAGCAAATCAAAGTAAACAACTTATTTATTGCAAAGTGCAGAAAATTTTACAAAGTAATTTTAATTTTGAATAGCTCCTTTTTTTATTTTGTAAAATTTTATTTGCTCATTAAAATTTGTGATTTTTTAAGAATTGTGTCTGTTTGCCACTAGTTATTCAGCCAACTTGATAAAGAATAATAAAGAACCGGTTTGTTTGTTTCGTAGACTCTAAATATGTACAAATGTACCCTCAAGGAAAGTTCTGTGCACACATTTCCCTAGTTGTTTATGGAATGGCAGAGAACATAACGGAACTGAGTTTTATTAAAAATTTCAAATCACTCGCTTTTTTATTTAATTTTTTAACAAAAAGTTTATTTGTGAGCTTATTTTTTTTGTAAAGCCGAATATTAATTTTGTAATTTTTTTTTTCGGCTTGAAAGGCAAATATGAAACCGTTAAGGTCATGTTATACTCATATTATAGACTTTGACTTGAGTACTGTCACTTGCTTTAACTTTAGTACTGTCAACTAACTTAATTTTGATATATACAAAGCGAATTAAAGCACAATTTAAGTATAGAAAGTGTTCCTATCTACACCCCCTTCGAAAGTAATGACAGCCCCTTTAGTTTGAAATAACATATCCATATGGACTGATATTTTTGTACCTTAAAAACAACATTTCCAATTTTGGTAGTCTACTTATAGGCTTTATGCCAAGAATTCGGAAAATGAAAGTCATTCAGGCTGCAGGCGGCCATCGTGATATATTGGGAGTGTGCTGTGCTATTATATGGGCACACCTCTCCTCCGGCGGCCGCCGTGGTGTGAAGGTAGTGTTGCCGGCCTACCACACTGAAGGTCCATGGTTCAAGCCCTGGTACAGGTAACATCAAAAGTGATTTGAAAAAGTTTTTCAAAACGGGGTCGCCCCTCGGCAGTGGTTTGGCAAACTCTCCGAGTGTATTTCTGCCATGACAGGCTTCTCAGCAAAAATTCGTCTCCTTTGTAGATGCCGTTCGGAGTCGGCAAAAAAAACTGTAGGTCCCACCAATTTGTAGGGAAAATTCAAATCGGCACACCACAAATTGGAAGAGAAGCTTGGCGCAAAAATCTCTTAGGAGGTTTATGATGATATACCTGTTGTATATCGCGCCATAGAGATAGAGAGACCTCTCCTGGTTCCAGTATCAGATGGCATGCACAGTGGTTTGAAATTTTTTTTTTTTTTTAACACAGATTCCATCTCGGAAGTGGTCGACAACCTTCTGAGTGTAATTTTGCCATGAAAAATCTTCTCAGTAAAAATTCAACTGTCTTGGCTGATGTTTCGGATTCGCTATAAAAGATGCAGGTCCACGTTTAGCACAAATTGTTAGAGAAGCTCGA
Organism: Merzomyia westermanni; assembly: GCA_949987695.1. Classification (NCBI taxonomy): domain Eukaryota; kingdom Metazoa; phylum Arthropoda; class Insecta; order Diptera; family Tephritidae; genus Merzomyia; species Merzomyia westermanni. The sequence goes on from OX465293.1 coordinate 99,545,598, forward strand.
CCCTAATCTCCTCGGAGGTAAATCGCGCCAAATTATTATTATTCAGGTGAAATGCTGAAGAACATTTTTCAGCACGGACTTTTTCGACTTCCAAAAAAACTGTAAAAATGAGTCCATGAAATTAAGTCCTAACTCTTGACCAGCAACGTTGGTTTTTCCAGAGGTAATGCATGTTGTTAATTCCACGGTCATTCACCGAGCAACGAAGAGATAAGTTTACCCCTAATGAGATCGTATATTGATTACACTGTGCAGCAATTTAAGGTTTATTAATGGGGGTTGAATAATTTCAAATTTAGATGAGCGACGGAGACCGATATGGTAAAATTTTATAAATAAATTTTTTCTTTAAATATTCATGCAAAAAACTGCACATTTCTAATAGTCATAACAAAAAAATTTAACACAAAATTCTAAAAAATTTTGTGGTTATAATATTTTGATCCTGATGGAACTAGTGAGTGCCCAAAAAGAATATTTCTATATTGATTAAATCATGTATACAGAATGAAAAGGGCGAAGTGTTTATCATTCCTACAGGGTGTTTATTCAAATACATTTTTTTTTGTACACGTGAGTTGAGCGCGCCTCTGCGTGTCTATTACTTAAGTAGGCACTTTCACCTGCTATAAACAAGAATTAATAATTCAACAAATCCCCGCACGTCAGTGATAAGCTTCTGTTTTGACCAAGGAAGGCGATAAGAAGGGCGTGTATTTGTTATAGAAATTTATTATTATTTTTGGATATCGCGCTGCTTTCCTGTTATTGTTGCGGAGTATTGGTAGCCTCAACCAAGTCCAAAATATCATTCAAATCCAGGATATAAATAAAAGCTTTTGATTGCTAACAAAACGAGCAAAGTACAAAAGCACTAAAACTAATAAATCAACCGAATGTCAATAACTGCTTAATTAGATTCCCTTTTTTTAAGTGCAATTTAAAAATTAGTTGTGTCTTGATGTAGGGGTTGGCTGCTCCAATTATGTCCCCCATCTACGCCTATGCTCGCATGTATGTTTATACTTTTTTTTTGGAAAGACAATCCGTTTTAAAGAAATCAACATTAGAAATATAAATCTTCTGATTAAAATAATCTCTAGCGCTCATATTTTATTTTAATTCCTTTACTTTTTTGTTTTGATTTTGTTGTGCATTTAACCTTGGTTTTTTACTCAATTATTCATGTGCTTATGTTTATATTTAACTAATTAGGGGATGGTTCATCTTTTGATTAGTCCTAATCTTACCAAAATCGGTAGAAGTTTACAATAAAAGACGGCAAAACAACTCAATTCAATCATTTTGACATACGAACATTAATCGGTACATTCCTATACACAAACTCAGGCACGTATATATTTTGAATAAAGTGCGCTGGTACGAACAAGTCACGTCATTTAAATGTGGGTGGACTTTTGATTAGTTAGTTTGATTATGTTTTTCACATGAAATCATGAGTTGAAAGCATGTTTGCAATAATAAGATTATCACTTATGACTACAGAAAAATAATTAATCACAGAATAATCATAACCGTTAAATTAAAACAATCATAATCTAAATAATTTGATTATTCAGAAAACTGAGTAAACACAACCTGATTAAACAGTAAATTTAAATATTTTGAGATTTTCGTGTTTAGCAAATACCTGTTCTTTTCATTAATTTATTTTCAAAGAAAACTACTCAAATAAAATTAACAAAGTTATTAAGATTTCATTTACTCAGGAAATGATTAAACAGAAAGATTATTAATTAAAAATTTATTTAATCGCACATCCCTATTTACAAGCAATGATAAGTAAGCGTATGGGTAAATTCTGAAGTGGGTTTAACCCGCCATTAAATTAAAAAAAAAAAATATACAAAGAAGGCAGTTTCAAAAAATGCTAGTGATGAAAAAAAATATTGGTCATCATTCGATTAATGTACGAAATGATTAGTTGCAAGGCATTGAATTAACAGCAAGATGTTAGTCGATTAATAAAAATATTTGGAGTATTTTTGGTATAGAAGGATAGTAGACTAAATTGTTTTAAACTTTAAATATTTTAAAATAAAAATATTAACTTGCAAAATTTTGTTTTACATAATATAGTTTTTCTCTACCGTAAATCTCATTTTGGCCTTATGTGAAGATAGGTAAAGTTTTGAAGTATAAGCTTTAATACCTTACCTTCCTACAACAGTGTTTCGTTTCAAGTTTCAAACTTGACTCTTCAAACAAAAACAAAGCAAATCTTCAGGAAATGTAGCAACATAACGCTTTTGTTTCACTTCCACTTTCGCTTTAGCCTTAATCCGTCTTAGAAAGATTGTATCCAGCTACCTGGCGATTCAGCCATATTGGAAATAGACTTGTGTTTGGCTATGCTGCTTCAAATAGACTTCAATGATAGCTCGTGCGCTCTTTTTCATAAGTCTTGGGAGTTGGAATGTGCATTCCCAACCAAAAGAAGTATATTTTGGAAAAAGTACTCGTTTGTGTTGGAAAATGTATATAACAGAGATTTAAAAAAGTAATTGGAAAGAAGATGAAATTAACGGAATGATACAGAAATGAAACAAAAATTTGAAGACCATGTGATTTAGTACCTGACAATATGGTCAATGTACCATAGCCAATTGCATTAAATACCAAAAAGAAATAAGCTTAGTGAGTTAAAAATGTATTTGTATTGTTTTTTTTTTCAGATACTACAATGGCTAAATATAATATAATTATAGTACCATTGCTCTTGGGCTCACTTCAATTTAATCCTCAGGTAGAAGGTAAAGAATATATGCGCTGTCAACTGGCGCGAGAACTTTTGGAAAAATATGGAATCAACAAAACATTTTTATCTAATTGTAAGTTATTAGCGGACACATTATAAAGACGGAATGACTTCAATTCAGGGGTCAAATTACGTTTTACGTTCCGTGATCGAAAGCAAATTTTTAAATCCCAATAGCTCGAATGGCGGCCGCCGTGGTGTGGAGGTAGTGTTGCCGGCCTACCACACCGAAGGTCCATGGTTCGAGCCCTGGTACAGGTAACATCAAAAGTGATTTGAAAAAAGTTTTTCAAAATGGGGTCGCCCCTCGACAGTGGTTTGGCAAACTCTCCGAGTGTATTTCTGCCATGACAGGCTTCTCAGCAAAAATTCGTCTCCTTTGTAGATGCCGTTCGGAGTCGGCAAAAAACTGTAGGTCCCACCAATTTGTAGGGAAAATTCAAATCGGCACACCACAAATTGGAAGAGAAGCTTGGCGCAAAAATCTCTTAGGAGGTTTATGATGATATACCTGTTGTATATCGCGCCATAAAGAGAAAGAGAGAATAGCTCGAATCCCATAATTCGGAATGACGGCATACGTGAGCAATTGGCTGAAAGTACCGGTCGGTTCAATTATGCATTATTAGTCTTTTAAAAATTTGGACAGTTTCAGCGTTATTGTGACTTACAAAACGGATTACGATCACGGGAAGTATGTCGTAATTCTGCCCCAGGATAAAAGATACATGCTTATCAAATAGTAAAATATCTATATGATCTATGTACAAGGATGTTGTATTGGAACCAAGACAATAATTAATTTAAAAAGAGGTACTATGAATATGGAAATCCCATACTGTTCTGGCCCGACCTTGTTTCATATGCAGCCAAGGACTTCAACTTCAGAAAAACTACCTACAAAGTTTTAGAAAAATTCCTACATCAGACCGCTTGCTTATTATCGCAACACTGTACGAGCAGAGATCACTTAGAAAAATGTTCATGGTACAGGATGTTTCTATTTAATTAAAATTTGTTTGCTGACGTAAGGACAATTCTTGAGTTCAAACAAATTAGAATAACTGACCGCCACAGATCAATCCCTTACAACTAAGTATTTGCTACAAAAGGCTATAAAAGCATACAACATCAACGAAAAAGAACAAAAAATTGCACTGAAGATGACACACCTGACAGTGGATGGCGCAAAAACGTTCGAAAATAATACAAACTTTTGGAAAGGTCAACTTTTAAAAAGGTTAAATGAACCATAACTACATACTTTTCTCGGAAAAAAACCCCTTTAGCCCCATTTCTTAGCTAATCTTAAAATTTAAAATGAATACAAACTGGTATGGGTCTTTTATTCATAGTCAGAATCATTCCGCTCGCACCCAATGGAATTATTGCAAAATGTAATTTGACATTCATTTTTAGGGATATGCTTGATCGAACATGAAAGTGCCAGAAATACCAAATATATGAAGCAAAACCCAAATGGCAGCACTAGTTATGGACTCTTTCAAATAAACAGCAAAGAATGGTGTCGCGCAGGACGCAGAGGAGGCCATTGTGATAAAAAATGTGAAGGTAAACTATTGCTCGTATAATTCGGAAATCATCAAAATCAAAACCGTTTTTCAATTCACAGATTTTCTAGATGATAATATCGATGATGATGTGGCGTGTGCGAAACAGATTTTCGAGCGTGTTGGCTTCAAGAATTGGTCTGGTTGGAAAGCATCCTGCCGTAATACACAAAATTTACCAAACTTGGGACTGGCGTGCCATATACAGACAGTGAGAGCGAGTCGAACTTTGAAAATTAATGCGAAACCTAATTATTTTAATATATTTAATATTAAATAGGTTTAATCTTTGGAGAAGAGGAGCGCTGGGTGTTTTATTTTATTACAATTTTTTTTTTACAACAACAAAAGTAATTTTTTCAAACTATTTTTATATGATAATTAGTACATACATATTAACTGTTAACAATTGGCAAAGTTACTTATTTACCCAATCAAAAAGAAAATGGAAATTAATTAAATAAATTTCGAATAGAAAAATGAAAAATATTTAGCACCGTACACGTGTAAGAAATTAAACTTCTAAAACCATTGACAGAAAGTACAATTCGAGTTTATAAATAAAGGGAGAGTGAAATAAATATACCTCCACTTCCCCCGGCGTACCACGCTGTCAGCCAGTATCTCCATACCGGCCTCTAACAAATACTACAACATGCTGAACGATTTTTGTTGTCTAAATTCGTATCTTGAGAATGACGCAATTGCGTTAGCTCATTGCGTCAACGCACTAAAATTTGTGCCACTACCCAGCACCGCTTAAAACACTTTTCACTTACTTTTGAACTTCTGCCGTCATTAAGCGCCTCAAAACATATTGGAAGCATTAAATTTTTTTTAATGAATGAACTGTTATTAGAGTAGCACAATGTTGTTTTTTGGTTTTTACTTGTTTGTTGGCACATCATGACAACTGCTAATAGGGGGCTGCAGTGAAGCGACGGGAGAGCCCAAAAATTCATGATTTTAGCGTTCTTTTTGTTGTTAAAAATCACCCATACCCCCGGTTCGATCAAAGTAAATGTTATTTTGCTTTTGCGACGTGGTAAAAATTGGTGATAATTGGTTATAATGAAGCCAAAGCGGCCGACTGATAAACTATTTAGTAAGTATTATACAAATGTTGTTGTGTGAAACAACAGAAAGTGTTTATGCCGTCAATTTAGGTTTTACGTCAAAGAGATGCTTAAGCAGGTATATGGATGTATGTGTCAGCTTATTTCTAAAACTGAGTTCGCAATTTAAAAGACACAAGGAGAAACATTAATTGACTACAAACAGGGGATAAATGCATAAGAAGCACCACCATTCTAATCTTTAACTATAAGTAAGGCCTCTAACAACACATCGATGAAAATTGCATTCAATTCCATCCAGTTATTTGTGGGTGATGCGCGTACAAACATGTACACAGACTGAAAAAAATTCATAAAACTTTTGCATTGGCTTATTGCGCTAAAGAAAATCTCTCATACCATTTTTTATGATGTATACTGCCTTTATTTTAGAAATAATTAAGTTTAGTCCTAGCAAATAATCGCATTCTAGAGAGGGTAAAGAGATTAAGCATTAAACGACTCCAAAATCAGTAAATAATTCTATGTTACAGTTAATATTTTCTGGAAGAGAAAATGGCAGAGTACTTGCTTCATAAAAAAACCAAAACTCGAGGTTACTCCGAACTGTGCTAGTAAGCTTTTGGTATTAAAAGAAAGATATTAATGAGATTTTCAATGTTCATAGAATGTTCCTATGTCGATATCTTAACTCCTTTATTAGTTAGATGTTTTCTAGCTGAATACCTCAACTGAGTTAAAAACAATAACAAAATTTAGATATGGGTCCCTTTTTAACTGATTCCTACCTTCCCGGTGCTCATCTAGTAACGCCACTAGCCCGCTTAAAAGTTTTCTAAAAACATTCCCTTCGAAAATATTTCTACGTCTCTACTTTATGTGTCAAAAAATGTATAAAACCTTGATAAAAACTCGCCAAATTCCATTCTCACTTAAATTGCAATTTTTTATGATCTACAAACTCCCACACTTATAATTCACAGTCTGCTCGCGCTAAATAAACTAAGTTAACGCATGCTAAGTAACGAGTTATCGTAAGCACAAATGTCACCTGTGGGTGTATACAACAACACTATAAGTGAGAAGAACTCAAATACATTGAGATAAAAATAATTCCACTTTAAATCAAAGTGAACTGAACAACAAAATTGCAAATACACAAAATCAGTTACACCATGCAGGGCAATACAGTAACTAGTCCAAAAAATACTAGTTGAGGAGTATGCCGGCAAAGCTCACGCTTTAACTAACTAAAAATTCTTAGGTCGGAGCTACCGCTAGATGCCTTTCCTAGCACCATATTTTATGCATGGTGGACAGCCACCAAACAAGGAATCCATGGTCTTGTAATTTGAGGGCATCAAGCCAAAAGCGTTAAGGGCATTAATTTTAAACCTGTACTAAATGCTCAGGGAGTTATACAGGCGAAGATATTCCATAAGAGATTTCTGTCTAATAATAGTTCAAGTATTAATAGTATATGGCTACCTACCATAGACGAGTCTAACCTAGGGTTAATTATTTGGTTTATCACCTTCTTTTTATGATTGTGGCAAACCAAAAATGTTTGAAGAAGTACTTCTGTTAGTAGGGTTCATTCAAAAGTACAGTAACTTGTGGGCTTGCGCTTCATAAATAAATCATTCGCCCCTCTCGCCTCCAAACGATACTTCTTCTCTTAAACATAAACAGCAACCGGCAAATTGTAATTGGTTACGTCCTTCACCGGCTTGAAATTCATACTAGTTATGAGGTTGTTTACAACTAGCTGGTTGTACTGCAGGGAAATATCTATGGAAACTTACCACAACAAGAGTAAGTGAATTCAAATATCTATACACAACCCTACATTTATACATACAATACGAATGGTGTTTTTATTTTCGCATGGGCGCAAGTCAACTCAACTGTCTGCCTACCTTCCTGCTAGCATTCGAGCAGCTGACAACCTACGGCCGATTTCTACCGTCTGTAGCCAATTTTCATTTTTTACAATATTTAAAGCAACCAAAATAAAGCCAGAAAGTGGGTAAGTAAGAGAATGGCAGCCGATAGTTTTACCCTGTATGGGCGTTCCGCCAGGTTTGTGTGTGTGAGTCTGCGCAGTGTATGCCAATATGACAAAGAAAACGACCATCAAACGTCCTCATGCAGGCGGCAAGATGCGAAAGACGCGTCAGCACTAAATCGTCAATTGTGTGGCAAGTCAATTGTGTTGTGCTCGAAGTGGCAAAAATAAGTGGATATAAGTTTATAAACAAAAAGATGGAGTGGCTAACAAAAGTTCGGTAAGTTATGTTGAAAGCAATTTTAGTTTTTTTAACATTTTTATTTCTTGATTTTTAGAAAGCTGTTTTTTCGCTTTTAATGGACGAGTTGGGCTTCTGTTGAAAATTCTTGCGTGGATGGTTCTGTGGTCGAGTTATTATTAAAAATTGAATTTACAATGAAAGTTGACTCATATTCGAAGTAATGGAAGATTATCTACACGTGTAAACAAACCAAGTACAATCAATTAGATCTAAGACTAGTTGATGAAAAGCTCGGCTGTGCACGATAAGTTACACCATTGAATCGAGCACCCCTTGCCGAAATTATTTTAGGTATAACGAATCGGGCGCCCTCTGTTTGTTATATTTTGGTGCAAGAAAATTAGTCTAGGCAAAACTTTCGTACTTACCAAAACTAAGAGGACTGGTTGAATACGCACACCATAGTAATGAGTACCTTTGCCCACTGTTGAAATAAATCTGGTAACTGTAAGCAGTTCTGGTCTAGTGGTAAATAATAGCCATGTTAAGTATATGGAAATTTTATACAAGCCTAGTTGATCTTTTGTAAGGGCGATTGCAACGATTTTGGCATATGCAGACGCAGTTAACGATTTAAGTACATCTATACTAGGGATGCCAATTTTTTTTAGTTTTGCACTCTCGAGATACCGAAAGTTCGATATTCTCTTTTCCTGTGAAAAATGTGTGTTTATGTTTCTGTACAAACATTGTTTTCTTGATGAACTTCTTATAATAAAACAAAAATATTAATAAATATAGATCGTCGAATCCGAATTCCCAGACGAACCACTTGTCATTGAATATTCGAATATTCTTTGGCTTTTAGTTTCATTGGCGAATCGAGTATTTCTAGTTTCTCGAATGGTTGGCAATTCCAGATATTACATCTTTGGCGATTAGAGTATTTTTTGTTAAACAAAAATTTAAGTCCGAGAAATTACCCTCAAGAAAACCCACTTCGGCGAATGCGCTTCAAATTCGAGACGATTTCATTATTTTTATTGCGTTTATTGGGTATTTCGGTTTAAGTAAAGCATTTCGAATCCCGAAAATCACGTGATTTTCTAAAGCAATCCCTGGATTTTCAGCACCTTAAAGGGCTCGGGATTCCGGTATTATTATTACTTATCCCTTACAACACACTCACACAACCTTAGTCATGGAATTGGACGCGTTGCTTACCTGCCATGCATCCATTGTATTTAAGTGCTCGTCTTATGAAGATATTTCCTGTATACAATCAGAGATGCAATGTTAAATTTCAAATTGTCTAAATGGCTTTAGAGTTGCGTTGTTTTGTTTGTAGTTCCGTTGACTTTGTGTGGTTTTCGGTGAATCAGCAATGACTGCAAATGCAAATTTTTGTATTGTGAAACTGTCACAGGAACTCGAAGGCGTTTGAATAGCTAAGACAAATATAAGTTGTCTGTTGATGTTGTTGTGGTAATTATATGGGTGTTTGTGGGTAAGTGTGTACATAAGAGAGGGCTTAGCATACCATGTTATGGGATGTGGAGGAATTGGGACTAAACAAAAAAATTTAAAAAAATGCCAAAAGTAAAGGATCACTCACCATAAGAATGCTGAGTTTCTTTGGATTGATGGATGAAAGTAATTAAGTTTGTCACCACGGGTTAGGTTTTACTATTCAACTGTAGCCAATTGCAAACACAAGCGGAGGCGAGTCATCATCCACCTGATATTTTAAAGCCAGACGAGGCCTCATCTCTTTTGTGCTGGAAAAGTCGAGTGTCGATAAGAACTGGCCTCACATGATCTCGTTTAGTTTGGAATAGCTTGAAGAAGTGCTTCCCAGTCCTCACAGAGCTGTGTCTATTGCTCATTAGCTTAGCAGGGAAGTCTAAGTTCAGATATGGAAGCATACAGGCAACTTTTTATCGCGCTGTAGAAAGCTACAATAAAGAGATGGTTCGTGTCCATTCTTTTTTCATGGGTCTTCTCCCAGATTTATCGCACATATGCTGACGATCTGATCTAAAGTATACTAACCGAGTCTGAAGCACAGTGATATTGTCCAATCAGCTTGACGGCGATGAGCGTCAGACCTTGCAGAAGGACCAATAGATCATAAGACTGCTTCCACAATTTCCATGGACCAGGGCCGTAACTGTTATGAGTTTTATTATAAAACAAATCCACAATATTAGGTATCTTCAGGTTTTATTTTTTTGATTAAGGATACTGTTTATTTTTTTAATTTTATTTTTTCTGATGAAAGTAATACTTATTCCTTGAGCGATATTGTATCCTTCAAGAATAAAAATTAAATTTTGAGTTTTAATTTTTTTTTCACGGATCAAAAAACTCAAAACGCCGCTTCGCCTTTTTGGCATGTAATTGATCATAAATATTGGTTGGTATAATCTCGTCAACATATGTACTCAATTATTAAAACATATGTATATATATATATAGGTTGGCATGCAAAAAGGCTTTTTGAGTTTTTCGAACGCAAAATTTAGTTTTTATTCTTGAAGGATAAAAACCGCTCAAGGAATAAGTTTTACTTTCATTAAAAAAAAAGTAATCTGATCAAAAAAATAAAATTCAAAAAAGATTGATTATATGTAATTTATATAGGTTTCGCTCAAATTTTCTTCAATCAATGCAGATTTCCGTTTATGTTCTTTAAACTGTTCTCCGATACTGGGAGGCCTTTGTTTTTTTTTCATTGAAAATATAAAAATAATCTCTATCGGGGGTCCCTGGTTACATCACCATCTCTTTATTTTCCAGAGTTCATGGTAAGTCTAGCAACATTGTTAGCAAGTTAATGTTGTGTGGTTAAAATGGTTCCAAATGACTACAACAACACATAAGCCACAAAAACCCAACACTCAAACAATTTAAAGTAATACTTCTGCTCGAAACAAAAAAAAAAACAATAAAGGTATATGTAAACAACAACAACAAATGACAAGAACATTGTTGCTACTAACAAAGCCACCGGAAATTAAATGCACTCAAACGTTTCAAAAATTGTTGCGCGCCGAAACCTCTAAAGCAAAACTAAAAGCAAATAGGAATGAATAAATAAATGCTTCGCAAATGCAACAGTTGACAGGTGGAGAAAGCAGAGAGAGAGGAAGCGATATAAACACTTACATACATATAGAGTTATTCATATAAATAGTTGACTTTGATGTAAATAAGAATTATATGCAAACACCGTGACAATCGCGTCAACAGCCGTCAGTCAATGGGTCGATGCGCCGTACCGGATGAACGTTAACACTAGATGTACGTACGATTATTTGGTGCAGTGAGCGGAATTTCAATACAAAAATTATTTTTAATGTGCACTAAAATTTTTGAAAACATTAGGGTGATTAAATTGTAGGTAATTATTTGTCCTTGGCGGCCGCCGTGGTGTGAAGGTAGTGTTGCCGGCCTACCACACCGAAGGTCCATGGTTCGAGCCCTGGTACAGGTAACATCAAAAGTGATTTGAAAAAAAGTTTTTCAAAACGGGGTCGCCCCTCGGCAGTGGTTTGGCAAACTCTCCGAGTGTATTTCTGCCATGACAGGCTTCTCAGCAAAAATTCGTCTCCTTTGTAGATGCCGTTCGGAGTCGGCAAAAAACTGTAGGTCCCACCAATTTGTAGGGAAAATTCAAATCGGCACACCACAAATTGGAAGAGAAGCTTGGCGCAAAAATCTCTTAGGAGGTTTATGATGATATACCTGTTGTATATCGCGCCATAGAGAGATAGAATTATTTGTCCTTTGTATTGCCTGAGAATTTGATTTCTTAAAGAAAAAAAAGTTTGAGATTAAAACAAATATTAAGCACTTTAAAGATTTAAGGCACAAACAATTTCAATAAAAATATATTTTTTTATTTGTATTTTATATGAAATCTGATAGGGAAAAAAATTATTTTACCCTTAATCGTTTCGATACTGTTGGGACACTTGCGTCCTAGCAAAAGTTTTCTTATGGCTCAGACTTTTGATTTTCCATTACAACATGTGGAAAACGGTTCCGTATATTATATTGAGGAAATCACAAAAAAAAAAATGTATTATAAACCTGCCTTTTTTTATAAAAATTTGTATGAAATATTGAGAAAACTAAATCATAAGGTAATCCTGTTGATTGCTTTCGTGTTCGAAACGGTTTAATAGCTTTCATAAAACTGGGAATTTGTTAATTCAAAATTTAGTTTTTTCCCACAAATTGCATAAGAGAAATTTAATTTTGGTTTTAATAAAATTTTTCGGTATTCAAATCTTTTTGAATTAAAAGAGTGTACATTAGGATTGGTTCAAAAAAACTGTTCGCTTAGCATGGGAGTACAAAACCTATTTTATAAAACTAGAAAACAAAAAAAAAATTGTTTACTCAACATTTTCAGGTAACCCCGTCGGTTTTGTTTGATCCTTAACAAATATCGAAAAATTATCGAAGGTTTTTTTGTGCCCGCTTTCAATCTAATACAAAAGTAAGTGATTTTTACCTTTTTGAACTTTTATTTGAATTACAAAATTATACAACTTTTTTCTCTCAACTTCTAATTTTCCATTGGGTGTGAAAGGAACCCTAAGGATTGTGAACACATCTAAAAATTTTGGTTTTCATTGTAATACCTCCACTTAATCAATTCTTTATTAAACATCGTGTTGGTTACCTGAGAATGTTGGATTAAAAATTCTACACCATAGTGCAAATAAAATTTTAAATTTACTACAAAAAAACTTCATTTAGTTTCATGTTTTACATTTTCTTAAAAAACCAGATTATCAAGTAAAACAGAAAAGGAAAATTTTTCCTGAAAATGCAGCACTGTAATATATACGGTAGTAATATCGACGGCTGATTGGAGGATCACCCTATATCAAAATATTTTTCAAAAACGCCCTATTTTAAAATTTGATTTAAGAGTGCCCTATCTCAGAATGAGTTTCAAAAATGCCCTATCTGAACGAAAATTCGATACATTTTCAGCTGAGATAGGGCGTTGTTGAAAAAACTTCGGAAATACAGTGTTCTTTTATATAGGCCGTTTTGATATATTTTGAAATAGGGTGATCTTCCACTCAGTAGGCGATATGTATACTATGGTGTTAAATTTATTTTAGATAAACAGATAAAAAATAGCGGACATCTTAATGTATGAACGATTTTGATTATTCATAAATGTGTCGTGCTTTAACGAACACCTAAGAGTATTTAAACTTCAATGTAGCGGGGGTGCATTCACTTGGAACTATTCATTACCATTAAAAGCAGTTACGCTCTGATTTATGCCCAAGCATGCATTTGTGTGTATGGCATTTTTTAATCAAAAATGAAAACTCTGTATAGAATTAGAAAAAACATTCTTTATGCCACAAAAAATAATTGTTGCATTAGGGTATTGAATTGCATATAAAACGGAAATGTAACTTACGAGCGGAAGTTGTCGCAGGTACATAAATGCTTAGGGACTTCGAAACTGACAAATGTAAAACATATCTCGAAGCCCGTGCATGATGAATATACAAAAATTAATTACATCTAATTAAAACTTTAGCCATTACCGGTTTCTTAGAATTAAAACTAAGTACTTTTTAGAGAAGACAAACAACAGAAGTTTCGCTTCATGTGCAGCTTATTTACGTAGATGAGGAGTTTTATGTGAACACATTGAGAAATAGGAATTAAAATAAGAAATCATCTTTCAAATTTTAAAATTTTCGATTACAACAAATCGCTATGATGGAGCGAACTTCGTGAGATGGGGCCATTGTGAATTCCTACAAGTGAAAAATCTTCGCCAATTCCGTCATTCTCTTCTTCCCCTGTAAAAAATTGTTAGACGAGCAAGTTGTTTTAAAAAGGCGGATTTTTTCCCCGCGAATGACATATCATATCTATCTCTATCATTATCATTATCACTATCACTATCACTACCTCTATAACTATCACTATCACTATAACTATCACTATCCCTATAACTATCAATATCACTATAACTATCACTATCACTACCACTATCACAATCACTATCACTGTGACTACCACTATTACTATCACTGTCACTACCACTATCACTATAACTATCACTATCTCTGTAACTATCACTATCATTACCACCATCACTGTCACTACCACTATAACTATAACTATCACTATGACTATCACAATCACTACCACTATCACTATAACTAACACTATCACCATAACTATCACTATCACTATCACTACCACTTTCACTATCACTGTCACTGTCACTACCACTATCACTATAACTATCACTTTAACTATCACTATAACTATAACTACCACTATCACTACCACTACCACTATCACTACCACTACCACTATCACTGTCACTAACACTATCACTGTCACTATAACTATGACTACCATTATCACTACCACTACCACTATCACTACCACTACCACTATCACTGTCACTACCACTATCACTATCACTATCACTGTCACTACCACTATCACTATAACTATCACTTTAACTATCACTATAACTATAACTACCACTATCACTACCACTACCACTATCACTACCACTACCACTATCACTGTCACTACCACTATCACTATCACTATCACTGTCACTACCACTATCACTATAACTATCACTTTAACTATCACTATAACTATAACTACCACTATCACTACCACTACCACTATCACTACCACTACCACTATCACTGTCACTAACACTATCACTGTCACTATAACTATGACTACCACTATTACTACCACTATCACTAGCACTATCACTGTCACTACCACTACCACTACCCCTATCACTATCTCTATAATTATCACTGTCACTACCACTAACACTATAACTATCAATATCACTATAACTATCACTATCACTGTCACTACCACTACCACTATCACTGTCACTACCACTATCACTGTCACTATAACTATCACTACCACTATCACTATCGCTATTACTGTCACTACCACTATCACTATCACTATCTCTATAATTATCACTCTCACTATATACTGAAAGATCAACAAAATTGCGTCTCAGCTGTCTTCATTTTTCGGCAGCTACAACTAAAAGTTTTGAATATTTTTCTATCGAACAACCTTCCACAGGGAATTTCCAAGAAAGTACTTTTCACACAATAAAAATCGGCTTAGCCGTTTAGACATCCATCGCGGTCTTACGAAAGATATTTCCTTTTTATATATATAGATAGGTAATTGTTTTGGCTACATATATTTCAGTTAAATATATCCGAACGTCAAATTTCGCACAGACAATTTGTACTGTTGTTAATAAGGTTCGGAGACTCAATATTGTGATTCCGGTTCTCGAATTGCTGTGAAGTCTGCGCTTTTTAACTGTTCTTTTTTTTGACTTTGATCTTCTAATAAAGAACGAATTCTACCGGCATTCTAAGCAATCAACGAATTCAACTTACTCTTTTACCCACTATCTTAGGTAGCTTCTCTATCTTGAGTTTTTCTTAACCCTGCATAGACAAGTAATAAAGATCTCTATTGGAACTCTGTAAGTTCTCTCAACGTAATACATTATTAAACTATGTGACTGCAATCGCCCGCGCACTTTGGTCGAATGGTTTCGAAAATTTCCATTTCGGCTATGCCGCAAGGCATGCAACAAGCTAATATCACTTTATAAACAAACAAAAAAAAAGCAAAAAATTTGGTACTTACGTAAGTGAAAAGATTTTATACAGCTATTTGACAGTTTTTTACTTTTTTTGAAACGAATAAGCCATTTTAAAGCAACAAAATGCAACATCTAAGGAAACCAGTTAACTTTAGTAAGCTATCGGCATTGCCGCAAACGCGCTTTTCTTAACATTGTTGGTGTTGCGCAGAAACGGCGCAAATTAAGGCTTTGAGCATGTACCAAGCCAGCGACGATCGTTGGCGGCATCATTATCATATCGCAATGATGCCATCTGTTGGTTGGAGACACATTGCTTTGGCGTTTTTTTGTTGTTGCTTTTTGTGTGATTGGCATGCAGCGCCATGAAATGACTAAAACTGTTTCGGAATTATTTGGCCACGTTTAAAGTCATTCACTTAAGTTACGCCTTCACAGCACTCACACACGTAAGCACAAGAACGTATAGACCAAGTTAAGTAGGCAAGCAGTACGTGGAGTGTAAAAGTGGAAAGAATGGATGCTTAGCGTTTGGGCTTTTGCTCAATTGCCATGCCTTAATTTTAGCTGGCTTAAAGATGTTCGCTGTTTTTTTTTTTTTTTTGATAATTTTTTTATACTGATCATTTTGGTGTAGCCAAATTTATTTGGTTTCGTTTTCTCTCTGTCTTCTTTGAACTTGTGCTTGCTTTTCGTTATTTATAATTTGTGATATTTGCAGAGGCGTAGTAACACCCACGTGCAAACAAAAATGGCAACAGAGAACTACGTTTTCATGAAATTTACAACCCAGTGTGTTGTAAGTACGGCTTATGTATAAATTTTATATATGTAGTACATAGCTATTTATATTAAATTTATTTATATAGTCGGAAATGGACGCAAAAACATATACATG
Organism: Merzomyia westermanni; assembly: GCA_949987695.1. Taxonomy (NCBI): domain Eukaryota; kingdom Metazoa; phylum Arthropoda; class Insecta; order Diptera; family Tephritidae; genus Merzomyia; species Merzomyia westermanni. The sequence continues at coordinate 99,561,846 of OX465293.1, forward strand.
TAAGCATCTATCAACTAAACAACAATTATCATGGAATACATTATTTAAGTTTTGGATTTTTTTGTAAAACTTGTAATTTGTCTCAAAAAATGCATACTAATATTGGCTAGGAGACAATAGGGTGGTTTAAAAGTTTTTAGCACGGCTGTAGAATTTGTACTTTATAAAAAAAAAATTATATGCCGATGTGTCAGAACTTGGCTTCGCCAAAAACCATATACGGCTATGCAAAATGACGTTGAGCAACACCAGCAACTCAGTCAGAATTAGGAAGGACCTCTCCCAGCCATTCGAAACGAAAGGAGGTTTCATGCAGGGTGAGCTTGAGATTTCTTTAATTTAATGCTAGTGATTAGAGAAAGAAGCGGAAAAAATGGGTTCGGTGGTGAGCGGGAGCAAAACGAAGTACATGTCGTCATCAAGCCAAGAGTCAGCGCACTTTCGTCTTGGCAGCGACAATTTCGAAATAACACTCTAGAAGTCACTTATCCTACACATCCTGTTGTATGGCGCAGAAGCTTGTACACTGACAACATCTGATGAGACAGCTCTGCGAGTATTGGAGAGTACAACACCATCTTCGAAAGATTTATGGACGCGTTGGCGAAGCCGAGTATCGAAGAAGATTTAATGACGAGCTGTATGAGCTGTATGCAGACACCGACGTAGTTCAAAGAAATACAACCCAGCGGCTTTTGGCTATGTCATGTTGTGCGAACGAATGAAAATGCTCCGTCCCAGAAGAGGGAGATTAGCTATTAGATGGAAAGATCAAGTGTAGACCGATTTGGAATCTCGTGATCGTTTAGACGGTTAAGCGCCATTTATCCTCTTCAATCCCGCACCGAAAATACGCTCGAAAAATAATTTTTTATGACTTATTTTTAATAACTGGTGTCTTAAGAGTTTATTTCAAACAAAATTTTTTTTTTATTTTTATTTTTTAATACTAAAAACCAGTTTTTCGAAATTTAAAATTTTTAGTATAACTGCAAATTAAAAAAAAAAGATTCTTATGTAATTCAAAGAAGAAGCTAATTCAATGTTTTTTTATTAAAAATAAATAAATATATAACAAAAAAAGTAAAAGTGTTTAAGTGTACACAAAAAAAGTACTGACTCACTTGTGGCAAAATATGATCCAATCTTGCATATTTCAGTCTATTTGAAAATATCGTATGAAATGAACACGACAGAAGGATTAAAGAGAGAAACTAAAAATGTGAGCGAATATGTTGTTAATAAATTGTTATATTGTTTGAGAAAAATAATGAAACATTGACAGTTATTTCACAAAGAAAACTTTTGTCCACATATGTGGACATTATAAACGAAGAGGTTAAAGAAAAGAAGAATGAAGAAATGGAAATATTGTTTTCGATTATTTTTGTAATCTAACAGTTTTTGCACGCACATTTTTTTGAAAATGATAAAAAAAAAATTATTTAGAAGTTAGGTGTAAGGAAAATTTTACTTAATTTTGCATTGCATTTAAATCACATTCGGCAACTTTTAAATTTGTTGCACTTTTTTGCCAAAAAAAAAATTGTTCAGTTGTAGTTATTATTTCGTCATCAAAATGTAGGAAATTTTTTCTATTTGGTTTGAAGTTTTTTATAAAGCGCAAATTCTACCGTCACATTAAGCGAAAAAAGCGTCAAAAATTGTCAAGCCATCCTAATACAGATTTGAAATTGGACTGAGTTCGCATCTTAAGTCTTTTGTAGTAGCACTCTTTCTATACCTTTCATGAACATGAAATAAAATTAAATAAAAATATGGTTAAAACTCATCTTGCTTAATCGGCACGTTTACTGATGCTTGTGCTGGCTAAATAAATTTATACACGGTTAAAGTTTTGAGTTTCAACTTTATACTCTAGGGACGACATATTGAGCCAAAAAAATTGACTTTTTTAAACTTTTAACTAGTTCAGCTTTCGAGAAAATTAGTTTGATAAAAAGAGTTTCAATTGTATCCAAAATTTGTGTGAAGTGTTTCGCAACGCATTGACGAAAAGTCAAGAACTAGAAAAAAGTTTCCTAAAACAAAAGAAGTCTGCACTTTTCGGCAGAACGTTTAAACTTTTTGGTTTCGTTTCAAAACCATTTTACGATATTATGCTTTTCATTCAGTTCGGGTATAAATCTAAACTGTAAGAAATTAAAAATATGAGTACTAGACTGGGTCGATTTATTAAACGATATCGCGCCATAGATTTTTCGATAGGTTTTGGGCTCAGGAAAAAACAACCAAAACAAGTCCCAAAACCCGAAAATAAAATTCCTTTTCAGAAACCGTTAGTGCCAACGTTTTTAGCGCATAATTTTAAGTGTGACAGGAAATATGAGACAAATCCTTAAAAAAAAATGGCGAAAGGGTAAATTTTTTGACAAAAACACTCCCCAAAACCCAAAAAATATTTTTTTTTTTTCAAAAAACTGTTATCGCCAATGTTTTTAGCGGACAGTTTTGGGTCGGACAGGGTATACATGAAAATTTTAAATCAAATGAAATTTTTTTAGATGTTCATGAAAAAAACGTTAAAAATCAAAGTCAAAAAACTTAATTTCGTAGGCTCGAAAATTATTTTTTTGGGTATGCGTAGTGGAACTTTTTTTCCTGAGCCCAAACGATATCGGCGCGATATCGGTTAACTTTCGTCCATACAAATCGACCCACCCTAATGAGTACGTTATTTAATGGCTTCGAATTAAAAAAGTTTTTATAAAACTTTTAAAAACTGTTTGAGCCAATGAATGGTTTCAAATTTAACCTTAACCTAAATTAACGGCGGCCGCCGTGGTGTGGCGGTAGTGTTACTGGCCTACCACACCGAAGGTCCGAGGTTCGAGCCCTGGTGCAGGTAACATCAAAATTGGTTTGAAAAAGTTTTTTCGAAACGGGATCGCCCTCGGCAGGGGTTTGGCAAACTCTCCGAGTGTCTTTCTGTCATGGAAGGCTTCTCAGCAAAAATTTATTTGCTTTGCAGATGCCGTTCGGAGTCGGCAGCAAACCTGTAGGTCCCACCAATTCGTAGGAAAAATTAGAAACAGCACACCACAAATTGGTAGAAAAGCTCGGCCTTAATCTCCTTAGGAGGTATATATGCGCGAATTATTTATTAATTTTTTTTTAAATTAACAGTCTTTGGTAGGGTAACATCCAGAGTCATTCCGATACGTAGACCACGCTTTCTTGAGGACAAGCATATTTTGTTTAGAGTTATACTACATAAATCATTAGCATTCGTTTTACAAGAGTGAAAATGTACATGGTACAATTGAAATTGATTAATGGCACGCTGCAACATTATGTTTGGTCACTAAACGTCGCACAGTGGCGCCTCTGCCGTTAAAGCATGGCAAAAATCAAAAAAATTCATGAAAGCGTTCGCTAAATCTAATACATCTTTCTAATAGAGAATTTTCCAGGGATCAAGAATATATAACTGTTTTTTCACAAATTATAGTTTACCAGCTATAGCTGCTCAAAGTTGATGAATTTTCAACATTGGGAAAAATTTGAAATTTTTCTTCTTTTTCGTTGTATTTAAAATGGTTTTGTGAGTAAATAAGGCGGCCGGTTGTCGTTTTCAGATAACTTAATTTAGGATTGAAACAAAAAAAATTGTTTTTTTTTGGTAAAAGTTGGCGGATATACCCTTTTTAAAACTTTGATGAAAAATAAAAAAAAATTTTAAAATATGTGCTCCGTAAAATTAACAGTAGTTATTTCTGAAATATTCAGTTACATAAATTCATAAAGTCTACCTGCGTCCAGCTGCAACTTCACTTTTTGCATGAAATAAAGTTAAACAACATAGGCATAAATACGCGCCTGAGCAGGTATATATAATTCAGTACGGCCGTAAGGTCGTTTTTGTTATTGGAACTTGTTAACAACATACATTTTTTTAGTTACGAATTGTATACCTGAAATTCATTTTAATAATTTGAGTAGGTATATAAAGCTATCCATCATACAATGCACATTATCATTCGCCTTTTGGAAATTAAGGAACTTAGTATTCTGTTTACTAAAATAAAGTGAATAGTATTTTTAAATATAGTTCACAGTTTAATATTTAGTCAGATAAACTCGAAGCCAATTCTAATATGTATCTAGAAAACTCGAAACTATTTGCGGTGTTTAAATCTACAAAGTCAAGACGGGACTTCGTTGAGGCTATTATGAGAGAATTAGCGAGTGAAACAAGCATTAAAGAAAAGAAAGGCCTGGAAGAAAAAATTGGTTTACAACACATTATGATAGAAAGAAAATGGAATGATGTCTATCGTCGCAATTCAAAATTTCTAAGTAAGCATGAAAAGTGGCTAGCTGACAAAACTTTTTTGGACGAAGAAACGCCTAGCACGTCAACCAATCCAACTAGAGGGAGACCAACAAAACCCATAGAAGAGTGTTCTACCTACACAAGGAAAAGGAAGCTATGGCCACGACTCATCTTTCAGAAGCACTGGCTATTAAATGTAAAAAAGACGAAGAAAACGTGAAGTCTCATATAACAGAAGCAGTTGCGGTAGCAAGTCCAGTGCGACTGATGAGGATCAAAAACAGCATTCCCACACCACCAAATGCGCTACCTAGGAAATACACTCCCGAAAAAGCTTTGGCGCTGTTTATAGATCTCGGTTTAGCGAAGAAAAAATATATTATATTGCGTAAGTCATTATTTCAACGTAATGCCGATATTTTACCTGGATACAAAAAAATTACTCAAGCCAAGAAAGAAGCAGTTCCTCTAAGTCCCAAAATAACCGAAGTATCAGCTGAAATTGACGACTCCTTCAAAGTTTTACTGAAGAAAAGTTGAAATCACTGCCAAAGGAGCTAGCATTGATAACTAAGTGGGGTTGTGATGGATCATCAGGACAAAGCGCATATAAACAAAGAATAAATGTAGACGATGAAACAATTACAGATAGTAATATGTTTATGGCTTCTATTGTTCCATTACGACTAAAAGATGAAGCGTCAGAATAATATCTTATCAAAATCATTAGTTTATCTTATTTAATGCTTAAATACGTCATTATAAGACAAATCTCATTTTATTTTTTTTTTTTATTTTTTACTAAAAACATTTTGTTTTTGCATTTTTCTAAAAATGTTCGACTTTGACGAATTTTTTAGAAGCACCCTGTATCTGTGACATTCTCAGCTTTCACACAATAAAACTTCAAATACTTAGCTTTCATTTGCATTTTAAGTTTTTAAAATATCTTCATTGGTTCAAAAGTTATGATTTTTGCAAAGAAAACACTCAAAAGGCGCCACTGTGCGTCGTACAAAAATTTACAGTTCTGTATAAATAATACTACACAAAAACTACACTTTTTTTGAAAAAAAAACTATTTACTATAGAACTGACAGCTGCAACTACAATTGATACTCAGCAATGAGTTACTCAAAGCAACTACAAAATTTCTGCTACGTTTCGAGAGACGCGCATACAATTGCTTAACTTTAATTACGAATTGAAAACGTGAAAACATAAAAAAATTCAAATCTCACAATAAATTTTATACGTTTGGGGTGGTCAAAAATAAAAAAAACACTCAGATACTAACAAAATCAATGCTGCATGCGATTTTTTAAATTAAATATTGTTTTATTAGTTTACTGTGATATTAACGGTGCAAACGAAAACTGTTGAACTACCGACTACCTGCCCATATTTGGTTGGGCGAGTATGCGAGTATTTGCTGTAGGAATGAAAATTTTAAAAGGCAGTGATATTTGCTTTTCGATTAAATGCATCGGTTGTTGGGAAATAATATATTTTATGATTTGAGCAGAATAGTAATGTTTTTCTACTAAAAGACTTAAGTATCTTAATGTTATACAAATTTTCTATAGTGTTCAGATGAATAAAAGAAAAGTTAGAGAACGCTCATCAAAGTGTTAGATATGTTGGAAACCTCTTCTTATGTATGTACGAGTATGTTCGTGTACCCAATTTCTAGTAAGATCTCCAACAAATTATTATTTTGTAGCATTCACGTACCCAAAAACTTGCATCGTTAGAGAGTGAATATAGCAGCTGGACTTGCAAGATTTTGCTGGAACTATGCTGGCTATATATTTACGCCTAACAACTTGCAAGTAATATTGACATATATCAGAAAATATATTCAACCTTGTTTCCCCTCTGAGAGCTAAATTCTCTGAACTCCAATTTAGCACCATTTGCACCATATCTGGGCCTCTGAGTAGCCACTGAGCAGCTACTGAACACAGCTTTGGTGATGAGCTAACGGAAAAGGTGACCAGTTGGTGAGACAACTCCGACACAATTGCTCTAATTTTGAAAAAAAAAAACAAGCAGTCAATATTCTCTTTTCTTAAATTCTATCCTGTGTATCAGTTCAAGACTATCGAAAGCTGCAAAAAATATCGTTTGTTTTTTAGCTTCGATGTATATCGCCCTTCCCTAGTCTGCAGTTGCAGTTCACTTGAAATAGCTAACAGTCAGCGCCAGTGTTGGTCAACGCAATAAAAAACCGCACAACTGTTGCGATTGTTGTTTTACCCGAAATGGTAAAAATATCTAAAAATCAACGTGCATTCTTTTTTCCCAAATACAGCTGATGTTGTTAAAATTACTTAAGCGCATTTGTGTGAAACGTTTTAATCATTGAAATGCAATTTGTGCTGCATGTTGTCTGTTTTTTTTTTTCTGAGCCAAACAAATTACACAGAGAAAATGTCATGTTTGCGCACATTTTCGCGAAATTCCGAAGAGTAGGCAAACATTAAAATTTACTGCCCTGAAATGACTGAGTGTGTAAATGCTGCTTAGCTGGCATATAGTTATTTTGTTCTCACGACATCTGGACTGTCGGGGCAGCAACTTTCTATGACCAGTGAAACCTTCTAGGTCATTTCACGCCTCCTTACTTAAAGAAGGAGTAGATGGGTAATGAGAGGGGTAGGGGCATTTAATCCGTAGATCAACCATCGAGTTGCAATGACGTGCATTTTAGGCGCCTCTTACGATAAGTATGCCTACCTCAGGCATATTTTAAACCCCTAACCCGCAATGAGTAACCATGTAAGTAATAAGCCACATATCGAGAAGATATCTATAAATGGAACGAATACTTTGTGAGCTTAGCATACTTTTAAGAAGTTGTAGTCCAACAGCTCAGAGACATGTAGTGAGAAAAATCTTCCGCTTTTTTAGATATATTATAATCTATCCTGAAATTAAGCACTTATAAATTGTATGATTGCCATCATGGCAACCATCATAGTATTTTGTTCACTTTCGAACTGGGTCTAGACTTACGAGCTATAAATCTATCAAACCCTGAAAAAAGTCGTGCGTTTAATCTACAACGAGAGTTGTCTCCGATTATTATCTTTCGGAAACAGTGGGCTGCAATTGATTCCAACTCTTCTCTTACGGGCATAGTTAGGATAAATCAACCGTACATGTATGGCAACAAAAAGGATCTGTCGGACACTACCCGTTTAGGCATGAAAGGACCAATTATTCTCTTCATAGGACTTGCTTAAACAAAAGAGATCAGTTCCAATTATATAAAAACTGCCTAAACTGGTATTAGTCGCGTGCTACTCAACGACTCATCCCGGATTCTTCCTAGACTGATCGAATTTTTTGCAGGGAAAGTTCTTCTTTTCTTCTTTAAATGGTCATCTACCCGCCTGGGCGATTTTGACCGTCCAACATAGCTCGCCAGTCGTTTCTTCGTTGCGCCAACTGGCGCCAATTGGAAACACCGCGGGATCGCAAATCGGTCTCCACTTGGTCCTTCCATCGGAGTGGTGGTCTCCCTCTTCCTCTGCTTCCACCGGCGGGTGCCGATAAGAATACCTTCTGGGCTGGAGCATCTTCGCTCATTCGCACTACGTGGCCTAGCCAGCGAAGCCGCTGTGTTTTAATTCGCTGAACTATGTCGGCGTCTGCGTAAAATTCATACAGCTCATCATTAAATCTTCTTCGGTACTCGCCGTCGCCAACGCGTAGAGGTCCACAAATCTTTCGAAGAACCTTTCTCTCGAATACTCCCAGAGCCGCCTCATCAGATGTTGTTAGTGTCCACGCTTCTGCACCATATAGCAGGACGGGTGCGATGAGTGACTTGTAGAGTGTTATTTTCGTTCGTCGAGAGAGGACTTTACTTTTCAATTGCCTACTCAGTCCGAAGTAGCATTTGTTTGCAAGAGTGATTCTTCGTCGGATTTCTAGGCTAACATTATTGTTGGTATTAATGCTGGTTCCCAGGTAAACGAAGTCCTTTACTATTTCGAAATTATTGCTGCCAACAGTGGCTTGGTTGCCAAGGCGCGAATGCGCTGACTCTTTGCATGATGACAGAAGGTACTTCGTTTTGCCCTCGTTCACCACCAATCCAGGGAAAGCTAGTTTAAGGAATATTTCGATGGCGGTTTTCAGGTAATTCAATAAACTCAAGAAAAGTGTTAAGTTTTGTGAGGAAATTTGGGAAAGTCAACTTTCAATAGCTCTGCAGAAATATTAAATAAAAAACAAAGTCCAGCTATGATAAAAGTTCAATCACTACCAGCCTTGTATTCTTCGTGCTCAGACCTACTATAATACAAATTCGCATTTTACATTTATGGTCAAAACGCAACCAAGCAAAGTCTAGTTTCTACTTGCTTGAAATTTCAATAAGAACCTAACTCTATATTGGTTGCGAAAAATCTCTTCAGTCATACCTAAGACTTTCAATTCGTTTTGCAATAACAACCAAAGTAAACTAGGATGTCAAATATATATTTTTATGACGCTGGTAATAAAGTCCAATAAAATAAATAAAATTAATAAAAAAATATAAGCACCAGCAAAAATACTTGTATAAAAGCTATAGTAATATTGGGTGTCTTTTTCGTGAGCACTTAGCGACTTAGATATGAATAAAATACCAAATTTTTTGAAATTTTTTGTCAAAATTTAAAATTTGCTTTGAAAGTCAAATGTAAACCTGTCGCTTGTGCGATAGCAATCGAAATTGCAAGCGCTTAAAAATTTGTCTGCTTGCTTATATTTTTTGTACCCTTCAGTTTTTAAAATTTTTGTCTGTGCGTTGATATGTTTGCTCACGCATCACTCAAAAACCGCTGTATAGAATTTAAAAAAATTATCACAAATAATTTTTCAAATGTCCAACTTAAAGTTAAAAACCCATTTCATTGCACAACACTTTATATGCTGCAGTTTTTACTTGTAAAATATCTATATGAAAATTTAGTTTAGTTTATGCTTACTTTACATATATAAGAAGTTTAAAGTAAAAGTTGTGCTAATTTATATTTTTCTGCTTGCAATTTCGAAATTTTGCAATAAACTTTATAAATAGTATGCAAAATCACAGATGAACCAGAAAATTAAGAGCAAGCAACTGCAATAATAGCAACAACAATAACAATGGCTAGCTAAGTAAGATCTAAGCATTAAACAATAGCCATAGGCTATAAGTCAAGACAGCTGTTGGCTACTGCCAGGCACATCATTGCTTTGTGGCATTAGGAAATATTTACTCTGAGCGGTGTTTTACCAAAAACAATAAAAATGATCAAAGCAAATATGAATAAATAAAGAAAATGCTCGAAAATATTATGACTAGTCAATGAAAACAAAGCTACAACAACGAAACAACAAAAACTAATAAATAGAAATCAAATCAAGCCAAACAAAAATTTTTTTTTTTCTTGTTTCTTTTACGCTTTCATTCATAAAACACAATGTGAAGAAAAATTTGAAATCGAAATTTAGAATGAAGATTTACTGCAGCACGTACAACATACATATGTAAGTATATATGTATAATAAGCCGTTTCAATTTTTATAATTTGTTTTCGTTACAATTTTAGATCATAGCTCGCCTACAGATTAGAAATGAAAGCAACCTCCATAATCTAAAGTTAAGTTCAGATTGGAAAAAAAGTTCCGAGATGGCTAAAATCCATAAAATGGGCATAATATATAGACAAACAGATTAAAGTGCAAAAAAAAAGAATTGCTTTGACTTCTCTTACTCTGGCATGATAAAGCCAATAAAGCGTTTTTTGCATCATTCAACTCGGCTAGCTCTACTTTGAACTCGAATAATCAAAATTAACCTTTTGTGCTTGATTGGCATGAAAAAGTAAAAAAAAAAATATATTTTGAAACGTCCTAATGTATAGTATGCGTGTTCAACAATCAACAGAATCGCATCATGGTTCGGCCTTAATACAACATATTAATTCATTCATTCTTCCATGCATTGGTTTCAGTGTGCTGAAAGAGTTTTCTTTCTTTTTTCAACTTGAATTTGCTTTGCGTTTACCTTTTATTTCATTTTCCACTGTTTTATACAACTTCCTTAGCCTGTAAGGAAAATATTTAATTGTATTTTAAGTGTACGTGTCATTGATGTAGGAAGAAGGAATTAAAGCATGAAGGCGGGAACTTCATAACAATTCAACGTCATAGCATTTAGTTAAGTGAGTGCTGATGACGAAGGGACAGGATGTGTCATTGACGATTGAAATATGTACAATGAAGATTATAAATAAATTATATTTTGCATTCATTTACACGTTCATCTAAATATACAATGATATTCATGATAGTCGCTTTGGTTTTGTGAAAACAAAAATGTGTTTGCTGGCGACTAGTGTGTGAGTATTCCGTAGATGTGATTTCATAAATTTCATTTTAAATCCTCCTCCATACATGTTCTGTTACGTTACCAGCTCACACACTGGGCATTATTATTCGATTTATTGTATTCAAAGACAACAGAACTTTGGAGGAATCTTCTTTAGCCTCTAATCGAACAGTGTTGGTAAACTCTTTTCTATCAAAGGAACCCACTACTTAATGAAGCGAACTCTCGTTTGAGCATGCCTTGATATGCATAAGCTCAACTGATGACAAAATCTTATTGTGAATGTTCAAAGTAGGTTTAATAAGATTTTTATTATAAAACATGAAAAACGATTTTTTTTATTGACGTATTCTAATACAAATCTAACTCCCGGACAAAAGACTCAAGACACGAACTTCAATAAGCAGAGTAATGTTTTTATAGGTTAATGAAATATGGCATTATTAGTGGGACTAAAGCAGTACTGTAAAAACAGGTAATAATAAAGATAAAGGTGGGAAAAATGCTAGGCATAGGACAAAATTCATATGTACGACATCGGGATCACAAAATATTATTATCTTACTTTAATTCAAGATTTGAATTTTAATTTAATTTTTTTTTTTTTATATCAATTCTTAAATTTCTTCTCAGTACTATAACCAATGCGTCTTAATGCGCCTATTAAATTCTATTAAAAGCAAATACTAAAAACAACTTCTTATACCAACCCGACAATTACTTAATCTTCTATATAAAATCAGCATTTCTAAGACACTAACTGTCAATTTAAGTTAAATTTATGGTAATTTTATGAAAACAACAAATACTTAAGTACCAAAATTCAACACTAACAAAAAGGGTACAGCACTAACTCCAACCGTTCTACAAATAAAAAGAGAGAAGAAAGTGAAAACTCTTGCATGACACGCGACAAAAACCTAATCACATTAAAGCGAACTAAATCGGATATAGTAAAACAACGGGGGTTTTTTAGTTTACAAAGAGAAATTTGAATTTTGAAATGAAAGCTTCTTACGTATCGCTAAATGCAGTTTTTATTTCCCTAATACAACCCAAATAGCACAAACTGATGTTAACTCAAAGACCGATGTAATTAAATATTCAAATGAATGACGACAAAATAAAATAAACAAACACTTCACCAGCGCCCACACATTTCCGTTAAGCCTGCCAGCAAGTTCAAGTGATACTGTATGTAAATTTACACTGGAGCAGAGGTTCGTAAAGTAAATAGCTTCCAAATCGGTCCGTTGGTAATTATTTTATTTGGGACTTATTTAGGAAGAGGCGACAGATGAGGATTAGAGGTGTAAGTCTACCGGGACTGTTAGACAGTATATGCAACTTTCTTCGCGAACATAAACACTAATCTTGCCATTACCGATTTGGAGATTTAAGATATTACCAATAATAAACAGTTGTGTTCCATATAATAGTAGTGAAATTAAATTGGATATCATTTGACGAAATAAAAACACGCTGTCTCTTTAATAATTTTCATTTAAAATATAGCGAATTCTATAACAGAAACCACATAAAAAGTAATTTCAAAGTTTACACAAAGTTCAGGAAAGTTTATAAAACTTTTAAAAATTTACACTAAAATTTCAATATTTTTGAGCAGAAATTTTAGAAAATTGTTGAGTGTGCAGTTTTATAGCTCATTCGATATAAGCATAATAATGTGTAAGTTAGAAGTACTTAAAAATTTCTCCTGAATTTTTAGAATTTTTTTTGTCAAGAATGTTGGATATTTTTTTCCATACAAGATTTAGTTTTCTTCATGCGTTGTATGGAAGAAATCACTCAACTGACAAAAAAAAATCTGAAACTTCAGGGAAATTTTTAAGCTAGTTCTAACTTGCACAATGGTATAAAAAAATTTATTGGTCTACAAAAGTGCGTACTTAAAAATTTTCTAGAAATTCTGCAAAAAAAAATTTGAAGATTTTATATTTTTAAGTTTAATTAATTGCCCTGAACTTTGTATAAGCTTTGAAATTTCTTTTTATGTGGTTTCTGTTATGGAATTCGCTATATTTTAAATCAAAATTATTAAAATCACAGCTTATTCTTATTTCATCGAACCATATACATTTTAATTTAACTACTATTTTGAAGACAGCTGTATCTTCTTAGATATATCACTTCTAGCAAAATTTAACCCAAAGAACTGCCCAAATTTTTTTTTTGCAAATGCCCACAATGAAGTTATATATGTATATAAATAGTTTTGAGATTTATTTTTGTTTCCTAAAACTTCTTCCGTACTATATAGATACTAATATTTTCTTTGATGTACTCTAATGTGTTCGCACAGCGAAGACAGATACGTTAAAAATATATTTGCCACATTTGTCTCGATTGTCATTTGCCGATGTATGAATTTCCATTTTTTATGGAGGCGTACACTATCCGCAAAGCATAACCAGTTTCATAGCTTTTAATTTAGATTTTCTTTTGTAATCACATATTTAAAGGTACATAGAAATACACTAGAAGTAAATGCAATAATCTAAATTCAATTTGAAGTGGCGAACCATGTAACACTTCTAAGGCTAAGAATGTCGATTATCAACAATTGAGGTATTAACTGAAAGTAGTTTTTATACAAAACTTTTTATGAAAATTTAAATTTCCAGCGTGAAATATATTTCTAAATAAATGGGTGCATACCCAACACATCCACACCTATATACATACATCTATATATATATATATATATATATAAATAAAGGCCATTTAATTGTCTGCAAATACAACTTCTATCTATCTATGGCGCGATATACAACAGGTATATCATCATAAACCTCCTAAGAGATTTTTGCGCCAAGCTTCTCTTCCAATTTGTGGTGCGCCGATTTGAATTTTTCCCTACAAATTGGTGGGACCTACAGTTTTTTGCCGACTCCGAACGGCATCTACAAAGGAGACGAATTTTTTGCTGAGAAGCCTGTCATGGCAGAAATACACTCGGAGAGTTTGCCAAACCACTGCCGAGGGGCGACCCCGTTTTGAAAAACTTTTTCAAATCACTTTTGATGTTACCTGTACCAGGGCTCGAACCATGGACCTTCGGTGTGGTAGGCCGGCAACACTACCTTCACACCACGGCGGCCGCCATATACAACTTAGTTTTTTAATTTAAACAAATCTTTCGAAACACAAAACTCAAGTTCAAAACCCACACAGCGCTTGTTAACGCGAGTGTTGCTATGAAGTCAGTTGGCGCTTTGCCTTGGCGTTGGTGTGTTGGTATTGTTAATTGGTGGATTTCGAAAGCGTTACAGATGTAGACTGTAGCTTTTTGTTAAATTTAATATTGTTGCAGCCGTTATTCAATGTGTAGTTGTATCAGCGCCGGTTGTAGTATATATTTGAAAGTGCTCAGCTGTCAAAATTATTATGGTTTTTCGGTGTTACTAATTTACAAATGGTGGTAGTATTAAAACTCTTCTCGTTAATAGGCGTCTAACGGTCTAGCAGATGTGTCCTTCATGATAACTTTAGCGAATTAGAAACGCCACAAGAAAAATTATTGCCAACATTTTGATTTTGGAAAAAATAGTTAGTCAAATGGCGTAGTTGCAAAATCTTAAAGGTGTTCCAGAAACTTTAGGGTGCCTCTCGAAAGCCAATTAAAATTCAGTAGTTTAAAAAAATTTAAGAAAAATTTAGAAAAATCAAATGTTCGTACGATCGTATTCAAAAAAAAAGCTCGGAAAGTTCGATTCGTCTTTGGTTGAAAGCGCTATTCGGTCGTCTCTAATAGTCTGTGGTCCCACTTGTATTGTAGAAACAAAAAAATAAGTATTTACCCTTAATTTGCTTCTAATGTCTACTTAATAAATTGAATGACGGCTTATTAGCAAATTTTTATAGTTTTCCAACACACAAATCTGCCAGCAATGTACCAAAAGGATTATTAAAACTTTCAATTAAAAAGCAAAACTGGTACAGCGTGGAAAATGTTTGTGCTCAATAGAATTATGCTTCCACAGATCCAGCTTTACACACATCTCTTTCAAGTTCTCTTCTTAGGTTTCCTTGTTTTCTTTTTTCTTTTTGGCTTTTCGAATTGTTTTCTTTAATAAGCTACCGAAAATCATTATTATGTATTATTATACTGTTCACGATGAAAATTCGTCGAATGACAACAATGCCGCACACTTAACTCACATTCAACCACACACTGTCTTAGCTACTCGTACAGCAGCAGCCTAGACAAGGTTTGTGTCTTTAGTCTTTTGTTCCATGTAGTCATGCACATTGTATGAGTGCTTGGTGTGTGTGAGCGTTTATTTAATTGACTTCATTGTGTTTGTTAAATAACAGCAGCCAACATTTTACGAGTTTAATGTCTACCCACCTAAACGCCCACATTCGGTAAAAAAAAAAACTAATTTTGTTTTTGTAAAATTTTTTTTCTTTTTTCGGCTTTTGCTGCGCTGTCACTGGTTATTATAATGATGATGATGCTGATGTTAATGGTGACAACAGTGCCTATTGTTGTTGTAAAGCCAGTTTACCTTAGCACATTTAAAATTGAGAAATATATAAACAACTTAAACAAGCAAATAAGCTTTAAAATTAACAAAAAACACTTTGCGCTCACAAGTCGGTTGTGAAAAAAAGTAACTTTAGAGTTTATACGGTACATTAAGCTAAATATATATATTTTTTCTTTATTACTGCAGCTCTGTGTGGTCTGGTAAAATGAGTAAGAACTCAGAGATAATGATAAAGATAACAGTAGTAAAAATGTTGGTATAAAAAAAGAAACCAACATCACAACACCGACTTTTTCGAAGTTTTCTTCTGCACTACAATTACTGTAACTTATACCTATGGTATATGTTTGTATATACCGCTGTGTTCAATATAATAGTAGTGAAATTAAAATAAATGTGATTTTTAAAATTTTCATTTAAAATATAGGAAATTCCATAACGGAAATTATATAAAAAGAAATTCCAAAGTTTATACAAAGCTCAGGAAAGTTAATTAAACTTTAAAAAATGGCCATGAAAATCTTAAAATTTTTTGACAGAGTTTCTAGAAAATTGTTGATTACGCAGTTTTGTAGACCAATCAATTTTAGTATAATATTGTTCAAGTTAGAACTAGCTTAAAAATTTCCCCAAATTTTCAGAATATTTTTCATTAAGGGTGTTGAGTGATTTCCAAACAACGCTTGAAGAAAAATTAGTTTTGTATAGAAAAAATACCCAACATCCTTGACAAAAAAATTCTAAAAATTCAGGGGAAATTTTGAGATACTCTAACTTACACATTATTATGCTAAAATCGAATGAGCTATCTAAAAAATTTTCTAAAATTTTGACGTAAATTTTTTAAAGTTCAATTAACTTTCTTGAACTTTGTGTAAACTTTGAAATTTCTTTTTATGTGGTTTTTGTAATGGAATTCGCTATATATTAAATGAAAATTATTTAAAACTTAGCTTCTTACAATTTCTTCGAACGATATCCAATTTAATTTCACTTCTATTATATTGAACACAACTGTATGTATGTATATGAGCATATTTTGGAAAGCAATGATATTTTATGCCGCTTCAAGCTTTTTCGAATGCTACTAAATGCACCATTCTCTGTTGTTGTGTTTCTCCACAGACCATTAACTAAAAACTAAAATTAGTCTTTGTATTGTGCAGCAAATTTACATTTTAAATCGCTTAAAGAAATGAAGCAGTAGTGGCAACGGTTAGAGCTTCACAGCATGTGTCTGTGTGGAACGTCCACTCTTCTACACCCACACCACTCTACTACATATAAGGCTGAATTTAAAAAAGAAATTCTTTTCGCGAGTTTCTCCTTTATGAAATTTTTTTTTTTCACTCAACATTTTGATGTAGCCCACTCAATTCTTAAGGCAGATTTCTACCTTGTTGGCCCGAAAACCTGAGGCCGAATTACGACATCCGTTCCGTGATCGTAAACAGTTTTTTAAGTCAAAATAACTTTGAAACTTTCCAATTTTTAGCAAAAGTAATAATGCATAATTGAACCTACTGGTACTCCAAGCCAATTGCTCAAGTATGACGTCATTCCGAGTTATAGGTTGAAAACTTATGCGATTAAAAAATTCGTTTTCGATTACGGATCGTATCACGTAATTCGGCCTCTGATGTTTTTTCTGGAATTTTTTCCTCGGAAAGTATAATAGGTAGAAGGATACAATTTTAGCACAGTTATCGGAAAAAGTTTAATGAAGCTTCACAAATTTTTTGTTGTTGATCCAAGTAAAGGGGGGGGAGGGGGGTAACAAACAAATGCGGCAGGTCGGCGGCGATTCGTCCGCATGGTGGAAGTCCTAGCGTAAAATAAAATCTAGTCCGTAAATAAAATCTGAAAAGCAAATAAAGAATATTTTCTTAATCTGTACACTTTTCCGCATTCGTGGAACTAGAACGAAAAAGAAAACATGAAAAATGCAAAAATTATGAGCTTTTAAAAAAAAATTAATTTTTAAACAATTTTCAATATTTCTAGAAAATCCTAGTTCCACGAATGCACTTGCTCCTGATAAACATGTAAAAAAAATGTCATCACGATTGCTTCATTTTTGGGCCCTGCAGGACTTCCACCAACTCGGAAAATGTGGTTTTGAGAAAAACGCGTTTGAAGAAAGGCCGCGGCGGACCAGCGCGCTTGACAACGCTCCACCAAACGGCCGATAACTTTCGTAATTTGAAAGATTTCAACTCGTAATTTTGAGAGCATATTCTTGAAAAAGCGATTTTTTTGATCTCACAAGGTGGAAACCTGCCTTAATTAAATAACTGATCAAATGGAGTAGTTCCAAATGAAAGCATTTTTATGGCGTCCCTCGGTAGCCAATTGTTTTTTTATATTATTTGTATATTTATTTTATATAATATTTTCATATATAGTCTGTAAGATTTGTGCAATATCTAGACTTGAAACCAGTTTCACGAAGCAATTTCAGTGAAAAATGATTTCTTCACCTGTCAAATTTCTAAAATATGAGTAAAAAAAATCTATTTTTATTTAAATTTCTTTCGTGAAACCGGTTCTTAATACATCAAATAAATCATCACTTGTTTGGCAAGGAGGCCACCTCAAAATGTTTACTAAATTTTTATTTATTTGTTGTTTTATTTTTGAAGTAATTAAATTATTTTATTTTAGGCCTTTTGAGCACTGCAAAATGAATTTTTTTTATCAAACCAAACATAAAATAATTTATTTATTATTATTTTTTTAAGCACAAGCTCCGCCCTCATGCTATGCTAGAAAAGTGCAACCCACCAAAATACACATACACTTATGTACATAGAAAGAAAGTAAAAATAGAAAACTGAGTCAGAGTTGTGAGTTTATTCAACCTGCTGTTAGGAAAGTGTTATTTCACTATGAGAGCAAATTTCATATTAATCTATATGTTTGTATGTAAGTTTGTAAGCGTATAACGCAAAAGTCGTCACATTAAATTTTCAGCGATGCTTTGTGTCATGCCTAACTTAAAATTTTGCAACCTTTTGATAATGAATATTTTTCCAAGGTATACCTCCGAGAACGTTAAGGTCGGTCTTCTCTTGCAATTGAAGGTGTTCTTTTTACTGGGAATTGTCGATTTCAGCGGTATCTGCCAGGGCGATGAATTTTTATTGAGAACCTTTTTATGGCACAAATTTTATCGAATGAATGTGCCGGTTAGGCAGAGTAACGTACTATTAATACAACAACAAACTTATAACTTTAAAAGTGTTACGGGGTAAGAATATGCCTGTCATTAAGGACGAAATATATTTTGATTCTAGGTTGGGTTACCACCAATAGTTGCCCCCTAATCTCCACATTTAATAACCCTGTAACAGGTCGTTGTCTGTACTTTACAGATATTCAATAAAAAATTATGGGAGGGATCATTATTGAACCAATTGAATCCAAAGTAACAGTTTTAAGAATTTCTGTCTGTATGTCTATATGCTTGACCGCGCATCACTCAAAAACTGCTCAATGTAATTGAATGGAACTTTTGCCGTTCCATTTCTAGACGTTTTACTTAAAATCTAAGATACCATTTGTTCCGATAGTTCTCAGATATTGCCTAATATGTGGACCAAGGTGACCCAAAATGTGTTAGTAAAATATGGGTATGAAACGAAAGGTTATAATGAGTACTGTAATAAGCAATGTAATTAAGTTCCATACCGTATCTGGTACGGGATATAATAATACAAATCATAAACAGTATATTATTAGTTATGCGGCGCAGTGAGACGGGCCGGGTTTACTAGTATTTCTATAAAAAAAATTGTATACAGGTTATTTGCTGCAATCCTAATCTCTTAAGCAAGTATTGCTACTAAGTACGCTTTTGTGGGGTGGCCCATCTGATATAGTATAAACCGATATGGGTATCAAATGATAGGTATTTGACGTCTTCTTTCAACAATCACAATAATAAAAATATTTTTTGTTGTTAGTGTTGAATTTCTTTTTTTTTTGTGCTAAGCTCCACTGTTGGTTAGTAAAACTATCTATAAGAACGACAATAGTGTCTTTACTTGTGAATATCGAGAGCACACTAAATAATACGGCAACGTATAATAATTTCAAGCAAAATACGCTCAGCTATTTACTATATTTTATTGCAGCTTGAAGTTTTTTAAGACACTTACTTTAATAAATAAATATGTTCAACACTTACCTTAAAAAGCTTGCTGCTCGTATATCAGCAGCCATGACTGTTGCGCCTCTAGAACGATGTCAGTTTACTATGACTTATTGACTTAGCTGTTTTTCACTTCGCAGTTACACAAAGTACTCAATTTAACTTATCTATTCACAATAAAAATGCTTGCTTATATGAAAGACAAATAGCAACAAATTGTAAAATACGTTCATAGAACTATTTCGGTGACAAAATACGAGCGATATGCGCCGCTAGTGAAACAATTTGTCCATATATGAGTGTCTTATATATGCGTGTGGATTATTCATTTAAAAACATTTTCCTTAAACATGAAAATACGCTTATCTTATCTTTGACTTATGTATTTAGTTGTTGTGCACATTTGACTCAACACACAGAGCCTCATACTACTTCCAATTTTTTCAAGATACGCTCGTTTCAATTGCTTTTTGGTTGTTTTTGTTCTTTTCCCATTAAGACAACGGCTAGCGTAGTCTAATTGCTTTTAGTTACCTGCTGTTGAATTTGTGAATGAATGAGTAAGTGAGTGTATGTATGTAAAATGCATGTGCGCACATGCTGATGAATGAAGGAAAATGCTGTATTCCCCTTTTTATTGTTTGATGGGTATGTATTTGTCTGTGTGTGTGTTAAGGTAATTCTTTTATCTTTGGTCTGCACTTTTAATTTGGTCTTTGCGCGCTGTTGATTCATTCATTAAAATGCAAACGTATGCGCAAAGTACGATATGTATGTATGTATGTTTTACCTACACTCTACTGCGCACAAATAACAAAGAGCCGGAAACGGATGCCGCCAACAATGCAATTGAATAAATATTTATTTTTCGTCCAATGCTGCAACCTTTTTTCCTTTGGCTGCTCAGATCCTTTACGACTGCTACTTATTCGTAAGAAGATTAAAAAGATTGCTTTGTAGAATGGTATTCATTCATGGGAGTTTTTTTTTTGTGAATTGTTTT
Organism: Merzomyia westermanni; assembly: GCA_949987695.1. Classification (NCBI taxonomy): domain Eukaryota; kingdom Metazoa; phylum Arthropoda; class Insecta; order Diptera; family Tephritidae; genus Merzomyia; species Merzomyia westermanni. Next base: position 99,582,183 of record OX465293.1, read on the forward strand.
CTTTTTTCACTTTTTTTTCAAATTTTGTTATTTCAGAAAACACTTATTACAGGGTTGATTTAAATGTTAAACGTATGCTTACGAGTAGATGACAATTATTGTGAGTAGTTTTTTGTTAAAATTGCAAGAATTTTAATTGCAGGCACTTTTTAATGCTTTGTTTTTAAAACATTTTTTCCTATAAATTTTTTGGATTATTAATTTATTTACTTGTTTGCAAGTACTATTATTGTTAATTTTATCTTTTATAAACTTTTGTTAATTTTTTTTAAATTCTCTTTATTCAACTTTTCAGCTTCTCTAAAACAGAAGACTTAAACAACGAACTTGCTAATTTGTGTATTCGGCAAAATTCAAATTTTTCATTTATTTTTTGATCACAATCGAATAAAAAGTATTTCACTAAAACATGCTGTCAGTACAATATATCGCATACAAAATCGCCTGCTAACAGCCAAGAAGCTTACAATTGGTTATTCCGTTTACATTGACTCGTCAGCGCGCACACCAAAATTCAACTGAGCACAAAACGGTAGGCAACAGCAGCATGTGGGCTTGAATTGAGGTGTGCTGTTGTTGGCTTGTGTTGGTTGCGCCTACATAAATATATTCGCTAGCTGGCTTGTTTAGCTGTCTGTTTCGTAGCTGCAGCTGTTGCGTACAGTGACTCAAATAAGCTTTTTTTTGTTGTTCAGCACATTTTATTCAAATCTAAAAAGTATACACAGCAATTTCTTTTAAATTCTTGCAAAAACAAACAAATTTTGAATTATAAGAGCTTTATAAAGCTTTTTTATTTTTTATGAATATGGGGGAAAAAGTTTAAGCAAACTTTTGAAAATTTCAAACTTCAAAAATTAGTTTAAAAATATACCCGTATTTATGATAGGAAGATTCAAAAAAGCTTATAAAAGCCCCACGAAACTTATAAATCATATGAAGCTCGTAAACTTGTATAAAAGGAGACATATTTATGATTTTTATAAGCTTAACGAGGCGTTTATAAGTCTTTATGAATCCCCTGAATATGTACGCATATCATAAAAAAATTTTAAATATGTATAAATTTTTTCGTTTTTTATTGCTACCAATCGATCTCAACACAAAATTTTCCTTCTCATATTTTTTATCGATTCCACGATTTTTTTTTTTTCAATTTTATCGAATTCATAAAATTTTGTTTATTAGTTTAATTAATTAATTGTTTTTGGACGATTGTTATCGAAAATATTTTATCTATGTGTGTCTCCTCTGAAGCTAACGCTTCTATCGATACAAATGTTTTAACTATCGGAGCTTATTATTGTTATCGGAGAGAAACTAAGTTTTAAAGTTTTTTCATCCAAATTATCTAGAAATTACCTATATCATGTGTGTCGGGTTTTTTAACTACAACATTGTTATTAATTATTAATTTTTTTCTTTTTTGATCTGTTTGTTTTATCAAAAAAAGAAATATTTAATTCCCAGACAGAAGCTAATCACTTTCCTAAGCCAAATTGTCTGCAACACATTTTACCATCAGGACATCGCTATATATCTGAATATCTTGGTGAATGTTAAGGTAGTTAAAGACAGGTAGCACTAGATAGCTCTCAACTCATCAAAAGAACGTCCCAACCCTACGACTGTGATTTCTTGGTAATGACAAAGAAACCTTACTAGTAACTTACAAGGAAATCGATCTATTCATTCCTTATCACTGCGAATCAGTTTTGGGGGAGTTCAACAAAGCCTGGAGCCTAAGTTCTTCTTAACTTTAACTTCTAACTTTAAATTTAACTCTGCTAACATCAATGAATTTGAAAAGGTACGATTTCTTCAAATCATATAAAAAAAAGGTTGTGCAATTTTTTTTGCCACCACTGTATACAGCTGGAAAAAGATGTTGCCACGCTGTAAAATGGATTTCAAACCTTAATTTGGATATCCAGCAATACATCAGTGAAAACTGCATTCAATTCTACACAGCAGTCTTGGTCAAACATACATACAGACAGACATGATTTCTAAAAATTGTTATTGGCTTCTATTTCTCTAATAAATACTGTACATATTTTGCAGATATAATTAAAAAAAAAGTATTTGAAATATTTAAAGAAGAGTGTTTACTAAAAACATTCACTTTGGAACCAAGCAAAATTATTTTCAACTTTGGACTGAGTGTAAAAGATACTTATTTGTTGATCTCAGAAAATACTCATATTCGAATAAATATTTGAGTCACTGTATATAATAGACTGAAATACAATTCGTGCAATTCAGCAACACCAACTTACTTGCTTCGCTGTTTAAACGATCATTCTGTGGCGTCTACGCTGCTACCTTTGTACCCATTTAGGTTGTTGTTGTTGTTTTTGTATAGTTGGAAACCTACGCGCACCTCATTCATGAATTCATTCACAAAACCTTACGCAGTCAACCGGCAACTTAAACGAGCACAGCGCTCAACTCTGCTGCTGCAGTAGTCAACATGTTTGAACGTTTGCATGAGTCGTCGTTGGCAGGAAGAGAATTGGTGACTCTCACCAGGTAAATATTCAGACTTTTGTGTGGGCAGTTCGTTTTCTTTTTTTTTTTTGTTTTCGTGTTTTTGTTGAAGTACTAGATGAACAAATAATCAAATAATTCAAAAATGTATGTATGCATCCACTAGATGTTAATTAGCTAATACGGCTATTGTACTTTACTTCTACCCACACATGCATACATACATACACAATAATATAAACATTATTTATTTAAAGAACCGGGAGGAGTATCCAGTTCGTGGGCAAAAGTATACAAAAAGTTTGAATTTATTTTCGAAAAACGCTAATGCCAACAAAAAAATTTAAACAGTTTTTGCATTATGAAAATTTACACTTTATTTTATTCTTTTTGCAACTTTCTGAAAAGACCCGAGCACTACAGAGAGACACATCACGACTTATGGCACCCCCACTTTTCCGCCGTTGATATGGCTGGCTGAGCAGATAGATGATACGACACCAAACTAAGTGGACGGTGGGAAATTGTGTCAGTTTGCCAGACATCTCCATCGTCAGCGCAGGAAAAATAAACTGAGTTGACTTGCGGCCAATGTTAACCCATAGGAGTACCTATCCATACTCTTTTCAATACATCGCCCTGCTGACTTAATCTTGTCGGAATATCGTACCTACATCAATATTAACAAAGCTGATTTGGATGGTTCCCACTTTCGCTGCTCTTCGCATGCCATCTGATGTACGCAAGAGTTTCGATTGGGGTTGGGGTCAATTCATTATGGTTGGAATAATTCGACACTTTCGCCATTTTCGCGAATCCCACCCAAACCGCAACAAAGTCCTCAAGTCACTGGCTAGAAGTACTTTGCGAAAAGATAAAAAAACTTTGTTGGCAACGTATAAGGCAACAGGTCAGTCACCCTCTCTCTCTCTCTCTATGGCGCGATATACAACAGGTATATCATCATAAACCTCCTAAGAGATTTTTGCGCCAAGCTTCTCTTCCAATTTGTGGTGTGCCGATTTTTGAATTTTCCCTACAAATTGGTGGGACCTACAGTTTTTTGCCGACTCCGAACGGCATCTACAAAGGAGACGAGTTTTTGCTGAGAAGCCTGTCATGGCAGAAATACACTCGGAGAGTGTGCCAAACCACTGCCGAGGGGCGACTCCGTTTTGAAAAACTTTTTTTCAAATCACTTTTGATGTTACCTGTACCAGGGCTCGAACCATGGACCTTCGGTGTGGTAGACCGGCAACACTACCTTCACACCACGGCGGCCGCACCCTAGTAGACATATATTGAAATAACTTGCAGCTTTGTCTGTGTGCGGTACTCAGTACCATTACGAGATATCGCTTTATGAAGCAGGAACATCATTCACATAATGAAGTAAAAATGCTGAGGATGTACGATCATATTTAAATGCTCAACAGGCGGTTTCTACTACTTTGTGAGATATAAGATCCTAGTACACTTGCTTGAAGATTACCCACATCTTGTTAACTGCACAAAGGTAATGACGTGCAACTCGATAATTGATCTACGGATATAATGCCTCTCACCTCTCATTACCCATCTGCTCCTTCTTTACGAAAGGAGGTGTGACATAACCTAGAAGGTTCCACTGGTCACACCAAATCGCTACCACGACAGTCGGGCAGTACCGCAAGGAAGCACCAACACTCCCTAAAACCTTCGCGGAGGTCCCATTCAATGAATGGACGTACCAACTTAGCAAGATGATGTACTGCTGCAACAAAATCTCACGGGCAAAGAAGGAATCTTTAGTCCTATATGGTTCCAGGTAAAAAAATTCATCAAGCGACCTTTCTGTCCAGATGAAAGATTTTAGACACATGCACCGTGAAGATATCCTAGATCCATTCGGGGGATTTCTCAGCAGGTACATAAAAAAAGAGTACTTTCCTGCACCTTCAGGTCGTTGCGGTTTCAATTAACCACACCACCAATTATGCCAAGGCAGCTTGTAATTTCGACATATACTGTTATATAGCACGAGTGCATCTTATGTTACGAAAAGACGGAATACGTACGTACAGTAATGGGAAAAATATATGCAGGGAAAAAAATATTGAAGCGATTTAAGGCCCACTGGACGGATATCCCTATATGAGTCGCGTTATGCGTGGACGCCAATCGTTAACAAGACTTTGAACCTTATAAAGCCTGGCGGCGAAATTCGATTGATCCAAAACAACTGTACCTGTAAGCGAAGTCCCTAAGCCACTTAGGAAATAATTTTTCTTCCATCTCCCAAAGGTCTGATGGTGCGGTTGAAGAGATCGCTTTAACTGTGCTGAGCTTCTGGGTTTTGGGGTGGAGAAATCTTTCTCTAGGAAACCTTAATTTTTTCCTTATTTTATGAAAGGACTGTGGTGAAAGCTATTTACTTTCAAGCAACATACTGTTCAAACTCATATCAAATCCGTTAGATAGGACTCATAATTTCTCGCTACACAAACAAAATTCCTATAGGAGACTGCTGCTGTCGTTGTCAGGGCATACTACAGCCTCGTGTTCTTGAGTAGTGCTGTTACTATGAGTGGTTGAGGTGGTCAGACTCCTCTTAGTGAACACGAATATCCCCCTCGGGTATAATGGACCTCAGTAAACCTGGGAGTATTCTAAGTTTTTTCTACAACAGTCACGCATACTGATAAAACAACAATTACAAGAAGACTCGTGAATTTTGATTTTGGATTTAGATGGTTGCATTTTTATTGCTCACTATTGTACATGGAACAAATGTGCAAGTATGTATTGTTGAAAGAAGCCGCGTCGCTACCCTGTGGTGAAAATCCAAACTAGGCAGAAAAAATACCTACGGGACAGAACTAGGCCGAAAACGACGGAAGTATTGCCAATTAAAACCCCAAAATTTTGGGAAATACTGCAGTGTTCAAAGTCTGTTCAAAACTTATAGACAGTTTCAACATGTCAATGCCACCCAGCTGTGCTAGTTTCTGAAGTTATTTTGTACGCTATACACCTTTCACTTTATCCAGTGAACTTGACCAGCCAAGGTCTTTATAAAAATTAATATCCCAACTTAAGTTTCAAGAGCCTAGCTCATCTTGGCGTTTCTTAAAACTAAACCGAGAAGCAAGAATATGAGTTTGTACTTATTCAAAAGATCATTAGCTAACTAGTTGCATACCAGTTGCGAGTTAGTATACAACCAGTTGGTTAGACTATGGGAAGGGATCCGTGGCACACACATTGTATTTACAACCACTAGCGCGGCTAAGCCAAAAGCAGCCTCTGTATTGTCACATTAAAACGATTACGTTTACACATTGTTGTCAATACGAACGTACATGCATGTAAGCGGGGGCCTATAAAAGTTCGGTAAAAATACAAAACAAAAACTCCTTCAACTACCCTTTGCGTTACCATTAAACACATCCAGTAATAGTTGTCTACCGATTGTGGTTTTTGAATCTTCAGCACCGCTTGAAAATTGTCTGTAGAGATCGTTCAAACTTTACCGAGCCAAAAAATCTAAACAAAGTGCCCACAGTGCCACAACTGAATGAGTGTACGCCTATGGTGTTAAGTAAGAGGCTTCAATTGTGTCGCTGAATGGTCATAATCAACATTCACATCTTTTTTAGCTGAAAGCACAAACGTAATTCGATAAGCAAATGCTTAAATAGCAGCAAATAAGAGTAGACCAGACAGCAGAAGTGATGTATACTACACAAGCCGCTCTTTCGTACATTCATTTAGTAATTGGAAACTAACTGATTGTGCGAGTTAGAGACAGACAAAAAATATAATTGAAGCATAAAAATAGCACTTTTAGCTATGGCATTTTTATTTTACAAACCATTTTATCACTTCTTCTCAGCGTGCACCAACAGTAATGCGATATACATATGTAGCACTTGACCGTCTTTTGCAAGATTTCCTTATTTGTACTTGAAGTAAAGCGAGACTAGTATTTATGTTCCATTTCTTTGATAATAGTCATTCAATATCTGTTACAAAGAGCAAGAGCAAAAGTACCATCTGCAATTTCTTTTCATAGTACAAATATAGAAAAGTAGTGAAAGATTGTCTCAATGCTCTAACCACCTACTAGCTGTCATACAAAAAAGGAGAAAACAACAAATCCAGTGCCTTTGGCTTTCCAATTCTTTCTGGGCGATTTGCGCACCTAACCATCTATTTAGCACTTTAATGCACGTACATATACATGTACACGCACATGTCCATATATACAAGGTCTAAAAGTTTTTTACTTTAACATGCACTAATAAATAAGTGGAGTTTATCACCTACATCTAGTAGCACACATAACCGCTGTAATTTATAAGTATGCATTATTTTTTAATAAAAAAATGTCTTTGAATTGCTTACAAAGTAAAGTATTTGTAAATAAACTCTAGTAGATACATATATCCTTGACTAACATATAAAATTATTTTATGCATTTATGTTGTTGCTTGAAGTGCCCGGTTCGACTAACTCTTGTTTAATGGGTTCGGTTGGTATCAACGAGGGTGGTATGTTTAGAGTCTGTATTGGACACATTTTATTTAGTAATTTGAAATTCAAATATATATTAGAGTGTACTTACCTTTCCGGGGCATGCTGCCTCATATTGATGCTTCAGGCTCTCCATTTCATAAACACAAGTGGACAAAGCAGTGCGTAACTCACACAATAGAACCATATCTGACCTTAATTCATTGAATGCATTGGAAATGTCTTCAGTGGGTGGTGGTGTGGGATCTATAAAGTAAGATGTATTTTTTTAATGAAGCTAAATAAAAAACATTAATTTTGTCGGTACAGCAACATAATAATAACTTTTCTAGTAAAGTTTCCTAATAATTAATTTGAAAGCCTTACTCTTATACCCAAGGCAGGTGAGTTTAAGTAGTGAGATGGTATGACTTAATTTAGTTCTGATATATATGTAGAAGTGCCGGTAAGCATGAGTACTGTTAACAACAACAACTCGTTTACGCGATAGTTGAGCTGTTTAGAAATCAAATAATACTAGACTTTTCACAAATATAAAAACTCACCAACTTTAAATTCTTGTATTGCTTGCTCCAAAGCTTTAACTTTCCGCTGTCCTATATTTGCAGGAAGTTTCATTTTTTGTGAACGCAATGAAACTCCGGAACCACGAAGATCTGAGAATTTGATACCACTTCCACCTATTTCAATAGCATTTACAACCGAATCGACTTTTGAAGGACGCGGTTGATTATGTAACTTTTTCTTGACAAGTTTCTTTTCATATTTTCGTACACTTTGCACATTAGCAATAACATCGCTTTGCTATTGTAAAAAAAGGAAATGGATTTATTAAAATGTGTGAAAACTTATACTTTTATTCAAACCTGATCAGCTTGCGAAATAAGCTTTTGTAGATCTTGCGTTTTACGTTCGCGCTCCTTTTTGCGTACTTCAATCTTCTTCAGCTCATTCAATAACATTTGTTCTTCTTCGACTTGCTGTGTTGTACGTTCGAAAAGTTTTTTAAGTTGTTCCTTGCGCTTACGCTCGTGTTCTGCATCAAACCCATAAGGTTTTTTGTCAATTGACTGTCCTTTAGCCTTGGCCAATAGACCAAGAACTTCATAGTAACGCTCTTTAAGATCTTCTACAGATTTAACTCCATGTTGGGCACGGTCCCAGCGATCTGCCATAACAATAAATCGCAAATCGAAGCTAAACAAATATATATAAAGAATGTTTGTAAGGGTATACCGCTTTCTTAGAATTTAAGTTTTTTACTAACTAATGTCTTAAAAATGTCGTCTGTATATTTATTTTTATAATGCTTACCGCTTTGCTAAATCAAACAGATGATCTGTTTGCGCTTTATTCCATTTTTGTACATTTGTACGCAAATGCGTATTGTAATCTGTCATTGTATAAGTTGGTATTTGCAATTGCTTGTTAAACTTAGCAAAGGGATATTCCTTCTGATCGTCTGTTGTGCGTCGCCAATGATGAAATACAGCACTGTCTGTACGTGCTGGATTATTGAATGGAGCCCATTCCCATTTACGCACTTTTTTCATACCCAATCGAGCTTTTGCTTGTTTATAACCAGAACCAATGCCAAGAGCTATAAAATATTATAATATTTAACATTTGAATATAAGGAATGGATATTAGTTTACCTGTGTCCGTAGGCAGCAGAGGTGGTGCATCCTTATTGTCATTGTAGAGCAAGGCAAAAACCTCACGATGCATACCCTCTGGGCGTTTGGAGACACCCTTGGCTCTGTAAATATGTTTTGAAGAGTAATATTAACAGTAAATCTAACAAATATACCAGTAAAATATATTTACTTTTCAAAGTTCCTCTTTTTTTGTATAAGAAACATTTCACGCGTTACTTCTGGCGTATTCGCCCGTTCCATATCCAGGATATCCCGTACATCTGCCATTTTGCTGGCGGCGCACTGCTATTTGTTAATACTATATTTAACCAATGAAAAATTTTATTTTATTTCTCAAATAATCAATAAAACCAAAATTGTCTGCAAAAAATTCACAGCAATTACCCGATTTGCAAAATGTTTACCTTAAAATGACGTTTCCAATAACTGTCAAAAATTGTTTGCAACCTTGCCGTACAGTTGAAAATGAAAACCAAACTAGGGGTGTGCATGTGTTTTTTGTTTTATGGCTTAAGGTGCATAGCTGTGTATGTACACATCTGTATTGCTAGTTATGCGCAGAGCAATTACGGCGGAGCACCGTCGGGAAAATGCTATCAGTTATTCCGCCGGGGTCCCGAAAATTCGAATATTGATAACTTGGAAACATTAAATCTGTGTGACATTCAGATTTATTTACATACTCTATTCCAGTATCTACTCGCAGCAGTCTGAGTAAAAGCAATTTTAAGAACTTTCTTTATATGTACTTCAGTTAGTTATAAGTATGTCTTTTAGTTTCGCCATCTATAAGATAATACCTGCCTTATTAAAATTTATTTATCATAACTTCTAGTTTTAACTACTTTACTTTTATTTTTTATTTGTTGTTGCAATGCAATATTTTTGTTATTACCATTGTTTAAATTTAAGGTAATTGTTTCCTTTAGGAGACAACTGCTAAAACACGTCCAAAAATATCGAGAGAGGTATCAAACAACGCGTATTAACCTCGGTAATAATAATCCGGAAGCGGATTTTCGAGTTTTTGTTTCAGTGAAGAGATATATGCATTCAAAGTTGAAAATTTTCTGTCATTTTCATGTGGTTGTTGTAATCACAGATTAGGGTGTACTGAAAAGTGCAAAAAGTGTGTTCTGCGCAGAAATACTGTAGACCGCGTAGCCGGTGTTGGACCGGCTAAGGGCTATTTTTTTGAAGCGCGGCCAAAGGCCGCCTACGCAGGAAGGTGTTCTGCACATAAATACCTAGGATCAATCCCCTATTTGGGATCGGACCTAGGCCATTTTTGGGTTTTTTGCGAATAACTTTTCACTGAAACAAAAAATTGAAAATCCGCTTTCGGATTGTTGATACTGAAATCAAAACGCGTTGTTTGATACCTCCCCTGACGTGTTTAAGCAGTTGTCTCTTAAAGGAAGCAATTACCAAATTTAAATTTGATTGTACTATAAAAAATCATGGATCTTATTGTGCAAATATTTTTTTTTTTTTCAATAAATGAGAAATGAAATAAAAAATAACATACGAAAAATGGAACCCAGTTTAAATATCTGCCTTTAAGAGCCGCTTTCATAAAATACTGTTAGTACGAAAATGTCGTAATTGTTGATAGCATTTTTCGGAACTGCGTGACGGCAGATTTTTTCCAGGCGGTAGGTTCGCCGGAATAGCTAATAGACTCCAAAATCTCAGTAAGCGCGCTACAATTTTTAAGTTAAAAGCAAAGGGAAATATTTGTAATTTAAGAGCTTTTTACATTGGACAACTTTGGAATCAATTTCAGTTACCAACGTTTCACATGAAATTGTTGACCGACCCATTCACTCGACGAAACTTCATTAATAAAAAGGAAGTTGACTGTGAAACTGACTAATATGAAACGAATTTTATGCAAACAGTCCTAAACTGCATGTTACAAAAGAAATCTTTACACACAAAATTCTTTTCGAGCGTTTGTGATATAGAAAAAAGTATGCAAATATAATATTGATAGCCGCGTTTCGATAGCTGTACTGGTATTTTTAGGAGGACTGGTATTTTTAGGAGGATAACCATTTATAGCCCTTTCCAGCCACTTTTTTGTACAGCTAATCGAAGGAAGTACCGAAAAGATATTTCTAAAACAAGACTCCTTAAAAAACTTCGGTTAGTATTTTTGCCAAAACCAAAGCAAACCATATTTTTGTATGTTATATTGTTTTTCACATTTTTAATATTTTGTCAATTTAACAATTTGGAAACTTGTCCACTTATACTTCAAAAACGGCGTATTGCTAATATTTCCTAAATATTTTCCATTTTATTATATATTTTCTAGCCGTATAAATTTCTGAATAATTTCAAAAGGTGTCAAAACACGCTTTGACTTCGCTATTAATAATTCGAAAGCGGAAAATAAGTATTTTGTTTCAATGAAAAGTTATTGGCGAAAAACCAAAAAGTACACCTGTAGCCCGATTCTGTAACTATTTTAACGTCAGGTGTTAGCGTTAACTTCGCTTAACACCATTTTTAACGCTTTTCCCTATTCACTAACTTTTAACCACACAAAAAGTGTTAGCGAACACTTTTCGTGTGGTTAGCTGGCATGAATTATTTTGGAGGTGTTAACAATAGCGTTAATATATTTGCAAGTGTTTTAGCGTTTGAAAAAAGCAAAAAAAAATAGTTATGAGTTTTTTGTATGTAATTTAGTGCAAAATACGGCGAAAAGAGAAGTATTGCCATATTTTATCACTCTCAACAGTCAGCTGTTTAGCGGCGTTAAAGGAGAGTTACATAATCGCATTTTCGTTAAGAAAAAACGCCAAAATTTGGCGACAAGCTTAACGTTCGGCGCGTGGTTAAAAGTTACAGAATCGGGCTACTGGTCCGATCCCGAGTGGGGAGTGTGATCCATGGTATTTATGCACAGAGCACCATTTTGCGTAGGAGGCCGTGCTTCAAAAAAGTAACCATTAGCTGGTTCACCGGCTACGCGATGCCCAATATTTCTGCAAAAAACCCACTTCTGCACATTTCGGAACACCCATATGTGTGATTACAACAACTACATGAAAATGACTCAAAATTTTCAACTTTGATTGCAAATATCTCTTGACAGAAATATATAATCGAGTCTCCGATGACGAATTAACAGGGGCCATAGTACAGCGGTAGATAAAACAGAAACCCGAATCAAACAAGAAAAGACTTCGGTTCGCACAACGCTATTCGAATACGATACAAAACAGCAACCCCGTCAGTGGCGGTTCGTCACACACGTGTTCGAAAAGCCGCATGTTTTCTTTCACTTTGCTTTGATCGGTGTGGTTTTTGTAGAGTGCATTTATTTAGCATTATTTTGTGTAATTTAGTACATAAATTCTATATAGAAACTAGGAATAGTGTAGAATTATATGGTTGCAACTATAATTTATGTGAAATACATAAATATATAAAAGCTTTCAATGGAAATAAGTGTAAACAAAATTCGACTCTCCGTCGTACAACTGCGGCAGCGCCTGCAGTCGACGTCGCAAACAGCTGATGAGCAAGTACTGCACGAGTTTCTGAAGAAAAATGTAAACAAACAACTGCTTCTTTGTTTACAAACTTTTCTAAAGGATTTTTTGGTTATTTTTTCTTTTTCTACTTAGAAACTGGATGAAAATGATATTACAGCACTGTTCAAATATTTGAGTGATCATATTTTGGATGAACGCTGGACAGCTGCTATAGCTATATCCTTTGAACATGTTTTATTGCTGTTAATCACAAGTAGTATTCCTCATGATGAGCAGCAGGTGGAAGCAAAAAATTTTGAAATCTATCAGAAAAAATGTATTGCACTGGCTACGATGATGCGTTTGTCCGTAGATATGCAACGGTAACTATTCAAAATTTGTATGTAAAACATAAATAATAACTTTTAAACACCTTTGTATCGTCTAGTTATGCTGTTGCTTACTTCCGCAATAAGCCCGCACCATTTGCATTTCCCGAACTCACCGCAGGTACTCTATCTAAGAAACGTTCCAAAAATAGCACGTCCATCGCTGGAGTCGATATTGTGAAATGTTGCTACTACTTTCTTAGCGCGAATCCAGTATTTTTCAAAGATCTTTGGAATTGGTCTATATTTCTGGAACAATTCGCCGAAAAAGCAGAAGATAACAGCTTGTACAAATTATATTGTAACCACATTATCGCAGTATTGACCAATATGACTGCCACGCAATTACAAAATCTGAATGCCTTATTTTCACCGTCAATACTGCTGCAATTTGATCAGGAGCAAAATATGAGCACTTCGCCAAAACCAAATATACCATTTGAAGATGCTAAAAGGGATAAGATAATCACACTGACCATAAATTCGCATTTGATTGCAAATGTTGAAGGTGTGCTTTTGCCAATTTTCAATAAAAACAATTATGATTTTTACGCACATAATGATGGTTTGCACGATAGTATAGTAAAAGTCGACTCAACTAAAGTTAACTTGCGTAGCATCGCTTTGGGCATATCTTCAGCAAAAGCCATATGTCTATCAGGGCCGGTTGGTTGTGGCAAAACTACTCTTGTAGAATATTTGGCACGTATGACAGGTCGTATTTTCCCCAAGCCTAGTGAAATCAATAACGGAAAACTCGAAAATAGTGAGACCCAACGACAAAATAACGGAGTGTTTACTAATGGAAATGATAAATTATCAACTGGTAGCAAAAGAAAACTTGGTCCTAACATTTTAGATATTTTTGAGCAGAGTGTAGAAGCCAATGGCGCAAATATGAATGGTTTCCTTCGCATACAATTGGGCGATCAGACTGATAGTAAAATGCTTTTGGGACAATATCGTTGCACCGATGTTCCAGGCGAATTCGTTTGGCTGCCTGGTGTGCTAACGCAGGTGAGTAAAAGAGTTAAAAGGTCGTGCCGGATCCATATCCGGCAAAGGACTCTCCACATCCGTAGCACCCCTTAACCTGCGGTGTTTCAAACAAACAAACAAGATAAACATTTAGAATTGCCTATTATAGAATTTGTGGTGTGCTACTTTAAATTTTTTCCTTAAAGGATTTCTTAGTAATTTTTATGTATGTACTTCCAGGCTGTCATGAATGGCTATTGGCTACTTTTAGAGGACCTTGATTCCGCCACACAAGATACCTATACAATTTTGAGTGGATTACTCGAAAACCATTACTTAAGTGTACCCGGTTTTCGAGACTGTGTTAAAATTGAGCCTGGATTTCAATTGTTTGTAACCGTGCGGTAAGGCAGAGTGTTTTCGTATTGAAAATAGTACTTAGTATAATAACTTGTTTTTTTTTTCAGCACCAACAAGTCAGCAGCCAATTCGGGCCAAAAATCACTTTTCGCATTACTTGAAAAATACCTATACACAATCAACATTTTACCACTATCACGTAATGAACTTTGCAAAGTAGTTAGCACTAATTATCCAAAGTTAGCTACAGTAGCAAATCGCATAGTCGACGTATTCCTCACATTCTCCAGCGGTGATCACACAGCAGCCGATAACTTGCGACAACAAGAGTCGTCCGACAAAGCAGACACTACCGAAAAATATATAGCCTTGCCTTTTGAACCCGTGTCACTATCATCGATTCCGAATTCCACGCGCTTGGTTTCAACGCGCGATCTTATTAAGCTTTGCCAACGTTCAAATCCTGGCTTCTCTATAACCAGCACAGAATGTGCATATTTTGTTTTTCAAAATGCTGTAGACGTTTTTTGTTCTTATCTGCCACAAAGCAAAGACAAATCCAAATTAATTACAAGCATTGGTGCTAAATTAGGAATAATACAATCGCGTTGTGAATACTTTGCAAATGAATATAAACCTGAAGTATTTGCTAATAATCAACGCATCAAAGTTGGTAGAACAGAATTATATGTAAAACCAATAGGAAATGAATTAAGCAGCAAAACGCATGTGGTTTCGGATGAGGACGATGAAAGTGAAGAACCGACAAAAGGTATAAAACGACAAAAACTAATGGAAGATTCAACCGAACAACAACTTGTAAGGTTGAATCGTGAGCTGAGTGCAGCAAAAAATGCAACATTTTCATTTACGCGTATGGCTTCGTGTATTTTAGAGCGTATAACAGTTTGCGTATCACATGCGGAACCCGTGCTTCTTGTGGGAGAGACGGGTGTAGGTAAAACATCTGCGGTACAATACTTAGCTGAACGCACTTTTCGCAAATTGGTTGTAGTTAATATGAATAATCAATCGGATGTCTCGGATCTTATTGGCGGCTTCAAACCAGTCGATCTTACATACGTTATGACACCGCTAAGACTTGAGTTCGATATGCTTTTTCGTGAAACCTTTAATGTTGATAAGAATATGACATTTCTGCATAAATTGGAAATTTGCTATAATCAAGGCAATCATTTTGTTATAATTAAGCTAATGCAAACAGTGATAAATTCAGTATTCGTTAAAGCAGAACGTAATGAGTTAGGATCAAAGGCATTGGATTTAATACCGCGTTGGCAAGCGCTTAAAGTGAGCACACACAAATTAAATACCCAGCTAAGCAAGTCGATTAATATATCATTTGCCTTCATACCGGGTTCATTAGTGAATTGTATTAAAAATGGCAATTGGATATTATTGGACGAAATCAATTTGGCATCAGCTGAAATGTTGGAATGTTTATCGACAATACTCGAACCTGATGGTTCTGTGGTGCTATTGGAACGCGGTGACTTTACACCCGTGAAAAGGCATGCTGATTTTCGAATATTTGCTTGCATGAATCCTAATACAGATATTGGCAAGAAGGATCTACCAGTTGGCATACGAAATCGCTTCACCGAGTTTTTCGTAGATGAACTAACAACAGATGCTGATCTAACTTTGCTTATAAGCGATTATTTAAAAAATACAGGAATACAATCGCGGAGCGTTGCAAATCTTGTACAATTATATAAAAAACTCAAACAATTATCTAAACTCGAATTAAATGACGGACTGGGTAATCGTCCGGTATATTCGCTGCGTACGCTCTGTCGATCACTGCGCATATGTGCTAAGAATTTATGCGGTTCTGTTGAACGAAATTTGTATGAGAGTTTTTGTATGAGTTTTCTAACGCAACTCGATTCCGTGTCACATAATGTGGTGCTGTATTTAATACAACAGGCGCTATTGAGTAATGTCAAAGCTGTACTTAATCAAAGTATACCCAAGCCTGGCGAGAACTACTTAAATTTCGAAGGCTATTGGATACAACAAGGACCCAAAGTGCCTGAGGAATACTCAAGCTACATTTTAACAAAAAGCGTTAAAGAAAATCTACGGGATTTGGCACGTATTATATCAATTGGTAAATTGCCAGTGCTGCTGCAGGGGCCCACCAGTGCTGGA
Source organism: Merzomyia westermanni (assembly GCA_949987695.1). Taxonomy (NCBI): domain Eukaryota; kingdom Metazoa; phylum Arthropoda; class Insecta; order Diptera; family Tephritidae; genus Merzomyia; species Merzomyia westermanni. The sequence goes on from OX465293.1 coordinate 99,598,236, forward strand.
AAAACGAGTTTAATTGACTATGTAGCACGCCGCAGCGGAAATCATTGCTTGCGCATTAACAATCATGAACACACTGATCTACAAGAATATATCGGCACTTATGTGGCCGATGTTACGGGAAAATTGAGTTTCAAAGAAGGTGTGCTCGTACAGGCGATGCGTAATGGTTATTGGATCATATTGGATGAACTCAATTTGGCCTCTACGGATATTTTGGAAGCTTTAAATCGTGTTCTTGATGACAATCGCGAATTGTATATACCAGAAACACAAACGCTTGTGAAAGCGCATGCCAACTTTATGCTTTTCGCTACACAAAATCCGCCTGGTTTGTATGGTGGCAGAAAAACGCTATCGCGCGCATTCAAAAATCGTTTCATTGAATTACATTTTTCGGAAATACCACGCGTTGAGTTGGAGACAATTTTGGAAAAACGTTGTCTCATACCAGCCTCGTATGCCAAAAAGATGGTTATGTGCATGTCTGATTTGCAGAAGAATCGCAAGACTACTTCCAAAAATGTATTCACTCTACGCGATCTCTTTCGTTGGGGCAATCGTTACACTTACGCTGATAAGAAGTTGTTAGAGGATCCACAATATGATTGGAATCAGCATTTGATTGAAGAAGGTTATTTGGTGCTGTCATCTAAAGTGCGAACAGATATTGAGATAGAAATTATTGAAGAGACTTTATACAAAAACTTCCGCAAACGCGTTGAGCTCGAGCGGCTTTTTGATGCACACGTCAACGATGAAACATCTTCGCCTGTAACGCGTTCTATTATAACAGCTATAAAAGCTTATAAGCTGCGCTCGGACATCGTTTGGACGCGTAACATGACGCGCATGGCTGTTTTGACTGCTAAAGCTCTACAATTTAATGAACCGGTGCTGCTTGTAGGACCCACAGGCTGTGGCAAAACTACTGTTTGTCAGTTGTTGGCCAGTATAAGTGGTGTACAGTTGCGCATACTCAATTGCCATATGCATACGGAAGGGGCAGATTTCTTGGGTGGTCTAAGACCATGTCGCGATAACACCAGCGTTAACCAGGAAAACAAAACTGCAAAGAAACTTTTTGAATGGGCTGATGGCCCTTTGATATTAGCCATGCTAGAAGGTTCATATTTTATGGCTGATGAAATTTCGTTAGCAGAAGATTCAGTACTCGAACGCTTAAATTGCATATTGGAACCAGAACGCACTGTACTACTTGCAGAAAAAGGTGGAGTAGCTGCTGATGGCGATGTAGAGAATCCAACTGAAATTGCAAAAGATTTTGTAGTGCAGGCTAAGGAAGGTTTTAAATTTTTAGCCACTATGAATCCGGGTGGTGATTTTGGTAAAAAGGAGTTATCGCCTGCCTTACGCAATCGTTTCACTGAAATATGGTGTCTGCCCTCCGACAGCAAAGAAGATTTAATACAAATAGCCAGTAACTGCTTGCTGGATCAAACCAAAGTAACTAAACAAACCAGCAACAAAACAGAAATTAAACAAATTGCTACCTATATTGTGGAAGTGGTGCTGCATATGCGCTCTGCAATTGAGAAATTCAAATATTCCATACGTGACATTCTAGCGTGGGCTAATTATATTGTCAGCAATGCGCACTTAACGTTTCCAGAGAAAGCTATTTTTGGTTTGGAAACAATATTTTTAGATGCCTTGGAGCTAATGCCGCATGAAACCCTGGCGCATGTTGAATTGCTGAGAAAGCGCATAATTGAATTTGCGATCGCGCGGGCTGCCACCATATTAAATGAGAAATTTACTTTTGCCGAATTGGCGCAAAAGCGTGGCACGGAAGTTATGCACACCAACGAAAAATTTGGTATTAAACCTTTCTTTATACCCATTAATGCTAGCGCATGTGTTGCTACAAGCAAAGGGTTTCTATTCGAAGCGCCAACTACAAAGCAGAACCTATTTCGTTTACTCTCCGCGCTTTCGCTGCGCAAACCGATATTGCTCGAAGGCCCACCAGGCGTTGGCAAGACATCCACAGTGGAGAGTATTGCTGCTGCTGCTGGTTTTCGCATCGTGCGTATAAATCTTTGTGAGCACACAGATCTTGCAGACCTCTTTGGTACTGATTTGCCAGCCGAGGATAATATCTTAGACGCTGTTGCAGCAGCGGAATCAGTTAAAAGCGACACAATGAATTTCGCTGGCTCTTTTGTGTGGCGTGATGGGCCACTATTGGCCGCTTTAAAAGCTGATAATACATGGATTTTATTGGACGAGTTAAATTTGGCACCACAGTCAGTGTTGGAAGGACTTAATGCCATACTTGATCATCGTGGTGAGGTCTACATACCAGAGCTAAATAAAACATTCACTCTAAGCAAAGATACACGCGTGTTTGCTTGTCAGAATCCGCTGAAGCAAGGCGGTGGGCGCAAAGGTTTGCCGCAATCCTTCTTGAATCGATTCAATAAAGTCTATCTGCGCAAGCTAACAACACAAGATCTACTCTACGTTGTGGAAGGCAAATATCAGACACACTTTGCAGAATTGCAAAATCGTTTCGCTAAACTACTTACGAAATATAACATTGACGAGGGTGCGAATATATTTGAATTCTATAAGAAAGTATCAAAGCAGCACAAGCCAAAGTTGGAATCTGATAGTAAAAACGTTTTGAAAGCACCAACAGTGAACTTAGATATCTGCAAACGGCTTGTACAATTCTCCGAAATATTAGACAACGGCATATCGGCGCTGGAATTCGGTTATCGTGGCGGTCCCTACGAAATTAATCTACGTGATATATTACGTTGGTGTGATTTGCTCGTTCATCCAGAGACTGGTTTCATATTTCAAACTGAATCTTGCTCGACGGCAACAAATTCATTGGAACTATTTTGTAAAAATTTCGAATCTTTTCTACTCACGCTCTATGAACGCATGAAATTGGTTTATTATCAGCGCATGCGCTGCGAGGAGGATAAACGTTTTATACGCAATGCATTTGGCCGTGTATTCAATTGTGATGCTGATCAATTTAATGCCATTTCCGAGGATGTGTCACTATATTGGACTTCGGATAAGATATATCTGAATGATATTGTGTTGGAGCGTAATGGAGGAGATGTGCAAGCATTACGCCCGTTAAGGAATAAAGAATTATCACCGATTTTGCTTTCCTCTCAGCGCGAGTTACTAAAAAACGTGGCTGAATGTGTAAGCATGGAGAAGCCGGTATTGATTTGTGGGCCAACTGATACCGGTAAGACGAAATTTATCGATCTCTTGTGCACTCTATCGAATCAAGTGTACAATACAGATAACATAGATGATTCTGTGACGGGCAGTTTTCAGCAGGTAAGCTTGAATTATTAAAATTAATTAAGCCATATTTAAGTCTCAACACGCTTTAATTGAATGAACTATTCCTTAGATTGATTTAAACCGGCATTTGGAAGAAGTATCACAGAGTATTGAGGCTGAGCTCACTTTCCATCTCCGTTGCATGATATTGGAACAAAAATCGAACGCATATAGAAATTCTGCGCAGATACTACAAGTTTGGTGTGATTATTGCAAAGAGTCGTATATCAAACTAGGTATGTACAACTGGTTTCTTGGCATAACTTGCCTCAATTAATATCTAAATTTTCAAATCATAGCCACAACTAAAGCGACTTCTATGTCAGATGAGCTTTTAAGTTTTCGCAAGCGTATTCAACGCTTAAACAGTGTCATCGATGTGCTGATACCATACGCCAGCCGTAATGATACTTCATTATTCAAAACTACTTTATCCCAACAACAACAGCGCCTTAAAATGTTAGAGCAACATGTACGCAATGCTGATACATTAAACACCGGTGGCTCATTTGAATGGATTGATTCGAAAATTGTCAAATCGGTTAAATTTGGACAATACATTTTGTTGGAACATGTAAACTTATGTTCATCGGCAGTTTTAGATCGTCTCAATCCTGTTTTCGAACCTAATGGCAATTTACTTATATCCGAGAAAGGTGTATCGGCAAATGAGAGCTCAGAAATTGTTGAAAAAGCGCCTAACTTTCGTGCTTTCCTCACTATCGATCCGAAAAATGGTGAACTTTCGCGCGCGATGCGTAATCGTTGCATAGAGTTGGCGGTTGCAAAAGACACCTACAACACGGATGATATGCGTTTGTTGGTATATTTGAATGGCGTGCGCGGCATGAACGCAATTAATTGTATTCTCAAATTACATATGCGTCTATCAAACTCAACAGAAATCAATAACTATAACATATCACATCTAAACCAATTTGCTTTTCTAACATCATCTTATGCACGCATCGGTTATGGTATGGAACGCGCAATTTATGTAAGCGCAATGGAAGTTTATGTATATGCGGCCAATACAGATTTAATGGGTTACGGTTTGGCTTATTATCAAAATCAGTTGCGTGTGATTGTATTGGAAGAATCGAAAAAGTATGGTATGCTCAGTTCATCGCCAGACACGGAAGATGAAGACCGCTTAAAGCAAATAATATTGCATGGCGATCAATTGGATTCGCTTGCTTTAATTAAATTACAAGTAGAACCGCTTAGAAGTCTGCTTAACTGTTTTGATTGCGGTAGCGCACAAACGGCTTTAACAGCAGTGTTTGCCGACTTTGCTGAGGTGGATTTCTCGGAAGTAGAACACGCAAAAATTGTGCGATATTACATTTACATGTTGTATGAAGCTAGTGCTATGCGCGATGTTGAAATGCGTCATTTGTATTTAGAAAAATTGTTGTGTTCAACCTCATCAAGCGATTTACAGAATTTATCACAATCATTCTTTGATTGCATTAAACATGTAAGAACGCAATTTGATTCTACATTACAACAGCTACCTTGGAACACTAAACTATTTCCACGCATACGTTCTTATGTCATGCAGCCAGCAGATGCTAAAAATCATAAAAGTTTCTGTCTAAGCGCACAACTCATCTTACATTTATTACTGCAACCTCTACCGCAATCAAAGGAAAAAAATATTAACGCTATGGATGCACTCACCTACTCGCAAGCTGTGGCTGGGTGCCGTTTAGCGGATCGTTATGAAAATCTTCTTTTGTGTAAACTTTCTACTTTCCTCACAAGTCTACGTGATGTTCTTATCGCATCAATGGATTATGCGCATATTGATGTCGGCACATTTACTGCGTTAATAACTGCATATTTATGGCATAACCGTCTTCTAGGCGTCACACAAATGAAGCTATTGATAAGAGATGAGTTAAATAGAAATTTAATGGATAAATTGGTGTTACACTTTAAGTGGCTAGAAAAAAATTTATTACAATTACTAACAACGATGCTACCAAATTATTGTCAGTTAAATACCGAATTTAATGAAAGTTTGCAAAGTATAAGAGAGTATGAGCTAAGCATCAAAGTGCCGCTAAATTTAATGCGCAAAGTCTATAATAAACATCTGACATATTTTCCACCATTCTTTCAGGAAGAACAGGTAAGTGAACAATGTAATTTGTATATCTCGGCTTATTTAAATAGAAATAGCATATCAAACCTGCAACAAACCACAACACCAAAACCCCAATCAAAAACTAAAATCGCTCGTTTCAAAAAAATGTCAAACGAAAAACATCATAACGAAAGAGGCAAACACAAAGTAATAATTTCAAATTGAGAACATCACATTAAAAAATATCATATCAAAAACCATCCACCGATGATGCAAAATCAAATATGGGACGAAAAACGAAAATAATAAAATAAAATAATAATAGTTATAAAATTTGCTTATTATTTTAAAAATAGATTGCAAATAAAACTGAAGTGTTAAAAAAAAAAAAAAAAATTGAGAACATCACATTAAAAAATATCATATCAAAAACCATCCACCGATGATGCAAAATCAAATATGGAACGAAAAACGAGAAACTGACCTGATATAAAGTTAGTAAAAACTGACGCACAACAAAAATAATAGTAAGGTGGTTTAGCCCCGTTTCATCTTCAATGTATGTTACTTTTAATTTTCCTAAATGTTGCCAGAGCCCCTGCATTTATACTGACAAACTCGAGAAATATATCACGATACCCACTATATCTATAGGTTTTTGCTCTACGTTGACAATTAAATCAAAAGCATCGCATTCAAAATATCATATGAATAGAAAATATCACATGAAACATTTGCATCCAAAAACATCGCATGACCTGAATCAGAAACAGCTAATCTTCTACGATATTGTAAAAATAAACAATCAAAAGTATTAAATCAGTGATATTTAATAAAAAAAAATAGTATGGGAAATATCAAAAATAACTACAATTCAAAACATCGCACTAATACTTTGAATGTAAAAGCACACATCAAGCGTATACAATCTTTAATATCATGACATAAATATCAAATCAAAAGCGTTGCAAACAAATATCGTATTGAAATATTATAAGAAATTTAATGTATTACTCCGGTCATTTAAAATCAAAATTATCACATTCTAAATATCATACCGAAAATGTCAAATCAAACACATCACCTCCACTATATCATAAAAATATATCAAATTATCATATCATGTATAAAAATATCACAAATGTCGATCCAAAAACATCGCATTAATACATTGAGTGAAAAATATCACATCAATAGCATCGCATTTATATGTTGTTGTTGTTATAATGGGCACACCTCCCGCGCATGTTATCGATGTGGACATACCATAAATGTATTCGGAACGGTCGGCTCGTGGATTTCAGTAGCCTCTTACGGCCGACAAACCTAACCGCGGGTATATGCTAAGTCACCGAATTCGCTGGGAAACAATTTCGGGTAGTGCTTTGCCGTTAAAAAATAAACACTTACACTTCCTAACTTAGAAACGTTCTCACTAACGCCACTATTAATTCAATTTCTTTTCTACACAGATTAAATTCCACAAATTGGTACGTCTCATGGATCACGTGCTTGATGTAGTGCCCCTATACGGCAGTCACACACCTCTACTCGTATTGAAGAAATTTCTTTCACAAAAGTCTGAAAGCGCCAAACGAGCACGCGCTATTGTCAATAACTGCATAGAACAACATATCAATTATAGGATCAAGCAAATACAAGTACAACAAAAACATAGCACTGAAATACCTGAGGGACTACAAAGCGCATTGCGCGAGTTTATCAATGATAAGCTTACAGAAAGAAGCAACGTATCATATGAAAATTTAGAAGTGTTGCAAACTGAAATCTCCGCATTACAAAAGGGTGTGAACGCGCAAGACGAACTGGCGGCTGAATTGCAACCAAAAGAGTTTGATTTACGTTTACTAGCGCTACGGGAATTTTTTTTGGCTAAAGCTTTGTGTATTATTGGCAATAGCAGCGCTACTAAAGACACAAATATTAATGAAATTTTCTGTGACGAAATTGCTTCATTAAATAATTCTTCATGGTATTTGATTAAAGTATACAATTCCAGCATATACAAACGCTACGAAAAGGTGTGGATGCAGCTGATGCAGTTTTTATTGTGCGTCGAAAGTGTTGATACGTTCGAGGAGCTATTACTATATCTAAATGGCAGCTATAGAGTTTTAAATTCATATCATGCACTACTCGAAAACGGGGTCAACAATTTACAATTGCTTAATTTAGCGACGCGTGAAAATGCTACAAATGTGCTGAGTGTTGCAGAAGATATTGATTGCACTTATGCTTATGATGGTTGTAGTTTTCTAAATTTGTTCTTATCACTGATTTACCAAGAAAATGGTATGTTGCGTCCTATCCCGCTAAATGAACTGAGTGCATGGCAAACCACGCTCAAACATTTACAGCAACTTCTATGGCAAAATTCTGCTTTGATGGCAAACAGTTACAGTATTGTGCAAAACAATTTCCAAATTGCACAAATGAATGCAAAAAAATTGCTGCATGAAGTTGCATATGTGCGAAAAGTTTGTGAAACTTTAGAAAGCGAGAAATTCAATGAATACAATGAACACTTTGAAAAGCTGGTGGAGTATCTAGAAAAGGAACATGCTCGGATCTTAAAGAATGAAGGCATGAATTTGGCACAACAGCAAAACAAACTGGCAAACTGCAGCCATCAAACAATGCAATATCAAACATCATTATTGAATAGTTTGATTGGTGCTATTGAAGTTTCTTTGCTCACCTTTACCCCAATTATTGACCCCGTTGAAAAAAATCGTTTGAAGAATTTGTATGTTGTAGAGGATATAAATTGTTTGCATACAATGACTACAGCATATGATTTTATGCGTATTGTTATGAAATATAAAAATTTTGGCGCTGAAATATATAAAGGGCTTGAGGAACGTTTGAAAGCGCTGCAGGCAAAACAACACAAATTTGCACAGAAATTAGCTTTACGTCCAGAAAAAGATCTCTATAGCAAACTTGTGGATGATATTGGACATTATCTACGTACAAATTGTTCGCCAAAAAGTTTAATGGCGCTCATTGAAAGCGCGAAGTACACATGGTTGTGCCTCACTAGCGAATTTCACTCAAATACAGCACAAAAGAGTTTGAGCTATAATGTTGACGTTATAGGTAAACTCAATTTATGGATAACAAATTCACAACGTTTTCTAAATCACACTTTAAAAGCGTATATGGATCACTACCAAGATTTCATACAACCGCTTCAGTATTCTATCGATAAACTGCGTTACGGCTTTGAAGGATTGAAAATTGTGCTCACACAAGTAAGTAGTAATATTGTGCAGGTGGAAAGTGAGGGTAAACAAGTCTATACAAATTTGAATGCAAGTGATAAACTATTGCATGCTCTAGCAAATATTGCAGAATTTCCAGCAAATCATAATTTAATAAGATCGGAAGTGGAATATTCAACACAAGCGGTTCTCAAACAAAGCTCATATATAAATCGTGTAATGCAGCAGTTGCCACATAGTGAGCACAGCTATTTTGGTTTACTCAAAGCAAGACTCATCGAGCTGCGTAACAACATCGCAATTTCGGAAACGATTGCTGAGCGCCAATTTCTTGAGCTCGATTATATTTTTAATGTATCAAATGAAATATGGCAAGCTGAAGAGCAGCGCAGACGTGCGCAAAAAGCTGAAGAAGAAAGTTTGTATGTAAACAAAACAAAATGCGCTGAAGAAGATGAAGAATTGCTTGAGCTGCAAGAAATTGAAACACATTTCCCCACAAACGTCGAAGAGGACTTTGGTGAATTTCTGATAGGGGCTACGCTGGAAAAGGTTGTAAAATTAGATAAAAAGTCTAATTTGAAAATGAAAACAACGCAACTGATAAGCGATGAAGATTATAAATTTTTATCAACAAATTTCATAGATTTAATGGAGCAGTATACGCGCGTATATTATCGCAAACCAACTTTGCATAAATGCGAGGGTGATGAACTAAAATTCGTAGAACCATTTCAAGCGCGCATGCGAGCTTTAGTCCCCTTATATGCCCATTATAAACGTGGCTTAAATGACTCGCTCACAGAAGTGGCCTATAATAGTTGCATCTTTGCGCTTGCGCTACAACAACAACAGCTCTCCCACATTGAATCGTCATTGCCGCGCGCACAACCTGAACACGACGGCAGCTATAATTACTACAAAAATTCGAATATACCAGAAATAATGGGCTGCATTGAGTTGCTTAACGATATTGAAGCGCATACCAATACTCAATTAGATTTATATCCTGAACATGCAAGTTTGATAGATATAATACGTGTAATTGATAGAATACGCACGCTACCAGCGACAGCGCCAGTGGTGCGCTTCAACACAGGCTTTCAATTGCTAAGACAAAAGTTGGCGCAGTGGAATGAGATAGCGCACAAAGGCAATCATATGCGGCAGCAAGAAGTAGCGGTGGCTGAATATGTACAACGTTGGATGAAATTAGAGCTGCAATGTTGGCGCAATTGTCTCAATCAGACAAAGGAGAAAATAGAAGCGAATGCGCACAAATACTGGTTTTTCATTTATCAACTTTTGCGTGAGTATCGTTTAGAACGGCAATTGGATAGCTCATATATGGATATGAAAAGCACACAAAAACGGTTTGTAGATGGTGAAGTGCTCGATGACGCTGAGTGTCTAAAAGAAAAGTCGAAAGTAGGTGCTAACGATATCGTACGCATACTGCGAGAGTTCGTTGAGGCAGCAAATTATGGTGATTTCCATGTGCGCCTAGAACTGCTGCAAGCATTTGAACTCTACTTGCATAACGTCTACCAATTGACAGCAAATAACGCTACAACTGAAAATGCAAGCGCACTCATATGCGGCATACGCAATTTACAAATTTATTTTGCACAATTTGCGCAAGAAATCGAAGACACTGCACGGAGCATGCGCGCGCCCATTGAAAAGAAATTAAAAGAGCTCGTGAAAATTGAAAGTTATAATAAAGATTTGTCGTACTTTAGTATGCGCAATAATGTGGCACGTGTACATCGAAATTTAAATAAATTCCTTAAAGAATATCAACAACAATTACTGCAAAAAGTAACGCCAGTATTTCAACCAAAAGATGCCACCGTTAAAGATTATAATTTCGAAAATGATAAAGGGCGTGAATTGCGCTATGACACGCGCATTAAATATTATTTGGTAGAAGTTAAAAACTTTATAGCGGCGCCAAAGTTGTCGGAGCAGTTTTTACATGATGCTAACGATGCCACTGCGGACACGGACCAGGTTGTAGCGCAGGATGCAAATGGACACCAACAGCTTTTGCAAAAAGTCGAACGCTTATTCAAAACATCGCGCGAGATTGTTAAAGAAACTGTTGGGCATGCCAAATTCTCAAAACTGATAATTGCCTTAGATAGCGTGCTTTGCTCGCAGCTGGAACGTTGTGATGAATTACGTGCGCTTAGCGTGGATCGTAGCAAAGAACGCCCGAAACAATTGATAGAAGCCAAACAAATATTGCAACAAAAACGTAAAGGACTAACGGATCTATTTAAGATGCTCGCCCAGCTTGGTTTGAGCTATAAAACAGGTTTGATGGAATTATCCTTGCGCAACGATTTCTCAGAGCTCACGATACCGCCGTTCTGCATTAAGACAATGTTCGGCGCACGCAATGATAAGCATCTCCATGCACAGGTGTTACATTTAAATGAGAACTTAGATCGTTATTATGCAAAATGTGAATTTAAATTGCGTTTGTTGCAAAATATTATGCTTGCGCCGCTCTCTGAGTTAGGCCCACCCAACATCGAACGCATAAAAGGTTTTGCTGTTGATATGTTCCTCTTGGTGCAGAGTCAGAGACGTCTACTTGCCAGTACGAGTAAGCAAATTTATGATTTAGAAATATTAATGCAGCAAATCAAAGATATCCACCACGCAGCCAATGCTGTAGATTCTGCTAAAGCTATAAAGAGTCTCGGCTTTAACGAGGCACGTAGTACTTATATTTGCTTGCGTGAATCCATCTCCCACATACGTTATGTTTTAGAACAATTCTCCTTGCTGTTAACGTGTGCGCCATCTACCAATAGTGCAGCGGATAATGTATTGATAAATATGGAAAACCATTTGTTAAAAAACTCACCATACTATAGCGCTATCATTTCAAATTGTGATAATGTGCTTTCTACTGCCAAATCTACGCTCGCTGATATGCTAAACAACGATAAAGAGTTCTTGAGTGTAGAAAAGGTTAACGCTTATAAAGCTGCGCATGCGCAATTGCAACAAAAACTACAGCAAATATTAGCTAGCTTGAGTAGTGCTGTTGGAGAACATTTACCTTTCGCTAAGCCACTTGTTGAGTTGCTTTCAGAAATTGAAGCTTGCCAGAAACGAATATCCACGCCCTCCTGTGCTACACCAACAAATTTAGAGCAAGTGGACGATGTTTTGGAACGCATTCTACACGCTGTACTATTAGCCTTACAGAAACTTTACAAAAAGCACACATACACACCGCCTGCTGATTCGTTCACGGAGGAATCCACGTCACCCAGTAAAGCTCGCGATGAGCTTGAGTTGCAGGAGAAACATTTAAAAGAACAATTACATGCTGCACTCGAATCTGACTGGGAAGCGCTTAACATCGCAAACATTGTAGAACAACTCTCGCATGTCCTGCTCACACTTAAACACGCACCGCCGTCCCAGCCAAAATTGCTTTCGGCACGAAAACTCACCACGCTTATGCCCATTTTAGAGCAATATTATTTATTAGCCGATTACTACCTCTTCCAGCAATTGGGTGCACACAAAGTGTCAGCGAAAATGCTCTCTGTTATGTTGACGGTATTTGTCGAGATCGGCAGCAAAGGTTTCTGTGTACCACCTGACCTGATGCATGATGAGGAGGGACAGGCAAAGCAGCAGAAGGAGAGTGACGGTTTCGGTTTGGAAGATGGCACCGGTGAAAATGATGCCTCGGATAAGATAGAGTCTGAAGATCAATTAGACGACGCAAAGCGACCGGAGGACCGTAAAGAGGAGGAAGGCAAGCAGCCAGAAGACTGCAAACAAGATAACGCAATTGATGTCAGTGAGGACTTTGATGCCAATATGCAGGACATCGAAAAGAATGAAGAAGATGATAGCGGTGAGTCGGAGGACGATGATGAAGCTAACAAAGAAATGGGTGAGACGGGACAGGAGGCAGAAAAGTTGGACGAGCAAATATGGGGTGATGATGAAGAGAAGGGAAAAGAAGAGGACGAGAATGAGCAGGAAGATGAACAAGGAAAGGGCACAAAAGATGAGAAAGAAACACATAACGATTTGGAAGCGAATAACGAGGCTGCCAACGAAAACGATAATCAGAATGAAGCTTTAGATGCAGCAAATGAGACAGAAAAGGAAAAACGTAAACAGCAAGAAAAGGATATTGAAAATATGAAAGAACCTGAAGTAGATGAAGATCAGCCTAATCCATACCACAATGAATTGGAAGAACCTCCGGAAGCAGAGGAAATGGATTTGGGTGATATGAATGTGGATAATGAGCAAGAAGGCGGAGATGAGCAGGAAGGAGAAGAAAATCCATTCGATATTGATACAATGAAGGATAATATGGAACCTACAGAAGAGCAAACTAAAGACGAGCAAGAGGAAGAAGGAGAGAAGAATGAAAATGATACAAAATCAGATGATAGCGATTCAGAGGGTGAGGATGCAGACACCGAACTACGCAAAGACCCGAAAGGTGATGATGAAAATGAGGAAGACGAAGAAACTGAAAATAAAGAGGAAGCTGAAACACAAATTCGTAGCGAACCAGAAACCAACACAGAGGAAAAACAAGACCCTGAGCAAGAGGAGGAACATACTGAAAACCCCGAAGAATACGAACAGTCTAAGGACAAAACTAGCAAGGAAGAGAATGTGCAATCAGTACCAGAAACTGAAAACAAAGGCACACCCGATCAAGTGCAAAGCGAAAAAGATGAAGATGTGAAACAGGAACAAAAATTAGATGAGCAAGAAACGGGCGAAGAAAAAGATGGCGTTGGACAAGCGGAAAATGATGTGAGTATTGTATAATTTGTAAAAACCAAAATTGTTTAAAAATGTGTTTTACAACTTTTTAATAGACCAATGAAGGTGGACACCAAGGCATCGCTGAGACTAAAGAAAAATTAGCTAAGGAAGATAGTACAAAAGAACAAGATACAAAGGAAAAACGTAAACAGGGGAAACCCAATGAAGAGCGCACATTGGGTGAGTTCAAGCCACGATTTATTAAATATTAATTTTGAAACCCACATGTTTTCAGGTGAAGCGGAGAAAAATAAGTTGAAGCAATTGAAAACAATAGATAAAATGCAGAAACAACCACAGCAGGGCGATGACGCTCAAGAGGAAGATGATAAAGCAGTAGACGCCGAAGAATTCCAGCATGTTAAAGACCCAAAGAAGAGCGACAAAACAACGCTGGATAATGCGACTGAAGAACAGTCTAAGAAAATACAACATCAGGCAGACGATGAACATGAAGAAGAGCAACAAGACGAGCCAGACGCTGATGCGGAAAACAATGAAAATCTTCTAGACGAAAAAGAAAACGATGCAAATGATGAAGAAGAGGAGGATCTGCATGAAATGAGCGCCGAAAAGTTTGATAAAAAATCTGATAAACCATCAAAAACGGAACGCAGCAAAGAACGCACGGACAAACAAGAAGAAATGGAAGTTGAAGGTGAAATTGTGACCACTATGACCGCAGAGCGAAATGATGATACATCAGCACATTGCAAGTGAGTAGCAAGCAATGCCGTTGTTAGTGCAATGCGGTATTTAGAAAATTATTTTATGTTCAATTTCAGCAAAGATATACTTTTGGAGAACTTGACAAGAAGTGAGGAGTTAAGCACGGCGGAACAGTTGGAAATGCGTCGCTTATATCAGCAACAACTGACGTCTAATAAAACGGTAGGAGTTCAATTTTTAATAACAGACTCAACTCTGAACTAAACAGATGAACATATTTGAAAAACTTTTCAAATCGTTCACGCTCTTTGACTGTCTTAAATACTTTTTTTTGCATACATTTTGTGAATATGTATGGGGCATGTTATAACGTTGTTAACACATTAACTTCCACAGAGAGCGACTAAGGAACATTAGATTGGTTCGAGAACTACATAAAAGAGAATAGTGATGGGTTTATAAGTTCGAGGATCCCAAAAGTTGGTAGTCTTTGAAAAAAATTTTCTTAATATTGTGTTCCACACCTTGAAATTGAAATATTGAAATATTCTGATACTAATATTTTTTTCTTCTTGCTAGACTCTACCAGTGCATGAAGATTATGAAATATGGCAAACAATATCAAATCGGATGGCACAAAATGCGCGGGATCTATGCGAACAATTGCGTCTAATTTTGGAACCCACAAAATGTACCAGACTGAAAGGCGATTATCGGACAGGAAGACGTATTAATATGAAAAAGATAATACCCTATATAGCGTCCCAATTCCGAAAGGATAAAATATGGCTACGTCGTACGAAGGCAGCACAACGTGATTACAAAATAACAATTGCAATCGATGATTCCAAATCAATGCATCATAATAATTCGAAAACCCTAACGCTCGAAGCGATTTCGTTGGTTTCGCAGGCGTTAACCTTACTCGAAAGTGGTCGCTTAAGTATTTTATCGTTCGGAGAAACACCAAAGATCATTCTAAATCATACAGAGCAATTTGATGGACCAAAATTGGTGAATGCACTCAACTTTGCACAGGATAAAACGAAAATTGCCGATCTACTCGATTTTGTGCGTATGGCAAATGTGGAAGAAGGTGCACTCGGTACGGATAATGGGTTGTTTGAAAACCTTTTACTTGTACTGAGTGATGGACGTAACATTTTTGGCGAGGGTCGTGTTAAGGTGGATTTCGTGTTTTTCAAAGCGATTTTTAAATTAAAATTTTTGTTTTTGTAACAGGTCCGAAATGCAATCAAATTGGCTCGTCTGCAACGCATATTCTTAGTCTATATAATCATAGATAATCCAGATAATAAGGTTCGTATTGTAATAAGCTGCACATATATATCAAGTTCGTACCGTTTCAAATCCACCCAATGTTTGAATCGAACAATTTCGATTTGAATGATATTACACCAACACTTATCACTAAAGTTCCTCTCAAGAGGAAAAACCAAATTTTAACATTTTTCAAAAACTGATTCTATAAAAATGTTTTTAAATTACTCATATCCCATATAATTCATAAGATATGAAAAATTTGAAAGTAATTAAAAAAACTGCAAAAACTTGTAAAACCAAATGAATCAATTTCGATAGAAATCTTCAAAAAAGTTTACTATGTCAGAACTTTCATATATGAGGCAGAAGTTTTTACCACGGGTAACCCCCTGCGGGTTAGGGGTTTAGAATATGCCCGAGGTAGGCATACCGGTCGTAAGAGGCGACTAATATGCACAAAGGTGACGTGCAACTCGATGGTTGATATACGGATATGATGCCTCTCATCTCTCATTACCCATCTTATCCTTCCTTACGGAAGGAGGAGTGACATGTCCTAGAAGGTTTCACTGGTCATAAATCGCTACCACAACAGTCCGCAAGGGAGTACCGGAGCGCACCGGGTTCAAATCCGGCCAAGGACTGTTAATTCGACAACACTGCCCAAAACCTTCGGGGAGTGTTTTTGTCGTTACCACAACAACAACAACAACCACAGTATATCTAAATCAAAAATAGTCGACAGTGATCAATATTGAAGATTGATTTGAGATGGTTAAACACAAAATTTTGCTTACTATATTCTTATATTTTCAGGATTCTATACTTGACATTCAAACAATGGAAATGTTACCCGACAAACGCATAAATATTAAATCGTATTTGGACGACTTTCCATTCCCGTATTATGTGATTGTACGCGATCTAAATCAACTGCCCTTGGTGCTGAGCGAGGCCATGCGTCAATGGTTCGAATTAGTGAACAGTGAAATGTAAAATGCGTAGAATTTATGCCTTAAAAAATTAATTACCTAGTAATATTTTCTCTTGTTAATAAAAGTGTAACTTTGTATACTTTGATTGTATCAAATATAAATTTTATATTTATAAGATTTAAAAGTACATAAATATTTCATTGATACACATTTAAATATGCTTTATAGTACACATAAAATTAAAATTTATCGTAATGTTGCACAATTCAGTTTCTTTTCTTGTTTGCTTGTTCGTGAACAATTAAGTAGTATAGGAATCATAATAATCAAAATTCAAATTTCGATTTGTTTGGTTTTCTTTTAATTAACTTCATATTTGGTTAGAATACCATAGTTAGTCAACTACATATTAAGTGTAAAACAAAAAACACAAACCGTAGTTTATGTTTACATAAATTCAATTTGTATATCGAATAGACATTCAGTTTGATTTAAACTTTGTCTAAATAGTTGAGCATGCTGCCAAGCAACATCTCCTTTACCACCCGACAACACAGCCTTAATTTCAAATACTGAGGCGCCAACAATGTCTGCACTGCCATTGTCAGCAATCACATTTACATCAATTTGCCCTTCCCCAAACGTTTTGCGTTCGAACCGCAAATTATAAGATTTAATTTTTAAATCAGCGGCGCTAAAGTCATATTTCCAAATAATTTCGCCTTCTGCTGCACCTTCTGAAAAATAGAGACAAATAACTTGGTTTTCAAATTTAATATGGAAGTAATGTACAATGTATGTACAATAACGGACCTTCACGTGCGAGATAGGTCATTTTCCAGTCTCTTTCCACTTTGCGAAGTATATTTTTGGATGAAAACTGTGCGCTCTGCCATGTTTTGTATGTTTGAAGAACTTTTGTTTCCGAATTGCTTACTAAAGTATAAAAGTGAATGTGTTTAAAAAATAAGTCTATAGATGATAAGTAAAAATTAAGATGAAGTTTGGATAAAATCGGCAACTATGTATTCAATTGTTTTTACAAATACTGTTCAGAATATCCGCTCCGATCATAGCATGATTGTTTTCTAGGTAAGGCAGGTTTAATATATTCGAAGGTTAAGTGAAAGATCCATCCTATTCCAGCTACTAGTTAACAAACGCTATCTTAAATATTGTTTCAAAAATGTTCCAAATCAGTGTAAACTCAATACTTTACAGTAGAGATGCCACGAATACTTATTTAGCCGAATACCGAATATTCGGTGGGACTTTGTGCCGAAGCACATAATATTCGGCAGCCAAATATTTGCCAGCACTTAGTACTTTTCACGGGTTACAAGCTACAGCTTTTTCATCTCTACATATAATTAAATTTAACAGATCGATGTATTACTTTATGTCTAACTTAAAATTTAAGATATCCCTTATTTCGATAACTTCGGCCCTAAATGTGTTAGTTCAATATGGGTATTAAACCAACGGTGCTGATGAGTGCTGCAACAATAAATGTGATTAATTTAATCTCCTATAATGTGAGAGGAAATGAACATGGATGTGTAGATGCGTTCAAATTTGCGCAGGTCTGTCTTTGGGCGAGATAGCGTCTGCCGGGTCTGGTAGTTTATGAAAAAAAACTTACCACTGGTAGATTTCAAACATTAATATGTTAATTTGCTGGTTAAATAAAGACCTTTGAGTAATATTTTGCGATATTGCAAACTATTCGCCCACTTTTTTCGCTATTTGGTATTCGGCCGAATAGTTCCGAATATTCGTGGCATCTCTACTTTATAGCTAGGTTGGGATCTCCTGAAATTGGGCCTTTTCGAACTAGCAACCGAGATAAGGGGTGTAGTGGAAAGCCATCCACCAATATATTAATCTGAACCACTTCGCCATAAGTCTAGGTATATTTTTCATCTGCAGAAATCATCCTAAAGCTCTTTCTTTCTTATATATATTTAAGAACTGTTGTAAGCTCAAAACGCTTCGGGTATTACCACAGCGTACCTTTCAGATAACGCTCATAGATATCCTTGGCACAACAATAACGCATATTAAATTGTTTGGCGTCACTTTCTTCACTGGTAGGTTTAAAAACAAAGATCTGGAAAAATAATAAGATTTTAGTATGTGCTAACTATATATATGCACGTTAACTTCGAGGCTGACTTACATTATTGAATATATGTTCACCACGAGATTGGCGCCAAGCCAAACTCCCTGAGCTACGACCCTTCAATTCGTTTTCCGTAGGTTGACTGTAGGTGAAAGATAAAAACTTTATAAAACATTTTACTTATAACAAAATGAAAATAATTATACCGCTCAACCGTTAGTTCAAAAAGTTCTAACATTGCACGTTGACTCAGCGTTTTAATGCGTTCAGCGCCAAGACCAGCAAGACGCTTGTTGCGTATAGTTAGTATAGCTGTGATTAAATCATTCTCGCTACATAGCCGTCTGTTTTTTAAAGTTTGTTTATGATTATTTACATAACGCCAAGTAACATCTTGCATATCATTGCAAGAGTATGCGAAAACATAATCAATTGGCCGCTTCCAACCATGCTGATACATAAGTGGTGAGTCTACCACATTATCAGAGGGATCTATATGCAACCAACGCATTTGAGCCTCTGAGTAGACCTAGAATGAATTTAAAATGATTAATAAATATTAATTTCCTTTATGTAATGTATGTACGTATAGGTACCTCTGTCCAGACATGATCGAAGCGTGATGTTACAAGTCGTGCTTCATAGTCCAAACAACGACAAAGGAACGTAAAACAGTTCGCATATTCACCACATCGTCCCTTACGCGTCACCAACAGCTGTGATACGTCGTTGTAGCGATAGAATTTCGTCTCCTGTCCACAACAAAAGCTAACTTCAACACGTACATCACCTTCAATTTGTGTACGTCGCAATTTACTTTCTTCGTTGCCACAAACGCAACAGGGCAAATTATTAACCCATTCAAAAAATTCTGTATTAAACCAATTACACAGCTCTACTACAATAAGATCTCTAATACAGGGCTCTTTTTCGTTATATGCACTAGCGTTGATTTTTTCTTGGAATGCTAAGAGCTTCTCGCTAGCTTTTTGCGTTAAATCATCTATGGGAATTAGGGCACGACCAGCAGCTAATAGTTTTTCATCCTCATACTGCATAACTTCATCTGATTGCAATTCCAAAGACTGTAGGAAGGTATTATTTGTATGCTGTAAAAAAGGAATATTTTTGATTTATTTTTAAAACACTGGGTACTTCTTGAGGCGGCCTTCGTTTGGTTTTTGCTATTGTTTTTATAATGGTAAAAACAATCCCCTCAGTTGGGGTTAGAATGTTAGATTGTATCGAATCTGGTAAAGGACTGTAAACATTAGTATAATCCTGTTTGGTTCGTCTATTCTATGAATGGATGTGCCGACTAAGCAGGGCGAAATACTACTACAATAATAAAAATAATAGTTAAATACGTACCAGCGCACGTGGAAATCGAATCCGTTGTTGATACGGTACTGACGGTACAATAATTGTTTGCGAGCACTCTGTTTCTTGTTGCGAAACAGCAGCCATTTCATTGCCATTCACTTTTGGGGTTTCTCCTACAGTCACAGCTAAAAGCAAACAATTTAAATTTAAACTATATGCACAGACAATAATTATTTATGTAATCATAATGTCACCTACGTTCAAACATACATTTTCTTGCTGGCGAGCTAATTTGTAGCCAGGATTCACGTCGTTCCTTCAAAACGTCTCTATATTGTTGAATTATTTGCAATGGCACCTCCTGTGGCAATGTATAATCTACGATGTTAAATTTAAAACCAATCACTTTAAGCAACTGTGCGATTCCTGCTACAGAGAGTAGTTTTTCTTTAATTGCTTTGTTCTCCAGACGTATTGTACGATATTTGGGATTTTGCGGTTCGCTAAGTATATTCTCCAAGAGTAAAATTAAAATGCGCGTTGCTTCAAGATAGGCATCTTTGGAATTTTTTAATGGCTGTGAAGCTTGCTGCGCCGTTGTTGCTGCAGCATTATCATCACTGGTAGAGGGAGTAGCGGATGAGGTAAGTGTATTAGTTGCTGTTGTGGTGGATGTGGAGATTGTAGATGCTGCTACGTGAGCGGCGGCGGGGATATTTTCTAATGCATTTGGTTCGATTGAATGTATGCAATCAAAATTTACTTCAGACATATTTTATAGTTTTGGCTTTGTGTGTAAATACCGCGAATGTTGGGCTAAGGGTGGAGAAGTGGAGGCAGATAGTTAACGATGTGTTGGGTCAGTAGACTGGTAATTCTATACGACAGTACGTAACTGCTAATATAGATCCAAAAATATCGGGAAAGGTATCAAACGACGGGTTTTAACCTTCGTATCAATAATCCGAAAGCGGAAATTCGATATTTTATGTATGTTCAGAGATATTTGCAATCAAAGTTGAAAATTTTCTGTAATTTTCATGTGGTTGTTGTAATCACTGATTAGGGTGGACCGAAAAGTGCAAAAAGTGTGTTCTGCGCAGAAATACTGTGGACCGCGTAGCCGGTGTTGGACCGGCTAAGGGTTATTTTTTTGAAGCGCGGCCGAAGGCAGCCTACGCAGAAAGGTGTTGTGCACATAAATACCTTGGATCAAGCCCCCTATTTGGGATCGGACCTAGGCAATTTTTGGCTTTTTTGCTAATAACTTTTCACTGAAACAAATTATTTAATTTCCGCTTTCGGATTATTAATACAGAGATCAAAACGCGTCGTTTGATACCTTTTCCGTGATTTTTGGACGTGTATTAGCAGTTACGTGCTGTCGTATAGAATTACCAGTAGACTATCAGCGATACTGTTTTTGCACTAAATTAATTCCCTCTCTCTCTCTATATATATATATATAATTGTTCACTTTTTCTATTTTTATGGAATGCAATTAATAATTAAAATGCATTTGTCTTAACTTTTTTAGACCTGGCAAATTTGTAACCAGACAAAGAATGGATGCAGTAAATTTTTCGATGGCACAATGACAAAGAGCAAAAAAAATAGAATTTCGGTCAGCTGTTTTTTGTTTTTGTTCATTTTATTTAGCTTAGTTTTCTTTTAAATTGATAAGTGTTACCATATGATCATTAAATCATGCACATGAGTTATTTTATTTACACGTTTGAACGTAAAATACAGAAAGCATCCCTTGCCACATGAACGAATTATACAAGATTAAGCCATCAAGTTTTCCGCCATATTGTGAATAAAACAGCTGACTTTTTGTGACGTATGCAGGGTTCATGTACGGCCTAATCAATTTTTGTTTATTTTGTAAATATTTCCAAAACTACACTGCCGGAACTTATTTAATACAATTATCATCGTGATACGACTTTAATCATAGATATTTAACAATTTTTTTGAAAGAAATACGTTCACATTTGATATAGTAAGTATTTTGTAGCGATGTTTACACTTTCTTTCTTGAAATGTATGGTATTTGACAGCTCTGCCAGGGCGCCAACACAGCGCATACGTCACGTAAAAAAAATACATTTTTCTCACACATGTGACGGCTAAACCTTATCTATTTCATCCATGCCCTTGCCATTAGTAACACGATCGAGTAGGAAGAATTTAATTAATTGCTGGAAACCCAGCCGTCGAGAATGTTTCTATGGTAATAATAATAATAATAGTAGTGAGGTAGTGCACTGCGACCTTAAGATCTATTGGGTAATTCTATACGACCGTACGTAACTGCTAATATACGTCCAAAAATATCGGGAAAGGTATCAAACGACGCGTTTTGATCTCTGTATCAATAATCGGAAAGCGGAAATTAAATAATTTGTTTCAGTGAAAAGATATTAGCAAAAAACCCAAAAATGGCCCAGGTACGATCCCAAATAGGGGATTGATCGAAGGTATTTATGTGCACAACACCATTCTGCGTAGGAGGCCTTCAGCCGCGCTTCAAAATATTTCTGCGCAGAACACATTTCTGCACTTTTTGGTACTGTGATTATAACAACCACATGAAAATGACAGAAAAGTTTCAACTTTAATTGCAAATATCTCTGAACAGACATAAAATATCGAATTTCCGCTTTCGCCTGATGAAAACTGGCAGTTTTATCCCAAAACAACACCGCAAACCACTTCCGATCCTTGTCGGCTTTAAATTTTATCGATAATAGTCGAAAAACATATTGTCAAACAACGGATACGTCATTGTTCTGCTGCTGGTGATATAAGGCATTATAAAACGTGTAGACATGACTCCTGCAAGCATAGACAAAAAAAATGCTGCTACCATATAATAACACTATCGGTAAGAAGCTTACACTTCATCGCTAGAACTACCCCAGCCGTCGAGAATGTTCCTATGACTGCCCTTCCATACGTAGTGTTACTACAACAACAACATGTTCGACAAACATTCTCGGATCTGAGCACCTGACTTGAGTTTTATTTTCACGGGGACCATCCCTTTATATCATTGCTCAGAGCCCATTAAAGAGAACGCTGCAGTCATGTTGGAGCATGGTCTTGACAATGCTGACTCAGAAATAGAACCAATACACTCGTATGATGTGCCAGTGTACCAATGTGGGGTACCCGAAAACCAAAGACCCTTCAAATTCGCATATGGCAGAGGGTAAAGAATAGTATTGTTCCGGTAGCAGTTTGTACCCGATACATGTATTATTTCTAAACATTTTTGTCGGAGAACGCAAAATGCCCAAATGTAGGCAAAACTTTTAAAAATTAGATGAATTAGAGAAGACAAGTATTTTTACATATTTTCTGATTATACTATATATGGTTCAGTGGAAGATCATCATACTTCAATATATTAAAAAAAGGCCTATATCAGGATTTTATCCCTAAGTGTAATATTTTAAAACTTGAATAGGGCGATTTTCAAAGCCCCCCCAGTTGAACGAATATTCAATACAAGATATAAGCTTTTACTTGAAGAAGGCTGATACAAACAAAAGTTCACTGCTCGAAGCCATGATTAAATAAATTATATAGTTGTCGTAGATCACATAGCGTCTTCTTCTTCCTCACCCACACCTTATGTCGAACTATCATATCTTTGTTTTTTGTTTACATTCTTTGTTTACAGTTCTTGGAAAAGCTATTGGGTTCGCTTCTTGTTTTATTTATTTCTAATAAAAATTCGGTGTCATATTTAACGAGTGCTTTGTGATAACCTTTTAAGAAATTTTGTGATTTATATGTGTGTTATAGGTGGAAAGCTTAGAAAATAGGCGGATCGTTATTGCGCGTTCCCTCTCACATGTGCATTTTGACATAAGGGTAATTACGTGTTGTTGGCCGCTTGCGACAACCATATATAATTGAATCATGTTCGGAGCCAAATTAAAACATTTTCAGTTATGCGCCAAGCAGATACAATACGGCAATACGTTGAAAAAACTGACAGCTGAGTAGAATGCGAGTGTTGGCGTGCGTGACAACAGATTCGACGGATACGGCAAAGTAGATTTTGCTCAAAATGTTGACGTATGACGGATACGTCGACGGTGAAGTACTGTATCTGCTTGGCGCATTACACATGCAGCGCGGCACTTTAGGTCGTTTTCACCATCTCCGGTTAATGCTTAGCTGGTTTTAGTTGACGTAAGTCGTTCGATAAGCTGCCAAATTAACCCGCCGAGTAGCGTTGACTTGCCTTTATGAAATTTAAAACATCTTTACATCATTCCATATTACCATTTGGCTACATTTTTTAGTATGGCAACTATGAAAACTAAAAATAAAAACATCGAAAATAGAAAAAAAACGAAGCATTTGTTGTGATTATTATTTTTCTACTATTCGTTAATAAGTCATTGGAGTGGAATGAAATAAAGTTATCGCGCAAAAAATTAATCTTATTTTTTGTAATTTCTCTAAGTCTGTAGCATTGAATTGGTGTTCTTTTGATAGCCACATACACAGTTGCTGCAAATTGCGAATGTCTGCAAAAATTTAGTGCTTTCAAGGACATATGCGGAACTCGAAATTTGTAAAAAAAAAATTAAAGAGGTGGCCGCTGTGCTTGGAACATCAACTGAATATTCTTAGTGATTGTAGGAATATCACCAAACTCATGAAATATGCGTGGAATTGAGGGCAAGGTAGTGGTGTTAGGTTCACGAGGTAAATAAACAATATTAATGATTCATTCGAAAATTATACAAAAGTATATATGTACTACTAAAATAATTCTTTTGTTTTTAAGGCTTTGAATGTATGTATGTAGCTATGTATATTTAGAAAATACTTAACTACATATATCCCTTGTGCTTGGAATTAATAACAAAAGAAAATTTCACCTGGTAATTTGGAAACGTAGCAACCACCAGAAGACATTATTTTTTTGATGTAATATGTACAAATCAATGCTTAGATTAATTAAGTATTCAATCGGTCTTATACATAGTTTCTACATTGCAAGTGTCACTGTCATGTACTCGAAACGAATCATGTTATAAATATTAATTTAAACGTACACGGCTTTAGCAGGCGCGTCTCTGGCTACCCCAAAATTTTTTACCGTAGGAGAATATGTCCGAGGTAAGCATACATCACAAAGGTAATTACGTGCAACTCAACGGTTGATCTACGGATATGATACATCTCATCTCGTATTACCCTTATGGAAAGAGAGGTGTCATGACCTAAAAAGTTGCACTGGTCATACCAAATCCGGAAATTTAAAGGCGTAAGCAGTAGAATGAGTAAGCATCTGAACACACCTCTCTACCAGTGGCTTGATTGCAATATCAAACTGTAGAGCCTTACCTTTCAGTAAAAATTATTTGATCGCATTTATCTCTAAAACGGCACGGCCTTAATTTCTCCACGGTTCTTTGCATCGAGATATTATTTTTTTTATTGCTTGTACTTTTAAATACTGACATACTATATGCATATGTATTTATACTCACATACATTTATACATACGTATGCAAAATAGCTTTGGTACTGTTCATATAAACAAAATAGTTATACGTTTTATTTTATTTCTATTTGCTGTCTTATCAGCCACATTTCTATAGTTGCCCTCTGCACCGGTCTATGTCTATAAAAGTTCTAAATATTTGTAGAAAATAATACAAAATATATATAGGTTAGTAAATACATAGCTTATAGTACATAGCAAAGAGTTAGTAAGCAGCAAAGAAAATTGTTTTGAAAAAAATATGTTTTACAGTTACAAAGCTAGAGCTTATATTAAAATTAAGCTTTCGTGAAGGAATTAAAAACAAATTTTTATAAAATTCTATACCTATTGTGAGCCATTTCCGTCATGTAGCGATAT
Organism: Merzomyia westermanni; assembly: GCA_949987695.1. Lineage (NCBI taxonomy): Eukaryota > Metazoa > Arthropoda > Insecta > Diptera > Tephritidae > Merzomyia > Merzomyia westermanni. The sequence goes on from OX465293.1 coordinate 99,623,965, forward strand.
CCCAAGCAATCATGCTACTGCAACATTGTGGGTCCCAAATTTGATTGTCTGGGTATTCACGATTTCCTCATAGAGGTGCCTGCCTCTGGGCGGCTGATTACATTGTATGTTGCCAACAGCGTATCTTTGTATTTCCCCAAAAAGCCGCCGACAAGTAATTGTCACCGATCATAAAAAAATAATTCGGGGGATTTACTAAAGCCGGTCAGTAATTTTTAAAGAGAATGAGTAACAGCCATTTAGAGCTGAAGAATTATCGCTTCAACAACAACAACAAGAGATGAAGAAATACACACATGCATAGCTATAGATAATGTCTTTCCTAAAATTTAAGGTTAATTGCCCCCTTTATAACTCTGAACCCAACCCGACCTAGTTAACAAACTCAGTGAAAATAGGCATAGTTTATTTTTGTATTATTCTGGCTGTTCAATTAGTAAAGACTGTTTAAAAAACAAATAGATTTTAGAGTGAATAATTTGTCTTTTATTCTTTATTGCAGGAGTAGGCAAAACGCGCCTAGTTACAACATATATAAAAAATACATTACATAAGGATATAGGACCAACGATAGCGGCGTCATTTTTTACATGCAAAGTGGTATTGGACGATGTGAAAATTAAATTACAAGTAAGTACCAACAACGTAGAATTGATGTGAGACAAAAATCACTTAAATATTGAGGCCTTTATTATGTAAAACGGTAGGCTAAGCAATTAGTCCCCCTTTTCAACTGCTACACATCGTTTTCAGAAATTGACGATTAACACTACATATTTAAAAAAGGTGAATACTTCAATGTTCGAAAACAACAGCAACAAAATCAACAGTTCAGAGAAACTTTTATTTACTTTACCAACTAATTCATCGCCTTAAGAGTGCTGATCTGCATAGTGTAAATCTTCATTATTATTCTCCAGCAAATTCATAACTTCATTATGAATGATTCATAGTGTTTTTGTACATACAGACACACATAATTTAGTAATTATAGCATTCCTGAAGAGCTGTGTTGCTTCCAATCATTGTTTACATTTTTGCATTTCTTTTTTATTGTTGTACAGCAAGTAAAAGTTTTATTGTATTTAACCACAATTTAAAAAATGTAAAGAAGTTGAAAACGAACGAAATGGTAAGCCTATCTTCTATTATGTGAAAATTCGATCGAGATATATATTCTCTCTGGGCACCATGTAAGCGTTTGTCCTCGTCTAATCAATAAAAAGTTTTCTTAGGTTTGGTTCTATACCACTTTCTTTTATATATACACTCGAGAAGCGCCAGTGGTTTGACTAAGAAACTGGTATTTAGATTACCGCAGAGATCTCGTGAGAAAGGTAGTCGGATAAAAAAAGCTACAAAATTACTTCTGGTTGCTATCTCCGCCCAAGTTAGGTACTGGCACAGGAATTTTAACTCCATTAGCTTTCGGTTAAGATTGTTCGTATTGAGTTGGAATAATTTCCTTCTTTAAAAAAAAAGAAAAACCTTAAATATATAAATTTTCATGATTGACTAAACATTTTATCTCATATTTTCCGTCTAGATTTGGGATACAGCTGGACAAGAACGTTTCAAAGCAGTCGCACCAATGTACTATCGTAATGCAAATGCAGCAATTTTAGTTTTTGATCTATCACAACACAAAACATTCGTTGATATCAAAGCGTGGATACAAGAATTGCATCGAAATGTGCAAGAGCCCCTGGTACTAACGTTAGTCGGAAATAAGCTTGATTTGCCAGCACAACGAGCGGTTTCACATGATGAAGCCTATTTGTTTGCTACATCAATTGGTGCGACATACTTTGAGACATCAGCGGAAACTGATCAAGGACTCGAGCAGGTATTCCTCTCCTCCGCGCTGGGTCTCGTACGTTTAGCTGCTGAAGGCAAAAGTCGTTCGTTACGTCAATTTGATTCATGTGACTCCATATCTGCTTATACAAATAATAATACTGCCCTGAGTCTTACGCAGGCGGCATTGGCGGCTAAAAATGCTGATGGAGCATTTCGTTTGCCATACGTACATATTGGTATACCCGTGGATGGTGATGATGAGCGTAAAGTGACGGGAATTGGTAGGCTAGAGACTCCTTCATGGAGTATTGAGCATATTGCATTGGGTGAAGCACAACCGAGCGGTTGGTGTTGGTGAATAAAATGAAGAGTAGATTTCTAAGGCTCGTCTTAAGAGTTTAAAAAAAAATGTTTAAAGTTACACTATAGTACATGACACAACAAGCATATATTTATGTAAAATAATTTTTAATTTCTAAATGGACTGCTAAAGTGTAAAATGCTTTACATATATTTGCACTGTTTAACAAAAAGCAATGAAAAAAAGATATTTTTGTTACTTGTAAGTATGTACATACATATATAAAAATCAAGGCTGTTGTTTTTCCCTGAATTTTGAAGGACTCAAAATATGACTAATAACACCTTTATTTTATAAGTAGCATTAGTCTTATTTTTGTACTGATATTAAATTAAAATGCATGCGCTTAGATATGTAAAACCATTGTGCATTGTATTATTTTCTTATGCCAAAACAAAAGCAGGCTGTATTTGGCAGACCTGCAAGTTTTTTTATGAACTCGGTTGTAAAGCTTTCAATATATTTTAACAAATATTTTTATAAATTCTTTTAACCCTTTTGCGCACAAAAAAGCGCGCCTTTGAAACCTATATAAAAAAAAAATCTGAAATATATGTATTAACATTTGGGGTTACGAGATAGTTAACTTTTTTTCTCATACAATTTACCTGCAGAACCTCTTTGACAAAATCTTTATACAAAGAATGTAGAAGTCCACTGAAAATAAAGCATGTAAATCCCCTTAAAATATGAACAGTGGAATATTCTTACCTTTTTCCTTTCTTTCGAGGCACTCTTCGCCACATTTTTTTGAGCTGAATAAAATGTATTCAAATCTTCTATACAATTAAATTTAACCTGGAACCCTCGCAAAATGACAGCTTGCATTTATGAGTCAAAATTTAAGTAAGAGAAACCAATGAGGAACCCACCCAGCTACGCGCATGAATTTACTGTTACTACAAGAACACAGGAGCCCAGCCATAATTTTTTAGTCAAGAAATCCATGTAATATAAGTTTGTGGCAGAAAATGCTTTCCAAGACGATTATACCAGATTTTAAGCTACATGTTATGTTGGACAGCCAGACGCCAAGAGCGAACACTGTCGCCTTTCTAAAAAATGTTATACTCTTCTGGTCACCAAAAAAATGTTTTTTCCGGGATGGGTTCACTAGCATTAAGGGAACGAATATTAGTAACACCCTTCCGGGCACCGGCGTTTTTCTCTCCTTAACTCCCTACATTATGCTCATGTCTGCGAAACATACCTTATACCTTCGTAGGGCGTAATAAAACCAACAAATTGTTTAAAAAAGAAAGCATAAAACTGTTTCTGTAGGGAGTGGATAACAAAGATTTTTTGTGCCATCTAGCGCCATTGCCAGTATGACCGCAACATTCTACCATTTCACATTGCTTAACTCTTTATGTGCATATCTCTAATACTTGCACTCTTTTGATAACTTTTAGGAAATTTACCTCTAGTTTATTTTACGAAAAGAAGCTCATTTTCCAAAGTCGTGAAGTTTCTCAGAGTTCTGTTTGTAATTTGTCTGCTGAAGTCACTTAGTGGATTTTTGGATACACTTGAAAAAATTAAATTTCTAGCGAAAATTATTTTGCTCATCGGAAGCATTGAGACGCTTTTGTTATTAGCTTTATTAAAATATTTAACGGTATAATATACTCGTATATAAGTATCTATGGAATGAACCAAATCAAATTACCTTATGTACAAAAAAGCAACAACAAAGTTTATTATAAAAGCATTAAGCAACGTCGAAATGTACATAAAGAGACGAAGAACAAAACTCAGATTCTAGTATATATATATACATATATATTTACAAACATTTAACATAAGCATACGGATGTATATGGGACATATTTATTTACATAAAGCTATGTTTATAGAGAAGCTAATTTGTAACTTAAATATACTTACAAAATTGAAGCCAATAAAATAAACGCAATTTAAGGTTATATATTTCGTGTTTGAACTTTAAATTGTTTCTTTTGTAACGAAAAAAACACTCTCAAAAGGTTTTGGGGAGGTATGTCGAAAGTGACAGCCCTTTGTCGAATATGAACCCGGTACGCACCGGTACTCCCTTGCGGCACATGCCCGACTGTCGCCGGAGTTATTTGGTATGCCCGGTGGAACCTTCTAGAAGATGGGTAGTGATCGAGCTGCACGTCAGTACCTGCACGTCAGTATTTTAGTCGCCTCTTACGACCGGGCATATTTTAAACCCCTAATAGGCAGGGGAGGTTACCCCCAATTCCCTAATTGCGGTAAAGTGAAATTCTAAAATATTAAACTTTAATTAATGTACATTACCTCAGTTCGGCATTCCCACAACAGCCGGTTCTATCGCACCGGAATGACCCGGGGTTTTTCACCCGGCCAAGGGCTGTTATTTCAGTGTAACCCTGTTCAATCTGCGGCAGGGCGAAGTACTGTTAACAACAACAACAACAACAACCTCAGTTCGGCGAGCATAAAATTAAAAAAAATTTACTGAATAGTGTTTCGCTTAAAAAAACTTTCAGGAAGAGAGCGCTATTTGACATTTTATTGAGGGAGCGAGTTGCATGTTTCTGCTGGTGGATTTCACACAGTAAAACTTGCAAGTAGAAAACAGCCGATCGTGACATAGGAAAGCAACAACGAAAATTAAAAAATTTTAGCTATTAATCAATCCAAAAAGCAACAGCGGTTTTGCTTTCAAGTTTTTAGAAATTCCTGTTCGGCGAAAACTTTTTACTCTTTGCGGTTTCGAGAAAGTTTTACGTCATTCTCACTTAACTGCCACTTCTTTGCAAGTTTTGTCACCGAACACAGCTAGTAAAAACTTCAAATTTTGAGTTATTAACCAATGAAAAAAGAAACAGGTGGTTGGCTTGGAAGTTTTTACTAATTCCTCTTCGGCAGAAACTTTTTACTCTTTGCGGTTTCTAGAGAGTGTTACGCAATTTCTTTTACTTACAATTCTTCCAAGTTTTCTCGCCGAACATACCTATTATATACGTTATATTGAGACATCACATAGGTGCAGTTGCTGAAGCGGTTTGCGGTTACAACCACAACAACAACAACAACCATGTTGGGAAAAGTTATCCCTACTAGTTTTCCCATTTCAATCGTAGCCTCCCACTTCCGGAGAATTCGGACGTCGAGAGCAACTTTTTGGGCTATGGGGTCTTGCTGCAGTCGCATAACATGATCGTACCTTAATTCGCTACACTTTTCTCATATCTGAATAAAGCTCGTACAACTTGTCTTCAAATTTCCGCCAAAACCCGCCTTTGGGAGTCCCGGGTAGAACGATAGATATTCCGGAGAACTTTTATTTTCTTCCCGTTCACTGCAAGATGCAATTTCTGTGCTTCCTTATAAAGCCCAGATAAGGCAAAGTACAGTCATCTGTGGAAAGCAGCAAAGAGAGTGAGAGAGCATCCAGGAAACAGATAATCAATATTTGAGGTTTGGTACATTTATGCATCCTAGCTTAATGATAGTAAAACATTAACTAGGACAAACACGCTGCTTTATGAAGAGTATCAATCAAGCTCGATAATACTTAACAATTTTTCGTCGGACCCACACCCATCTAATCTTCAGTTGGCACAACAAATCAATTCAAATTACCACAGATAACGCCGTTTATGGAATGACTATCAACTCTAATGTTGAATAAAGTAAACAAATACATTTTTCCTATCTTTCTTATCTTTGCAAATCGTCCACTTTCATCAAATTGCCAATTCAGCACAATTTGAACGTCACCAACAAAGAATTTAACAAATTGTTCGACCTTAATACGGTAACTGTTTAAGCAATCTTCGTGTTCATATTAAATTAAAACTAAGTAAAATAAGCGGAATAAAGAAAAAAAATTGGAAAATATTGGACGATAGCATGACTGAGTTGAATGGATTTGTGTCAACAGCTTCCAAACGATGGCCCACTTAGATGTTGGCTGGTATTTTAATAATATTTTTATCGAAGAAATAACAAGCGAGAAAGTGTACGACGGAATAGAAAAGTAGTGCCGCTGCTGCTGGTGTCAAGTGGCTGTGCAAGCACGACATTTCCAATGACAACCAACGGCGACGAACTGTATTTAATCGTCTTTAGTTTGTAAGATGCTAGGACAACAGCAACAAAAAGCTTAATGAAAACATTCTCGTGAAAATGTAAAAGTGTGGACAACAGCAAAAGACATTTAGCTGATTGACAGTTGGAGGGAGAGCTTTTAGATATTGTACAAACAACAGTAACAAACAGGACCGGACAGTCACACATACATGTGTCCGCATATATAGAACAATAATACAGGCAACACTTCGCTCAAAAGGGCACGTCCTTCATTTTCTGAAAGGAACTCCAGATCAAAGTCTTACTTTATATATCACGGTTCTCTTATACAAAGGTGATATAACAACACAAACAAAATTGATTACATTCATCTTAAAATTTTTATAGGATTATCATTATATTGTTGTTCGGTTAGCTTATTTTAGGTATGGTGGCGGTTGCCTCAGCGGCAGCACACTTGGACACTTTTACCGTCCGTTATGATACCACGTTGGGTAACGGTGACCCGATTCCCATTTATTTCACAAACCGCTATGTAGCAACGATATAGTTCCGGATAAGGTTCACTTCGACCTCGGAGAGCACCTCCGGATAGTCGAGTACGTCCCGACCGAATCATTTACGCCTTGTCCTAGCAAAAGCTGGCCAGCTCAGCCTAAAGTGACTTGGTGATTCAACCTCGTCATCCTCCATGCAGCTGATACAATTGGGATTTTCTAGGATGTTCAGCCGTACCGCGTGCATCCCCTTCGGACAGTGCCCCGTCAGCACTCCAATCACCATAGACAGATGTGTCCTGATAAATCCTAACAGTGACCGCTTAGAGTCTATTACTGACCAGAAGGATCTCGACATCTGGAAAGAGGTTGTGTCAGCCCAGCAGTTACGTAGCTGATCCGAGTACCACCTGTTCAGGAGCAGACTGCACGTAACCAACGGAATCCCATAAACCCTGCCGGCAGGATATCTGCTCTGCAGTTACCAGGAATGTGCTTGTGCTCCGGCACGCAGATAATTTTAATCTTGAAACATTTCGATGCCACAGCTATCGAGGTCATCAACTTCACCCTCGATCGCACTGTGGCCGATCCCAGCGTTCTTATAGCCGCTTGGCTATCCGAGTAAATATTGAATTCCCTAACAGTAATGGCACTGAGTAGCATCTCATCCACTGCATCCTTAATAGCAGCCACCTCCGCCTGGAAGACACTGCAATGACCGGGTAGCCTAAATTTATGGTGCATCCTTGCGGGACATGCTCGACTGTCACTGGAGCTATTTGGTATGAACAGTGGAACCTTCCGAAAGGGGAAGTTTTTTGATAGTTCGTAGATCAACCATCAAGTTGCACGTCATTACCTGTGGGTATTTTAGTCGCCTCTTACGACAGTCATACCCACCACAGGCGTATTCCAACCCCCCAAACCGCAGGTTGAATTTCTTGTCGGTTAACTTAATATCTGTTTGTTCAATTGTAATCTATAGCACATTGTTTTGTAATCCCTTGAACATTGTTCTTGTGTTTACGTCAGCATATCGTATACATTTTTCAACTATTTTCTCTCTTCCATCTCCCAATTTCGACTTACTATCCAATAGATACCACACACCGTGTACCATTAACCAATTACCGTCTATATTGTATTATACTTTATCTTCCAACTATCATCTAGCATTCCACTGTGTATCATATTCCAACTACCTACCATCTGAAATCTTCCAACTTTGAAATATAATCACCCGACTATGTACCTACCGTCTACCGTCTACCATCTCCTATCTACCATTCACCATATATCATCTCCCAACTGCGTGACTTCTGAACTCTACCATCTACTTCTGGCGTCCTCCATCCACCTTCTATGATCTCCCACCCACTATCCATCTGCCAGCAAATTTCTAACAATGTATACATTCGTTTTTATTTATATTCTACATCTTCTTCCCAATTTAATTGGTGCGAGGATATTCAGTGCAAAGTGCTGGGTCAGTCTAGCTTGGTACAACATTGGATAAGTATATAGGGTTTCAAAATCAGTGACCCTGTCCTGAAGAAGATACCTCAAAAAGCAATAGGCTATTCCAAAACCTTCAAAGCCTCATCCATGATGGTTTCTTGGATTATTGTCTGGCTTTTGAGAAAGGGAATGTAATTTCTCGCTTCTGTGCTCAAAAATCTTGAACTAAACCCACTCGCGAAAATTTTTCTCTGTCGTTTCTGTCGTATATATTTCTCTCTTAGGTGGATGCTGTTTTTGTCTTTTAATTGGTCCTACTTCTACGTCTTCAGATGAGCAGGTTGTGTACCTCTGCATAGCAGACTCCCCCATAGTAATTGCCATTTATTGATTAGTAGTTCAAGACTGGCCTTGATCGGCGTTCAGCAGGTTTCGTGGAGGCGGTGAATACCAAAAAATTGTAGTCCATGCGCCAGCCTATTTTAGTCCTTCGTAAGTATTGTAGTGTTGTCATACCTTCTTAGAAATTGTTAGTTTATAGTGTCGGCAACTATTTGTCCGTCCGAATACTTTTTGAGTGGTGTGTTAAGCAGTTTTTCTTATGTACATATGTACACATTTCCCTACATATATTTACGTAATGATGTTTGCTGTTTAAGTAAATTCCTTGTTTTACTTTATCTTAATCGCATTGTTGACAGCAGAGGCGAAAATCCGATTAAAATGCAATGCACGGTGTTGTTATTGGTATTACCATTATTGATGATGTCGCAAAATGGTTGTATGTGTGTGCATAAATATATGTATACGAATGTTGTTGTTGTTTTAATATAAATAGTGGTGGTTAAGTTTGCCATTCTGTGTACAATAGTTGTATTTACCCTAAAGATATTGTTAAATTTTTTCAAGTCTTTGAGAGCCTACGGAAGCTGGCTACAAATAAATGTGTGCATGTACGTGTTTTTTTTAGCTGTAACCCTGTAAGAAGTCAGTAACTAGTGAGAATAATTTCTGGTTCAGAACTAGAGATAAACTAGCTAATAAGAACTAGTGAGATAGTAACTAGATTTTCACTAGTTCGAAACCGGCAGTTGTGTAATCATTAAAATTTAATAAAATTTAGATTCGTATTTGGAAAAATGTTTTGTTCTTGTAACGTTCTTTAAAAAAAGGTTAAAATTTGAAATCATAAAAAAAAAAAAAAAAAATCATCAGTTGGTAGGATTCGAGCCGACGCGTCCCGTATCAGAGTCGAGTGCTCTATCCACTTAGCTACGGCTCACGCATCAATAGCGTGAGAAAAGCTTACATTATGATAGATGGTTTAAAATGTAGGCTCAAATTATTAGCCGTGCATAAACTAACCGCAATGGTGTGACGGTAGTGTTGCTGGGCTATCACACGAAAGGTCCAAGGTTCGAGTCCTGGGAAAGGTAACATCAAAAGTGGTTTGGAAAAGTTTTTCAAAACGTGGTTCGCGACTGTAGGCAGTAATTTGGCAAGAAGTCTCCGAGTGTAGTTCTACTATGGAATCCTTCTCCAAATATTTTTTTTTTAATTCTAAACTAACTACATCCAAACTGCGGAATTTGGAAATAGTTCAGAACTAGAGCACTATTAGCAATAAACGAACTACATCCAGACTGTCGAATTTTTACCTAGTTCGGAACTTTCGAAAAGGTAATGCAGCGCCAGTTGATTACATGTGAAAGAACTGGAGATTTTCCCCACAGGGAATATTTTGCAACATCAATCCGCTTGTACAATTTTTTTTAATAAGCAACAAGCAGACATTGTCCTGTCCAAAAATTTACTTGGAAAATTGTAGAAAATAGTATTTTCTGTCCATCTCATCTCTCGCGTTTATTTTCCTGTCCTTCAAATACCTATTACCTTTTCGCTTACATATAAATATATAGCCTCTTACGCGGCACTCCTCTGACTCTTCCTTTCCCCTTGCATTCCCATTCCAATTCCTATTACTGTAACTTTCATTCTACCTTTTAATTTCTTTCTTCCTCCACTTGCTCTTCTCTTTCGTATTTCTAGTACACTTTTCCTTCCTATACATATTCTTTCCATATTCCCATTCCATCTACATCTGATCTTCTCACTCCATTTCCTATGCCTATCACTTTCGCTCTACTTTTCACAAATCACAGTCATCTTCCTAACGATTTTCTTCTTGTTCTTCCGATATTACCCACTCTACCTCCTTCATTTCCTCTTTATTTTCTTCCACTTATTTATATATATACGAGTACATAGAGGATTTCAGATATGGAATAATAATTTTACAACTTTTATACAGATACATTCCGAGCTTGACCTTTATATTGCCCAGGGGTTTTTGCAGCCCCTACTAGACCTAGGTATAGGGATGTGACCTCGAGTTTAAAAAATGGATTAATCCGTTTTTGTTTAGAGATAAATTGATATGTGAAAATGTATTTCTTATAGAAAATAATCGATTATTGTTAGAATAATTCTGTCTAAATAATTCAAGTCAAAATTATTTAAGATAATAAGTAAGAATAAAAAGATAACCACATCGACGATGCTCAAATTTTGGTAATTCAGATTCCAATTATTCACATACAAATTTTCAATAATCTTAAATATTTTATTACAATAAAAATAATACAAAAGGTAAAAGTATTATATAGAATTTTTTGTTCCAAATTAAATACATCAATAGCTATATTTTAGTCAGTATATTGTTCAACATTTGACTAAATTAGAAATGAAGTTAACTGATGTATATTACAAAACAGGAATGAAAATTGCTTGGACCTTAACCTAAAAATAAAAGTTTTCTTTTAACGTGTACTTTAAATATTAAACCTAAAATAAATAATTGAGATAAATATTCAGTGTTAATCAACATTTGACAACAATCAGGATTCACCTTATTTACTATTTACAAAACTCTATTTAAAATGTGTAACTCTTATAACCAATTTATTAAAAATTGATGTTTAACATTAACAAAATCGATCCAAAAAATCGAGTATTAAAAATAATAATCGACTAAAGTAAAACTCGATTATTTATTCACAACCCTACCTAGGCCCACTTATAACCACTGCAAAAGTTTTAGGACTTTCGACGTCTTCAAATGACACACCTATACCGAATTTACTTTACGACTCAACTTCTAGCTACAGGGGTTACCTGGGCGTACCCTATAGCTGCCACACTTCTGTGACAATAAGCGGAAAAATCTAAACTCAAGTTTGGTCCGTGCTAAGATCTATAGACTCACAAAATTTCACGGCTGTTGCTTAAAAATTGTGGATTTTACGGACAAAAAACTTTATCTCAATTCCATACATTTACACTACAAAATCAAAGTTCAAAGCGCTCTACTGAAAAATTCAAAAAAATTACTTTGGCAGTTTTTTCTTATTGCCACAGAACTAATGTCTAAAGAAGACCTCTTAGATTTGATTAGTAATTAGTAATAAAATAATTAGACAGCTTTTTTAATTGGTAATGATTATTCTAATTGTTTTTCAAGATAAGGCAATTATTAATCGATTAGGATTAGAAAAATTAAAAAAATAATCATGATTATTAAAAAAAATCCGAAAAAATAAAAAATAATCAAAAAAAAGTAGTTTTTATTACTTTTCATTCTTTTTTGTTTTTTGTAATTTTTTTTTATTATTCTTGATTTTTTTAAATATTGTTGTAGAAGCACATAAATATACATACCGAAAAAAATCAAAAATAATTAAAAAAAAAAATAAAAAATAATCAAAAGTAATCAAAACAACTTTTTTGATTATTATTATTTTTTTTTAATAATACTAAAATATCATAACTTTTTTTGATTATTTGTTTAATTAATTGGAAAATAATCAGTGAAACTGAAAGTAATGGTAATCAATCATTAAATGGATTCTCAAGAAAATAATTAATCAAACCGGTAATCATTATGAGTAGTAATCATTATTTAACAGGTCTGGTAAAAAGAACTTATATCGAGAAAGCGCAACAACGCTCTCCATGGTTACAGGACACCAATTTATCTATGCTTATTCATATGTACAAGGTGGCGCAAAAGTAAGCTTCCGATGTTCAGCATATCGGTTGTGGCACGTGCAGTGTGTGCTGTTGCACCGTCTTGTTGGAACCACATGTTTTCCAATCCCAATTCATCAAGTTGCGGCAAAAAGAAATCGTTGATCATTGCTCTGTAGCGCTCACCATTCACAGTAACCGTTTGGCCCCGACCGATTATTGGTCAAATAAATAGTCAGCAATATTCCGCGTTCTGGAGCAGTGTAGCGTAACATTGTTTATTAACGTGTATTTCGCATGTGTTTACTACACAAATGTCAAAACAGAACTGACTTTAGGAGCCAATCGCAAAATTTATAGCATTTTCTGATAGGAGGATTACTTTTGCGCCACCTTGTACTATGAAAATCTGAATATCTGTGTCCACAGACCATACTATCCCTGTGCAAATCGCTGCAACTCTTCTCTGATCTTAATTCGTAAATACAAATAAAAATCCAGTATTTTTATATAAGCTAAAAAAATAGATTTTCAAGGCTTTTATAAAAAAAAATTCTTTTAAGTCAGTGATACTCAAATACTTACTATAAAATTTTACACTTGTGCTAAAATGTGAGAGAACTTGAAAAACACTCAAGAAAATAGATTCAAAACTTTTCAATAGCTTTTCCAACTCACTAACAAAAGACTGCAAAGCGTTGATTTGAGTAATGATTATCATGTTGCTGGCAATTTCTCCAATGTTGCTAAAGATGATGGTAGTGATGACACTGCTGACATTGGTGACAATGAAGCAATTGATGCGTCAAGCACAAAACTAGATTAACATCTGCATATTAAATAGGAATGGTTGTCGGGCGTTGAGTGTTGAGCTTTAGTGGTAACAGTTAATCGAACTATTTTGGGAAACTTGATGTGTTTACACTGTACAACAAAAATTAACTTGTTTTGGTATCCAGCAGATGCCGTTCAGTGTAGGCAAAAAACTGTAGGTTATCCGGTTTGTAGGAAAAATTAGAAGCGCCACACCATAAATTGGTGGAGAACCTCGGCCTTAATCTCCTCGGAGGTATATCGCGCCAAATACTTATTAATTTATTTATTTTTTAATTGTCATTTAACATTCTAAGCTTTCGATACAACAACAACAAGTATAGTCCTTTCAAAATGACTCTTCAAAAGTGAAAAATCATTTAGCTTGGTGTCTGTTACTCTGAGGACTTGACTAGTGTGCTTTGTTGGACTAGTTTTTGAGCTTCTGAAATGTAAGTATTTTGAACTTTCCAAAACCTACAAACATTTTAGAATATTGAATTGAAATCTGCATTCCTTTTGTAGCACAGTGCTTAAGCAGCTGTTTAAGTCTAAAATTCTATTCATTGATATTCACAATTTACTGCGTTCGATGTGGTTGCGCATCATTGTCATCAGCCATCAGGCGATCCAAATACATTTTTGATAAATTACAAAACAACAAGCGCTGACAAGTTAAGTTGGAGTGAAATTATGATCCACCTGGCGTAAATTTAAAGCCTTAAATAAGTAGTATTGAAAATGTTGCTTCCAGATAAATAAATCATTCAAAAACGAAGAGGATTATTAAGCATAAGAACAATTCCTTCATCCGAAATATGAAATAAAAGAAACCCCAAAGGCTATGCAATCTTATTTTAAGTTTTTCCTTTTCTAATACAAAATACATCTTTTATCTCGCTCCGCACACATACATATATAAGAACGTACATTGAACTGCATTATGATTTAGAAAACATTGGCCAGTTTTTGACCATTGGCCATTCATTGTGTTTAGCCAACAGAGCCACAAGCAATAAATTCCTTTCGCTCGTGTAACTAAACACGTTTCAGATTTTTTAACCCAAGAATGTGTATAATTTAGGTAGGATAAAAGCAAAGGAAACAAGTGAGGAAGTCTAAGTTCGAATGAAGGTTATATACTCAGCTGTGCGCTGAAGCAGCAAAGTTGGATTACCTTTTCGCGATATAAGCTATGACTTTGTTAAATTTGTTCGTGAATACTAAAAACCTTGTGAACTACTTTGCACTTATTTGAGACTATTAAAAAAGTGAGCGTGGTTATTAACGGAGTTTGTTAATTTTTACTAAAAATCTGTGCTTGAGATATATGTAAAAAAATTGTTTATGATGCATCAACTCACCTGGAGATATCACTACAAAAACCTTTAGAATAGGCGTGGCTAAAAAGGGTATGGTACCACGCCCATTTTGAAAAAATTATATTTTTCACTTCACTTTTACAACGACTTGGGAAGCAGAATAGAATGGTTGTAAAATAATTTTTTGCCGAGATATTATCCATAGCCGATTTCGTGCATTTATCTCGGATACAGACCTTGTAATATGTATAACGGTACCACGCCCATTTTAGAAAAAATGTTTGGAAGCAACAATTTCAATCTACACGTCAAATTCGACATTATGTATGGAATAATAACTTTTATGTGTTTTCCAAAATATACGAGTTATAAAAAGGGGACGTGGCTTTCATACGATTTCGACCAGCTATTGGAAATTAGTGCCAGGGAACCTGACTACCAAATTTCAATGAGATATCTCAAAATTTTCTACAGTTATCGAGTTCACAGACGGACGAATATTTTTCCTTCTGAACATTTTGATATACAAAAGTCTATGTCTATCTCGTTACAACCCACCGTGAGGCGTATACAATTAATATATTCTATAAGCTATACTCAGCTGAGTATAAAGGTTATAAATCGAACTTGTTCAACCCTTTATTATGTGGGATAGGCATTATTAGTTGAATTATGTTACTCATACGACATGTCGCACGTTCAATATGAGCGAACTATTGATATTAGCACTAACAAAATTGTCGACATGGAACCACACACACACACATCATGCTATGTATAAAAAGAAATAGCCGCAATTATTATGAATACTAAACCAAATAGTCTCCCAACTGTCTTTTTTTCCATACAAACTGGCATCCCAAGCGGTAGGACCTGACAAAGTGTGATTGTACAATTTTTAGGGGCAGGACAATGTCTGCGGGGTCTGATAGTTTCTTAAAGAAATATAAAAATCTCAAGCTGGGAGAGTGGAACATGATAAAGGTTATGGAAATATAAATTTATTTATAAAATCTTTACAAGGATTTCACTAGTTCTGGGCACCCAGTATTATCCATAGCTTTGATCTTTGGTTGTAAAAAGTTTGGTCCTTTTCGGATTAGTTTGTTATAAATCCGAAAATTGTAGTTGTAAACTAGCATTTTGCGGACTAGTTGGGGTTTTCACTACAGGGTATAAACCACATGTGCATTAGGTTGTTCGCTCGAACCTTTTAAAGTATATATATATATTCTGTATGGGTCATTCAATGTGTCATGGATCAATGATTGGAACCATTTACTTTAGATTAGGTTGGGTGGCAACCGCTCCAGCCGAGCGGTTAAGCATACAATAATTAAATGATTCCACCTCAACATCTCCAAAACTGCTGCCACAGAATGAATTGTCACAAGAGTTCGCCTGATATTTTGTAGTCTGCAGTTGGATGGAAGGGTATCGTTAATTTTCCCGTGGCGCCAACTTAGTATTTGTTTAGCTGACACTGTCTAATAATATATTGTAAGTCGCTAGGGGAATTCAAGGTTTCTTCTGCACCGTATATCCTTCAAATGTGATGTTAAAAACCGCATAGCTGTTTAGATCGCAGTTTTAGTTGGCTCTTGACTGTCCAAAAAATTTTGAACTCCATGACTTTCTTTTCACCGCATCCCTAATGACGACGATCTCCACTCCATAGACGTTGAAATGTTCAAGAAGCCATTATTTGAAATTGATCCAGAGTTTTTGACCCTAGCTAGCCAATCACTCTTGGATAGTAGTAGAAAGAAGCATTCTTCTCTGTTCTGTTGTCCACATTAAGCTCCATGAGTTTCCAGGATTCCATGAAATTGAACAGCTCAAAGTTTCTTGTTCTAACACCACCCCCCTAATAGTTTTGTTTTTTAAATAAGAGATGAGAACCGATTTTTCTGCTGTTCTTGGAAGATACATGAGAAAGAAGCTATCATAGTCTACGACCTGGTGATACATCCATTTTTTTTAAAGGATCTTCAGATCCCTTCAGTTTTGTATAAACTTTTGTCAAAACTTTTCTTTCACTCCAGAACGAACTTGCAAATTTAACCTCCTTCAATTCTATCATTGGAGAAGAGCTTATTGAAAATTGATCTATTCTTCCAAGATACGGAAACTTAGCAGGCAGATCTATGCTGGTCTAGTAAAGGAAAAAGCTGCCTTATCTGAACTTGACTTCCCTGCAAAAGCTACTGCAGTTAAGTGCCAATAAACGGTAGGGAGTAAGGAAGTCAAACCAAATTCAAGCCAATTTGTAGATTTACAGTTCACTCAACCAACTCGAAACCGAGGATAATGAGAATAGCTATTTAGGACACATCAATTTGCGAATAAATCACTTGTCTCCAATTCCTCGAATTCTAAAAACACTTGCTCTGAACTATTGCTGATTTCAACAAGATATGTCTCAACCAAAGAGTTTTACCATATCTGGCTGGAATCATATAAAATCAATAAGTGGGAAAGGTGGAGCCTGATATGTCCTAACAGATGTTTAAAATATAAACTTGAAAAAAAAAACTGTAGGTCCAAGGTCGTTTCAATTAAAATGTATGTCTTTCAAGCTGATGCGCACTTTTGACACGGAATTACCCTCAAATCTGGATTCATGAATATCAGATATGTGTGTGTGAGTAAATTTACAAGTTTTACTGGAATTTGTGTTAGTACGCCAAGCTTTGCTCTACTTGGATTACTCCGGAAATACATTGCTCCCATGAGATCAGCGGAATGGTTGCTATTTATGGGCATTTCATTTTTCATGAAAAAATAGTAACCTGAAGCATAGAACGGTCTGAAGTAAGTATTAGCAAAGATGAAATTACACAAATACGCATTTGAAAATGTTTGCTTGAATAACCTTAAGAGCTCTTTATTATCTTAGCATATTTAAAGTGGATAAAAAATTACAATAGTAATACTCTTTTAAGAACTCTAACTCTAAAACCGAGCTGAAATATTACTAAATCAAGACAAGTCTACCAAAAAATTGGGCAGATAGCAGAATGTTTAAAATTGGGAAAAACTCCCTTCCAGAACCAATAATGTCTACCTATTGATCAACGTTTAGAGCACACTTTATCGAGCGAGGTCCACTATCATTTTTGGGTTTCTTTGGTTTTGGTAGGTACTTGTTGTTATTGCAACAAAACGCGCCTTCACATGTCGACCATTGTCAAAAGAAGGCATAGAAAAACGAACAACGAATATCTGACCTACTTAGATGATTTTCTTTACACTCAAAGCTTTTATATACTGCAAAAGTCAACAGAAAAAGTCGATTTTTGATTTGTGAAGCATGAGTGCTATCAAATGCCAATGCAATTACTTACACAAATGTTTTTCTGCAACATCCTAGCAGAAAATTGAAATCGCTCAGGACTAACCTAGGCTTAAGCCATTAGAAGACAATACTAGTTCTAACTCAATACAGAAGCTTTCCACTTTCACAGGCCGATGCCATCGGTTGCGGAAATTGTCTCTCTGCACATTACTTGACAGCTCATTCTCAAACGGTTCGCAAGAAGAAAGCTCTGAGATAGCTTCGCTTTAACAAGTGCTCAACAGGTTCAGGAAGCTCTGATACTTACATTTCGAAGGCTGCATGCAAGTTTATCCTTTTTTCAAAATATTTTGTAAAAATATCCTAACTCAGAATTTGCTTCAAGAACGGATTATCACAAAATGTCTTCTAATTATTGATTTTGTAACCGGTAAAGAACGAAATACAAAGTATGAAACTCTAAGCCCGTCTTCTTTTGTAGATGACATCACTGCCGGGATATTGATTGCCCATTATACCAAAGCGCTGCATAGCTTTCACATTCGCACAAAGACAACATAACCCGCTAACTTACGGCACATACTCTTTTCAATGGCGTTTTCATACACAAACACTTTGGTCATTACTTCCACTCCTTTCACTTTATCATGTTTCCTTTGATTTGATTTTTGCTTTGTTGTGGTTAGTTAACTGCGATACAATCAGCTGTTGGTTTCTACATTGTGGAAGTTAGCCTTTCGCATGTCTCGCTTCGTTCTGCTTTTACATTATGGGCAAATCTTTGTTGTTTCATAATTTTTCTTTTGTTTTTGTTTCGAGTGGTTTGTTGTTGTTTTAAGGTTATTACATTTGCTTAAGGAGCTGGTGAAGTACTTTCGTTCAGCCCGTTACTTTTGATTGCTTCACAAGGACAGAGCTTTCGTAGGCAAGCACATTTTATGTTTGTTGTTGCCAACTATTCATGTAATTACGCATTCGGGCGGAAGTTGACTCTGTGGTTTCATTGCTCTTATTCATATTTCTGATTTAAGCGCCACTCAGTTTCCGTCAAAACCAAGTTGAAAGAAACTCAATATTCATTTTCCTAGATGGCCGGTCACTTGGGTTGCATATCGCTTGTTTCTTGTTACGGAGAGTTGTTGAAACATTTTGCTTCGCTGCAAAAGGAGATGTGTGACTTTGACAAACTAGGTTTAAAAACTCACTGAATATGGCTACAGCTAACGGTACCTCTCTGTATGGATGTATAAAAATCTTTTCCCAATACGGTAGCCACAACCATATAAAAAAGCATTTATAACAAAGAAAAACCGCTCCACAAAGATCAATCTCTTTTGATGTCTAAGATCAATCTCTTTTAAGGACTACATTTATGAGGTCATCCAATGCTTGGCCCCTTAATATCGTTTATCTCTGCTCACTAAGAACTCTTTTGCCCAAAAGTAGGAAAGTTCAACATTTACGACGTAAGAGGTTTCAATACTACCAATACTGCAATAAAGCTACATGGAGGAGCCCTCCTTATAAAAAAAAGTAAATAAAATTTATTACGTCGAGATCATTGGAAAAAAATATCTCTACACCTTTTCCAAGTGTACTTCAGAAAGAATAAAGTGTTCTTTAGAAATCGGTAAATGTATTTCAGAATTGTCAATTGTACTTCAGAAACTGTAAAATGTATTTCGGAATAGTCAATAGCAGAAGTCGTAAAATATTTTTCAGAATAAATAACTGTACTTCAGAAATCGTGAAATGTATTTCAGAATTGTCAATTGTACTTCAGAAGCTGTAACATGTACTTCAGAATAATCAGTTTTAACCTACACCTTTTCCATATGTACTCGTACTTCAGAATCCGTGTAAAAACTCTTCTGAATCAACTGTCTTCTCACAGGACCAAAACGTTGTGGTGGGTCTTTGCGCATGTTATTTTTAGAGAAACTAACAGGGCTGAAGTTTGACTAGCAACTGGTTAGTATAGGGTCCTTCCTTGGCATAGTGGTTGAACATTGCACAGAAACACATAGAGCACGACATATATTTCTGCACTGTCGTACAACAATAAGCAAATACCAAGTTCGAGTTGGTGGCGCAAGTTCTTTCTTATCGATTTATCTCTTGTAACACAACTATTTACAGCTAACGAACGAAAAGTCGTTTACTTTTACCATTCAAATTTTATGTTTACTCACGCTTTATTGAATCTAATACCTAACTTAATGACATGGAAAAACAACAAGTTCACATTTGATCAAATTGAGAGTAACGCCGCTTCTTAACGCTCCTAGGTAAGCTCATGAAGCAAAGATTTGTTCAACTTTTCTCTGTACAACACACCCTCTTCAAACCATGAAAACAAACTCTTCTCCTTTGTCGTTGTGCTTAATTGACCAAGTATTAATATTTTTTTGTATCCTTTCGTTATCCTTGTGAACTTAAAAAGTTTATCGTCTGCTCATTCTCTGTCCTATGGACGTTTGTCAATCGGTGAAGTAAATTTGTCAGCAAATACAATCTTCACCGCAATTGACTACCATTTGTGCACCGGTTACTAGTGCTGCTTTTGTGGCTTTCGAAGTGCAGTCGAATCGAGAAAAGATAGCCAAGTGAATGTGCTGTTTGTTGTTGTAGTGGTGAGCCTTATTACTAACTACGTTGGTTGGTTGGTGCGGTCAGTCCTTTCTGGCTCCAATGTTGATTTAAGCAATGGGAAATATTTAAAAGACAGACATACGAGGTGTGTTCAAAAAGTATCGCGAATTTTTTGTTTTTTCAAAAATTATTTATTTATTCATGAATATCTATTTTGTCCCCTTCAAAGTAATCCCCATAAGATATTATACACTTGTGCCAACGGTTTTTCCAATCTTCGAAGCACTTCAAAAAATCATTTTTTTGTATCTTGTTCAGCTCCTCCTTCGATGCCGTCTTTATCTCGTCAAGAGAAGCGTAACGTCGTCCTTTCATGGGCCTCTTCAGTTTAGGGAACAAGAAAAAGTCACAGGGGGCCAGATCTGAGGAATACGGTGGCTGCGGCATCATTAGTGTGTTGTTTTTGGCCAAAAAGTCGCGCACAAGCAACGATGCGTGAGCAGGGGCGTTATCGTGGTGCAAAAGGCAATTTTTGTTCTTCCACAAATCCGGGCGTTTCTGGCGGATTGCTTCGCGCAAATTGCGCATAACTTGCAGGTAATATTCCTTATTGACCGTTCTTCCCTGTGGCAAGAACTCATGATGCACCACACCCCTGCAATCGAAGAAAACTGTCAGCAAAACTTTCACATTCGACCGAACTTGGCGCGCTTTTTTCGGTCTTGGTTCGTGCGGCAGCTTCCATTGAGATGATTGAGCTTTGGTTTCCACGTCATAACCATAAACCCACAATTCGTCACCAGTTATGACCCTCTGGAGCAAATTTGGGTCGTCGCGGACAGAGTTTAACATCTCATTAGCAATGTTCATGCGATGCTGTTTTTGGTAACAATTGAGCAATTTTGGTACGAATTTCGCGTAAAAATCGAAGACGATCCAAAACACGTGCAAGCAAAGCCGCTGTCAACAATTAACTGAACATTCAAAATGGCCGAGCTTGTCGGCATAAGTGAGAGAAATGAGTACCAACATAACGCCACAAAAAAATTCGAAATTCGAATATACGTAACCAGCGAAAATTCAAAATTCGCGATACTTTTTGAACACACCTCGTATAGCAATAATAAGGGTGAAAGTCCGAACCCATTTTATCTATAACAAAGCATTTGCAAGGTATTACAGAGTAGGGATTTCCGCCACCGAAAGACTGCAGCTGCGACATGAGTTTTTGCATTCTAATTTTTTCAGCGATGGGTGTGCTCCAATAATCCAGTGAACGGTGAAACCCGCTAGTTATCTGAATATATTCTGTTAATCACCTGAAGAATGAAATCGGTTCCACTTATTATTAACTTGACATCGAGATAAAATTCATACCGCAGCAGCTAATCCGGCTTCTCGCTTTCCTGTATGTTTCGAGCCTATGGATATAAAATTAAACAGACATAATGATGACTCCTTAGTCTATTTGGGAAACTGTACTATCACCAAGAATAATGTAAGCAGAGAAATTCAATGGAGAATCACTCTTGTCCAAGAGTGCTACTTTGGAGTGAGTAGGTAACTAAGAAGTAGAGCCCTATCTCAAAGAACAACGCACAGAATGTAAGATGACCCTTAGAGTACTCGAAAAAAATGTATATACCTTCCGAGATGCCAACGACGAGTATCGAAAGAAATTTAATAATAACCAAATGCTCCGCTGGCTGGGTCACGTTATTTTAAAAAACAAAGAAACTCCGTTTGAGACGCTTTTCATAAAAAAAACGGTTTGTTTGATTAACGTCAAAAATCGGTGCGGCAGGTTTCAGGTAGTTTTACCGAAGTGGGAAATTCTTTGCCGGACTGTTTATCCTATCTAAAAAGATCTCAGTTATGCGAGAGTAATATCATGGAAATATCGCTGACAAACCTAAGCAGACCGAGATCTGGACAATCAGGCTTTGCTCTTATTCACGAAGAAGCACAAGTCACTTACCATTGAAGAGCCTAGATTATATAGTTAGCAAGTAAGTCTTACAAACAGTATCAAGTATCGGGGCCTATGAATTAAACTGAGAACCGAGCAATGGTGTGAACTATACTGATCCAGCGTGCTGCGAAGCTCGTGGGAATAACTGCAATATTACTGGCCTACAGGAGGTTCAGCGTACGGCGTGTATTGGCTAAATCGGAGCTTCTCGCTCCTGCTCCATGGTGGCTTTGGATCCCATTTTAAAAATGCTTTCAATTAACACCTGCTATGGTCCCAAGTTCAAGTGATAATATCTGTTGGAAAAAGTTTTTTGCAAATCATGGTCGTACTCCGGCTATGGTTGGCGACCCATTCAAGTGTATTTCTGCAATGATAAAACTTCTCAACAAAACTTGATCTCACTTAACAGATGGGAAATCGGTTCCACTTATTATTAACTTGACATCGAGATAAAATTCATACCGCAGCAGCTAATCCGGCTTCTCGCTTTCCTGTATGTTTCGAGCCTATGGATATAAAATTAAACAGACATAATGATGACTCCTTAGTCTATTTGGGAAACTGTACTATCACCAAGAATAATGTAAGCAGAGAAATTCAATGGAGAATCACTCTTGTCCAAGAGTGCTACTTTGGAGTGAGTAGGTAACTAAGAAGTAGAGCCCTATCTCAAAGAACAACGCACAGAATGTAAGATGACCCTTAGAGTACTCGAAAAAAATGTATATACCTTCCGAGATGCCAACGACGAGTATCGAAAGAAATTTAATAATAACCAAATGCTCCGCTGGCTGGGTCACGTTATTTTAAAAAACAAAGAAACTCCGTTTGAGACGCTTTTCATAAAAAAAACGGTTTGTTTGATTAACGTCAAAAATCGGTGCGGCAGGTTTCAGGTAGTTTTACCGAAGTGGGAAATTCTTTGCCGGACTGTTTATCCTATCTAAAAAGATCTCAGTTATGCGAGAGTAATATCATGGAAATATCGCTGACAAACCTAAGCAGACCGAGATCTGGACAATCAGGCTTTGCTCTTATTCACGAAGAAGCACAAGTCACTTACCATTGAAGAGCCTAGATTATATAGTTAGCAAGTAAGTCTTACAAACAGTATCAAGTATCGGGGCCTATGAATTAAACTGAGAACCGAGCAATGGTGTGAACTATACTGATCCAGCGTGCTGCGAAGCTCGTGGGAATAACTGCAATATTACTGGCCTACAGGAGGTTCAGCGTACGGCGTGTATTGGCTAAATCGGAGCTTCTCGCTCCTGCTCCATGGTGGCTTTGGATCCCATTTTAAAAATGCTTTCAATTAACACCTGCTATGGTCCCAAGTTCAAGTGATAATATCTGTTGGAAAAAGTTTTTTGCAAATCATGGTCGTACTCCGGCTATGGTTGGCGACCCATTCAAGTGTATTTCTGCAATGATAAAACTTCTCAACAAAACTTGATCTCACTTAACAGATGGGAAAACAGAAGCAGTGCACTACAAGTAGGAAGAGAAGCGCAGCCTCAACCTTCTCGAAGATAAGTGTTATTACTATCCTTCCTAGAATTTGGAAAAGGGGCACGATCGTGGTCGATAAGCAAAGCAAAGGAACTCGAATTCCCAAGCCAAAGCGGGTAAGTCTGGCGTAACCTCGGTCGGGATATTGTGGATCGCAGGCTTTATATCACCTACAGAGCAAAATATAAAAGTGATTAAAGAAATTTGCATCCGGGAGTCTTTATTAGGTTAGGAAAAGCCAAAAAATGAATTTCTAAAAAAGTTTTTCGTCTGTCTATCTGAATGTTTGTGCGCGCATCACTACAAAACCGCTGTATCGAATTGAATTACGTTTTCATTAATATATTATTAGATGTCCAACTAAAAGTTTAGGGTCCAGCTTAGCGCAGTAAACTATTTTATTAACGCTGTACACAGTGGTGGCAAAAAAAGTGGGCTTGAAATATTTGTATACATTATCCTTCACACTTGTATGGTATCTATCTTGAAATATAGACACATTTTTCCGTTACTGCTGCATAAACTGATTTCTTTTGAGTTCAGTTTTATATTCTTTTTCCTAAATCTTTTTGAGAAATTTGAGCAACTGACCTTAAATGGCTTTATTACTTATTTCTTACAAAGAAATGACATTTACTGCAGCCAAAATTCAATTCGAAAAATGAAATAAACAGATACTAAATGTCGTTCACTGCCGTACTATTTTTTCTAAAAAACCTCAAATATTTTTGAGCATGACAATATTTAACAGAATATGCAGTGTAAGAAGAAATCTTGGTTAGTTTAGTGTCTATTCCATCTACATATGTATATGTATTTATTATTTAATTACTTACTATTGAAAGCTTTGAAATAAAATACACTTCAAGGAATAAGAGAAAGCATAAATTTGCAAATTTTTCATGAAAAAATATTTTTAAGGCTTGGATATTTAAATGTACATTTGTTTGTATGTAGATGTATGTAATACATTGCAATTCATATGCATAATTTAGCTGACATAGTTCTCATAGCTTGTTAAATAAAAGCTTGTTTAGTCAGCATAAATGAAAAAATGATGAGGAGTTGAATGAAAATGCAATAAATAAAACTTTGTAGACTGCATGTTAACACTCTATAGAATATGTGGAAATCTATACACAAACAGTACATATTTTTAGAAACCCAGAAAACTTTACGAGACAAAAACGAGTCAGAAAGTAGTTCTAATTCGAAGCACTTATTCTCCTTCTGAGCTCATTTGGGATTTCGAAATGAATGCATTTTTTTGAGACGATCGTATGATATGGGTCATACTTGACACCTATTGGGCTCATAAACATCTCATTTGAGGCAATTACAAGACTCTAAACGCTCCTAATTTAGAAATTCACTTCAAATCCGTAATATAAGAAGTATGAGCCTCAAAATTTTAATATTATACGAGTATTATTTGAGTCATGAGCAGTTGAAGACTAATTCAAGTCGGAAAAATGTGAAAAGATATCATATATGAATTAACGAGCTCATAATGAGAGTAGAATTTTCTGACGGTTTTAAAAATTTGAATTTCTTCTGGGCTTAATTAAACGCATTCAATATTCTCAAATGCCTTCTAATTAAAGAGTTTTACGAGTATATAAAACTAAACGAATCAAAGACTAATAAGGAATGTATAAGAAATTAGTGTATTCATCCTAAAGATCTTATAAATGGGTAAAAGAATTTATAGTCAAAAAATTAGCAATATATGATGCTTATAAGAGGGAAAGTGGTTTTAATTAGCGTTATAAAAGACTTTCATCGGAGAGCGAGCAGTATTGGATAAAAGGAGTAAGCTGATGACACCTATTAAGTCGCGTGTGACGTATGGAATTAAGATCAATGGCTAGAAAAAAAATATATTTCTACAAATGAGTTCAGGAGCATGGTCTGAGACCTTGGTTAGGTAAAAGTCGTCCGGTATGGAACATAAAAGTAAAAAAAAAAAAATTTTATGGCGCGCTATATATCGTATTATTATAAACCTCCTAAGAGATTTTCGCGCCGAGCTTCTCTGCCAATTTGTGGTGTGCCGCTTTAAATTTTTTTCTTACAAAGTGGTGGGATCTACAGATTTTTGCCGATTCCGAACGGCATCTACAAAGGAGATGAATTTTTGCTGAAAAGCCTTACATGGCAGAAATACCCTCAGAGAGTTTGCCAAACCCCTGCCCAAACCACTTTTGATGTTACCTGTCCCAGGACACGAATCTTGGACCTTCGGTGTGGTACGCCGGCAACACTACCGCAACACCACGGCAGCCGCTCGTATTATTCATAAAGACTAGTGACAAAAAATAAAATATCACCTCAAAATCAAACACCCTTTAGCTCACACTCTTTAGCAAAATGTTGCTCATACGCCCTGACCCACACTTTTTGCTCTGTATTTATAATTCTCCAACCAACGTAGTAATACGGTTTTAATATTTTTACTTTTCTATTAATGAAATGTATAACTGATGCTTTATGTATGTATGTATTTATAAATATTTATATAGTACTACCTAAACATATGTACATATATATATTGAATGTGCAATAACACAACAACCCAGTGCTCACAGCATCATCAAATGTGTTGGGTAAATGAAATAAAATTGTTAAATTTGTGCAATGAAGAGGTGGCAAAAGAATTAAATAAAATTCACATGAAGTCAAATAAAAGGTATATATGTATGCATACACATCTTTATATACACACATACCTATTAACTATGCATGTATGCAATGACAGCAACACACATTTGTTGATTCACCAATGTAGGGTTGGTTCGTGTGTTGAAAATCTTTTCTTTTGGAATGAAATATTGAGTACACTCAAGTAGAGTGAGTTTAAGTGGATCGACTAAAATTTGTTTAATTTTGATTGCAAATTCAACAAAAAAAATTTAAGGTTTAAAGCAAAAAAGTGAAAACGGAGAGTAACTTAATATTATTCATTTAAAAAAGTGAGTTTTTTCATAAAGATTTGCTCGACTCATAGCGTGAACTTCAACCACGACAGATGCACAAACTTAAATGTCTACTTTAAAATAGTTTTGCGAAGATTTGTTTTGGAAAAAGTTTAAACATTACTACAAGTATTTTGAGATTCCTGTAGTTCCATTTTAGAAAAATGGCATTTTGAAGAAAAATTTCATGGCTACATATGCATATCCACCCGGAGCAAAAGGAATAACAGCTAAAATTAAAAAAAGAAATATTTTGAATAGTGATATTTTACTCTCCGTAAGGAGGTGTATTTTCACATTGGTCTTGGCTGGCATTTTTTATGAGTACGCAGTTTTTATGTGCCAGAACCAAATAGTGAAAGATAGTTTTCTATTTTCTTACGTTTGTAATAACAACCTAAGTTAGTAATTTTTTAAAAAAAATCATTTAAGCCATTAAAATAATTTGAATTTAATTTTGCAGCAACAAATTGAAGGAATTTCGATTTAGAAATTGTTTTTCCCTGAATGAATGACCTTTAGGAAAACAGCTGAGCATATTACTGAAAAACTGTGATCTCAAATCAGTCTCGAAACTCGCCTTTGAATTTCACTAATCTCCTCCAAATTGAAGAAGAAGCAAAAAAGTTGGTTTGGATGTGAACGAGGGCAAAACGAAGCAGCTTCTGTCAACATGCAAAGAGTTAGCACCCACGCCACCGTTCGGAGCTACAAGTTTGAAATAGTAAAGGACTTCGTTTACCCGGGGACCCAGCTTTAACACCAACAATAATGCCAGCTTAGAAATCCAGCGAAGAATTACCCTTGCACATAAATGTTACTTTGGACTGAGTAGGAAATTGAGAAGCAAAGTTCTCTTTCGACAAACGCTTTAGAGGTCGCACAAAATACCCATCCTACAAATATGAGTCAGCCCTTGGTGTTTACCGAAGAAGATGTAATGATGAGTTGTATGAGCTCTACGAAGACATCGACATTGTCCAACGAATTAAAACCCAGCTGCTACGTTGGCTTGGCCATGTAATCTGAATATAAAAAGATGCTCCGGCCCGGAAGGTATTCTTGTCGGAACCCGCCTATGGAAGCAGAGGAAGAGGGATTCCCCTACTCCGTTGGAAAGACAGAACGGAGAACGATCTGCGATCCCTTGGCGTTTCTAATTGACTCTGGTAAAGGATAGAGTCAGGTGATGGGGCTTTGTTGGAAGGTCAAAATTTAGATTTTTCAGCGGGATAGCTTCTTAGCTTTTGTTTGAGTTAAAATCGAAATCTTTTGTGACGTAAGGTTATTTTTTGAGGCCCTAGGGGTAGATTAGGTGCTGTCAGGTTAATTAATTCTACCCTTGAAGTGCAAGACCATTCTCGATGTGGTTTAAATTTGCAGCCCTAGTCTAATTGACACCACTAGAACTGCTTGGAAGTCTTGAACACGTTTTAATAGTACCGAGTTCGTCTCGCGTTACTATGGAGAGCCTGAAAAAGTGAACTTCAGTTTATCTGCATTTCAAGTATTACGAACGTACGCCTTTGCCAATATGTCAACCCTGCACACTTCATTTGACCGATCCCATAGTAGAGCTAGGAAGACACGTAGCGTTCTGACTCGCTTTTTATCTGAAAATAATAGCAGCTAGTTTAATCAAAAAGTTACCCTAAAAGTTTGAAGCGCATTTGATAGGAGCGAACAGTTTGAGAGTCACTTTATTCTGACACGCAATAAACAACGCAAACAGCTGTAATAAAAGTAAATAGCAAACTAAGGAAAAGTGCACAAAAACAATTGGAAAGAGAAAAATGAGCCCACCAAACTGCAACAAATACACAATGGAAAATGACTCGGAAAATAAAGTAAAAGAAACAAACTGAATTATATAAACAGCTAAATTCAAGAAGTGTGAAGTATTTAAACAAACCAATTGTTTACAACTTACCACAACTTCTCTGCACTTATTGTTATGACATACTAGGAAGAGAAAGTTAAATTTACTAATTTGTATTTCACAATTAAAACAGAGCAACATGTTAATACAAGTACACTGCTATAATGATGTTGGCTTTAATTATTATTTTGATATAAGCATTTATGAAATTTTATAATAAATATCAAATCTTGCAAAATCCTACTCATTAGTTATTGTTAAATTAAATTTTTTCCGTGAACTAATTATTAAATTAGATTAATCCACTGCTTGCTTAGAAACAGTCACAGGATGCTGGATAGTTATTCATTCACGCATATTTCCGAAAATTTGTTCTTGGCTAATAAACCGGCTATGCTTTAATTTCCCAACCTATTTAACTTATCTTTTATCTCTACACAGCAATCATTTGTTAGCTCGTTTGTATTAAGTATGTACATATAACGGATGATAATGGTTTTGATTATAACAATATCGGGACTTTTAAGCTGATTTCACAATCCCGAGATACCGGGGATGGTTGAAAAATATAAAAAAACTGTTTGAGAGACTAACTGATCCTTAAAAATACAACAAATAATTGCATGTTTTATACGCATTTTTTATTCAAAACGAACGTTATTTCATAAATGACAAAGAAAAATACAATAGGTATCGTTTTTTTTCTTTTACAAGTTTTTAAAGTTTATCCAAAAATTTTCATATGTGCTAAGAAATTTTCTTTCAAATTTTAAAGTAAAAAAAATATGTTTTTATGTTTTCGTAAAAAAATTATTTGTGTATCTTCTTCTTCTTTAAATGGTCATCTAACCGCCTGGGCGATTTTGACCGTCCAACATAGCTCGCCAGTCGTTTCTTCGTTGCGCCAACTGGCGCCAATTGGAAACACCGCGGGATCGCAAATCGGTCTCCACTTGGTCCTTCCATCGGAGTGGTGGTCTCCCTCTTCCTCTGCTTCCACCGGCGGGTGCCGATAAGAATACCTTCTGGGCTGGAGCATCTTCGCTCATTCGCACTACGTGGCCTAGCCAGCGAAGCCGCTGTGTTTTAATTCGCTGAACTATGTCGGCGTCTGCGTAAAGTTCATACAGCTCATCATTAAATCTTCTTCGGTACTCGCCGTCGCCAACGCGTAGAGGTCCACAAATCTTTCGAAGAACCTTTCTCTCGAATACTCCCAGAGCCGCCTCATCAGATGTTGTTAGTGTCCACGCTTCTGCACCATATAGCAGGACGGGTGCGATGAGTGACTTGTAGAGTGTTATTTTCGTTCGTCGAGAGAGGACTTTACTTTTCAATTGCCTACTCAGTCCGACTCAGTCCGAAGTAGCATTTGTTTGCAAGAGTGATTCTTCGTCGGATTTCTAGGCTAACATTATTGTTGGTATTAATGCTGGTTCCCAGGTAAACGAAGTCCTTTACTATTTCGAAATTATTGCTGCCAACAGTGGCTTGGTTGCCAAGGCGCGAATGCGCTGACTCTTTGCATGATGACAGAAGGTACTTCGTTTTGCCCTCGTTCACCACCAATCCCATTTTCTCCGCTTCTTTTTCTAATTTGGAGTAAGCAGAAGTTACGGCGCGGTTGTTAAGGCCAATGATATCAATATCGTCAGCATATGCCAATAGTTGGACGCTTTTATAAAATATTGTTCCAGCGCGGTTAAGTTCTGCAGCTTGTATTATTTTCTCCAGCATTAAATTAAAGAAATCGCACGATAGGGGGTCACCCTGTCTGAAACCTCGTTTAGTTTCGAACGGCTCGGAGAGGTACTTCCCAATTCTGACCGAGCTGGCGGTGTTGCTCAAGGTCATTTTGCATAGCCGTATAAGTTTTGCGGGGAAACCAAATTCAGACATAGCGGCATATAGGCAGCTCCTTTTCGTGCTATCGAAAGCGGCTTTAAAATCAACAAAGAGATGATGCGTGTCGATTCTTTTTTCACGGGTTTTTTCCAAGATTTGGCGTATTGTAAAAATCTGGTCGATGGTAGATTTACCAGGTCTGAAGCCACACTGATAAGGTCCAATCAGTCTGTTCACATCAGGTTTCAGTCTTTCGCACAATACGCTTGATAGGACCTTATATGCGATATTCAAAAGGCTGATTCCGCGATAGTTGGCGCAGTTTGCAGGATCGCCCTTCTTGTGGATTGGGCAGAGAACACTTAGATTCCAATCTTCAGGCATGCATTCATCCGACCAAATTCTGCATAGAAGCTGATGCATGCGCCTTACCAGCTCCTCGCCTCCGTGTTTGAATAGCTCAGCAGGCAAACCATCAGCGCCAGCTGCTTTATTGTTTTTCAATCGGGATATTGCTATTCGCACCTCATTGTAGTCGGGTTGTGGAACGTCAATTCCATCATCTTCGATTGTGGGCTCGGGTTCGGCATCTTCTCTGGTTTCTTGCTCAGTTTCTCCATTTAAAAGGGCAGAGAAGTGATCCCTCCATATTCTGGGTGTTCTCTGAACATCGGTCACCAGGTCGCCGTTCTCATTCTTACAGGAGTTTGCCCCGGGTTTGAAACCTTCTGTCATTCGCCGAATTTTTTGATAGAATTTTCGGGCATTATTCCCGTTGGCCAGCATCTCAAGCTCCTTTATTTCACGCTTTTCTGCCTCTCTTTTTTTCGCCCGGAAATTTGTGTATCAGACCGATAAATTTAAAATAGAGATGACGAAATCGTACTTTTAATCAGTTCAAAAACCTTCATGATTCTAACTTTATCATAGAAGCCATTTCATTAAAATCTTTGAAAGTTTTGCACATCCACAAAACAGTTACGACAATTTTCAAAAATAAATCACACATATAAAGGTTATAGTAAAATATTTCCAATCCCGAAAGTAGCATAATTGTATGAAAGAAATCCCGATATTTCGCCACCTACAAAACCACGTGATCCTGGGATTATCATCCCAGCAAATGAAAAACTACTAAGGTACATAGAAAAATTGTGTGACCTTGTCAACAAAACTGCATTCAATGTAGTATGTTAATTTGTGTGTGTGTGTGTGTGTGGCTCTGTGCTTCATAAGTATTGTACATGCGTCCACATGTGTCTAACACGTTTTAGCATATTGGACTAATGGGATATTATGGACGGCAAATAAAAACCAATATCAGCCTTCTTTGGAAGATAATCGAGAAAACAAGTTCTCATATCTAGCCTAATTTACACATACTTACACACATTTACACCCTTTAGTTCAGTAAAGGAAAACATCGATTGTGGATGCAAACACGTGTGAAAGATAAAGAATCCCTGCGGGAATAATGAGAATTGAAATCAGCAGAAAAATGAGATTACCTTGAATTTATTCAAATGCTTAAAATGCTGCAGAAGTTCAGATTTTCCGTTTTTCTTCGACGATCAAAAACTTTGCTCAAGATGCATAAAGCTATGAATCGCTATGTCACAAGTTTTTCACCCTTTAAATTTTTTAAGCTTAGGAAGTGGAGCTACTGCCTACTTGATCATACAAATTAACTAGGTTAGAGAGAAACATTCTTCAAAGAAGAAGATAGCTAGTATGGCATAGATATATGTATTTCTGGAAAGGAACTATAACTTCAAAAGTCTATTGAAGTGGGACATGTTTTTTCGAAGTTCGACTTTCTTTTCGAAACTTGTTTCTAGAGTTTACAATAAAAAAAAATTTTTAAAAATTCGCTTGGGCCAGTTTTTTCTGAATTCAAAGTTATAGCTATAAAGAAGAAGAAGTGAAAAATATTAAATAATTTTGCGAATAATTTTTACAAAAAATTAAATAAAATAAAATAAGAAATGCAGTTTGGAAGAGGATAACAACTTGTATATATACTTAAAAAATGAGCAAAATCGGATTGGTCAGACGCGAGCAATAAAGCAAAAACTTTGGAACTTCGTAAATATGTTAATTCGAGTTTTGAAAAATTGTGAAATAAATATTTTTGTTTAATCGTTGTGAGCCATTACCACCCAATTCTATTAAAAAAGATTACTTTCAAAAAAACTGTAGGTGGCTCACTTCACAAATTTTCACCAATTTAACAGAATAGACAGCTTCTTTTTTTATTCTAAAATTTTGGTTTTAAATTTTTGAATACTATTTAGACTTAAGCTCTTATACCATAACTTCTCCTTAACCCTATTTTAAAAGAGAGCTTAATACCAGTCCCAAAATATTATAATCGTCTAATTTATGTTTACACTGGTTGTTCATACAAGATAAAATGAACATTTCTTTCCTTCCCTTCCAACTCCCTTTTAAATTTCTAATTCAGGATATAGAGGATCCCTATAATAAATATATATAGTTGCGATAGATATAAGTAGTTCGTAGATGTATCCGTGACTCATGCATTAGAAACCTGTGCATGTCAACCCTACCGGGTACACCATTACCAACAAATCTTATCCCTCATTCACATCGAGCATTTTATGACACAGCTGTGCTTTGTTAGCCACTACTACGATTACACAAAAATTAAGCAAATGCCAATCTATATAAGTTTTAGGTGGCTCAATAGTCAATGTAATTACGAAGCAAGCCAGATATTATTTGTATCATTTATATCCACCTCCCTACCGTGCGAAGATAAATGAAGAAACAAAACAATTTAGTAAAATTGCTTGAACGATCTCAGCTGGCTTAGTGCTTTTCCACTAAGAGCGCTTTTAAAAAAAATAATGCACTTACTTAGGCAAGTTTCTTACTAACGTTTATGTAAATATATCTATGTATGTATATATATATGTATCAATCTTTTTAGTGTTGTATAAATGTATGTGTGTTCAGAAGAACTACGAAATAAAATAAAATAAACCCAAACGTGTAAGCATCAAGATGAATTTATAGCCAACAAATATACTGATACATACTAACTTTTATGTTTACAGGCATGTAACACATAGACTATCAGTTAGCCCTACGGCAAATGACCTAGGAGAGGCAATCTACATTGGTATATATTAATATAAACTAGATTGAAATTCAACCACAACAGCGGCCAGAATAATTTTACATCTATTCACCATGCTCAAATATAGGAGCAAGAAACGTTATTTGGTTTTATTGTATCGGTTTTCTTTAATTCCTGCTCATTTCCTTCCTGCACCTTTTCTTTCTTTACGACTTAATAATGCAGTTTAAATTTTTGATTAATTTTATTTTATTTCTTTTTAATGTATATTATTTTATTTTATTGTATTTGATTTTGTTTTATATTATTTGATTTTATTATATTCTATTTTATTTTATTTTATTTTTTTATTTTATTTTATTTTATTTTATTTTATTTTATTTTATTTTAACTTTTATATTTTATTGTATTTTGTTTTATTTTATTTTATTTTATTTTATTTAATTTTAACTTTTATATTTTGTTGTATTGCATTTTATTTTATTTTGTTTTATTTTATTTTATTTTATTTTATTTTATTTTATTTTATTTTATTTTATTTTATTTTATTTTATTTTATTTTATTTTATTTTATTTTATTTTATTTTATTTTATTTTATTTTATTTTATTTTATTTTATTTTATTTGTGTTGATTTTGTTTTATTTTATTTTATTTTATTCTATTTTAATTTATTTTATTTTGTTTTATTTTATTTTATTTTCCTTTAATTTGTTTTATTTTATTTTATTTTATTTTATTTTAGTTTATTTTATTTTATTTTATTTTATTTTATTTTATTTTATTTTATTTTAATTTATTTTATTTTAGTTTATTTTATTTTATTTTATTTTATTTTATTTTGTTTCATTATATTATATTTTATTTTATTTGTGTTGATTTTGTTTTATTTTATTTAATTTTATTTTATTCTAGTTTATTTTATTTTAGTTTATTTCATTTTATTTTATTTTATTTTATTTTATTTTATTTTATTTTATTTTATTTTATTTTATTTTATTTTATTTTATTTTATTTTGTTTCATTATATTATATTTTATTTTATTTGTGTTGATTTTGTTTTATTTTATTTAATTTTATTTTATTCTATTTTAATTTATTTTATTTTGTTTTATTTTATTTTATAAATTAAATTTATTTTATTTAAATTTTATTTAAATTTATTTTATTTGTGTTGATTTTGTTTTATTTTATTTAAATTTATTTTATTTGTGTTGATTTTGTTTTGTTTTATTCTATTTTAATTTATTTTATTTTATTTTATTTTATTTTATTTTCCTTTACTTTGTTTTATTTTATTTTATTTCATTTTATTTTATTTTATTTTATTTTATTTTATTTTATTTTATTTTGTTTCATTATATTATATTTTGTTTGATTTGTGTTGATTTTGTTTTATTTTATTTAATTTTATTTTATTCTATTTTAATTTATTTTATTTTGTTTTATTTTATTTTATAAATTTAATTTAATTAAATTTTTTTTAAATTTATTTTATTTGTGTTGATTTTGTTTTATTTTATTTTATTTTATTCTATTTTAATTTATTTTATTTTATTTTATTGTATTGAATTGTATTTTATTTTATTTTTTTCATTTTATTTTATTTTATTTTACTTTATTTTATTTTACTTTATTTTATTTTATTTTATTTTATTTAATTTAATTTAATTTTATTGTATTTTATTTTTGTTTATTTTATTTTATTTTATTTTATTTTATTTTATTTTATTTTATTTTATTTTGTTTCTATTTACTTTGTTTTATTTTATTTTATTTTATTTTATTTTATTTTATTTTATTTTATTTTATTTTATTTAATTTTAATGTATATTATTTTATTTAATTTTATTTAATTTTATTTTTTTTATTTTACTTTACTTTGTGTTATTTTGTTTTATTTTATTTTATTTTATTTTATTTTATTTTATTTTATTTTATTTTAACTTTTATATTTTATTGTATTTTGTTTTATTTTATTTTATTTTATTTTATTTAATTTTAACTTTTATATTTTGTTGCATTGTATTTTATTTTATTTTGTTCTATTTTATTTTGTTTTATTTTATTTTATTTTATTTTATTTTATTTTATTTTATTTTATTTTATTTTATTTAATATAATTAATTTTTTTTTTGTTTTACTTTACTTTGTTTTATTTTATTTTATTTTATTTTTTTTATTTTAACTTTTATATTTTATTTTATTTTATTTTATTTTATTTTGTTTTATTTTATTTTGTTTTATTTTATTGTATTGAATTTTATTTTATTTTATTTTTTTTCATTTTATTTTATTTTATTTTACTTTATGTTATTTTATTTAATTTAATTTAATTTAATTTTCTTTCATTTTATTTTATTTTATTTTATTTTATTTTATTTTATTTTATTTTATTTTATTTTATTGTATTGAATTGTATTTTATTTTATTTTTTTTCATTTTATTTTATTTTATTATACTTTATGTTATTTTATTTAGTTTAATTTAATTTAATTTAATTTTATTTTATTGTATTGAATTTTATTTTATTTTATTTTATTTTTTTCATTTTATTTTACTTTATTTTATTTTATTTAATTTAATTTTATTTTATTTTATTTTATTTTACTTTATTTTATTTTGCTTTATTTTATTTTTGTTTTTTTTATTTACTTTTATTTTATTTTATTTTATTATCTTTTATTTTATTTCATATATCCAACAAAGCATTACTTCGCACAACAGCTTGCTCGTTTGTATATACAGTCGAAACAGTCTAATGTACACAGAGAAGTTGTTACTTATTAAATATTTGCCTTTTCTCGTTTTTAATTTAGTACTCTTCGGCCATCTCAATTTAATGCCAAAATGTTTTTCACGTACATACCAATAAAGTAGTCAAAGCTTTGGGTCTTATGGAAAGTCGCATGTGCAAATGAATCTTTTATCATTGCAAAAAGGATTCGACTTTAATTTATATGTGCAAACACTTATGTGTGTATGTATGACTTATTAATTAAAGTCGGAAAGATTTACAAAATGATATGAATAATAATTTACATACCAGGATACATATGTATTTAATTTTAATATAGTGTGTTAAAAGGGTTTTCGCCTTGCGATTTTTTAATTTCATACTGGAAAGATAACTTGAGCAGACTGCTTAAAGAGGTCAAAGAACTAGCAATTGGCTGTCAGCAAATAATGAATCGGCGCACCTGACTCTTTGTGGCCAAGCCACTGTCGAAGCAGTGAGGGACTTCGTCTATTTGGGAATAAGCGTTAATATCAAAAGCTCCTTCCAAAAAGTGCTACTTTGGACTGACTAGGAAACAGAGAAGTATAGTCCTCTCTACACAAGCAAAGATCACGTTCTATAAAACTCTGCCCTTATGAATGGCGGGAATCAGGGACCGTGTCAAAAGATTGTGGGATGGAATTTTTAGTATATTCTCTTCTGATTAGAAGGCAAGGGCTTAGAATGAACATGCGTTTAGATTTATAATAGCCACCCCGTGGAACACTCATAATTTTCAGAAAATTTAAATTCAGTATACCCTCCTCTTGCTACTCTTGATGCTTATGTAAGTAGTAAAATGTTGTAAGTTGTAATTTAGTAATTAGTCGTCTCATCTCGCCTCGTATTTTTATCTTTTTGAGTAGAGTTGCAAATGTTTCAGTCTGAACATAACTTGTGTCTGCTATCTTTAAATAATTACCATTGTAAGTAAACACGAAAGATATCAAAGAAATGCAATGCGGCTGTAGACAAATATTAACTCACTAAAGAAGACGAGACAAAATACATATCTACAGCGGAGTATTTAGTACTGGTATATGTATATTTGGGAGCACTGAAATAATATTGCTTTCACTTTAGTTTGGGGGCTTAAAATATACTAAAGATAATTATTCCTATCGTTGTAGGTGACTAAAATGCACTTGTGTTCTGGGGTCAACGAATTCACGGCTGTCTCTCTTAGATCCAGCGGTTCGATGCTAAAACATGTATTAAAGTTCTGTTCCTCACTGAGCGAGTTTTATATTAGGCTTGGAATTCCCTAAATAAAACCCAAATTCAGTGGAAAAAGAACCAATTATTCTACGAGTCCGCTTTAACGCGGAAAATGATTTCTTGGAATAAGACTGGAATTTAGCAGCAAAACCCTCTCTCGGAGAACCAAAATCATATACTCGTATATTGAGCTGAAGATTGGCCTATCGATTTGTTAATAAGCTGTATGAATTTTACTGGTTTATAAATGAGAATGAAGATTTGGTTCAAAAAGGGTTTCTGGCAAAAAACACGGCCGGTAGCAAAGGAAAGCGGAGCCTAGTCCCGAGTTGAGCTCCTATAATATAGCATCGGTGGTTCAGCGCCTGTTTAAGAAGAAGAAGCGGATTAAAACTCCCAACTACTACCTTAGTCCTCGCAACTGTATATATATATATATGAGTGTTTGGGTTAACTGCAGTGCATTAAAACTTATGAATATTGCCGCTCTTACTCTTCAAGTGAATTGCTGGAACATGAAAGAAATGAGATTCTTATCAAGAATGCAGTGATGGGGGGACTTAAAAAAGTTCGCAGTTATGAAAAAAAATAAAAATAAAAAATTTAATTAAAGCGGAATATGGTACGGGAGAAGGGGATTCGCACATAGCAGTATGAGTTGTTGCATTACCAAAGGACACTCTAAAAATTTTAGATTCGTGTCGATTATGATATTTAAACAGCAACACTTTATGAGAAGATCCGCATAAGTTGTGCGCGACTTCGACATAATGATGTACATGAGAACTTTGGTCCAACGCCTGGAGAGCACCTGAAGAAACCGTTGAGACCTTGCTTCCCCAAGTCACTAAATTAAATCACTCTACTTCCTACTGGTTATTGCAACGGGGGTTTATGGCCTTTGCGGTGTACTAGCTGCAAATAACTCGCTTCAGCTTCTTGCGGACTCGATATTTGGATGTCTCGCATAATTTCTGGTTACCCAAGATACTATCATCGCATATGCTTGCTATACGGTCAATGTAAGTTAATTGTTGGAAAACAATCTCACAGCTGTCCCTAATACTTCCCGCAGTAAGAGAGAATACGTCCCTTAGGTATGTTTTGATCTGTGAACTTGGTTTGCTCCGAGGTAAGGAGAAAAGTAGTATCGATCAAAATCCCTATAAGAAATCTGAGAGCTCTAAAATACCAGCAAACATCGTTAGGCATACCTAAATGTTTAAAGATAATTCTGTTCATAGTAATTATATTCGCTTTTTACGTTGGAAGACTTACTCTAAACTAACAGGTAAAAGAACACTTCAGCCTTTCATACCTACATACATAGATACGTAGAGCAATAGGGACGAGTTATGATTCTTTTTGAAATGCCAGCGGTGATGGGTTGGTGTGACGAATCCACTCTGACTTAAATCGTGAATTAACCAATGAAAAGCATTGTAAGAACGAGACAAAACGTCAATGCGACAATGGGAATCCTATTTCACTATAGCCATGCGGTTGGGTTTAAACATTTTAGATGCTTCAGGTCTTAATAGCTAAGCCCCCAAAGCGTGATAAGTCCCGGGAGTGCAAGAACCCTTCGCTAAAGAGACGTCAAGTGATAATGCCAGTCTAGCCAGCTTATCCGGCATCTCCTTTTTCTTTATTTGACTATGATCCGGCACCTATTTATATCAGAGAAAATGTATGTCGACTTCACAGGTTCACGGTCCACTTTTCATTGACCAACAATCGGCATTCCTTTCCCAGATGTGAATCCGAGCCCGACTGCTGTGGTAACGATGAACACACATGGACTGCAGTTTTTCAGTTTCTACTTCAAAGACCATTTTGGATTCGTCGTTAAAAAGTGAAAGGTTGAATTTATTTATTTGTTATTCTCCATTTTTCCAACTCTTCCTCGAAATAATAATAATTTTAAAGTTTATTCGCAGACTATCTTAATGCATTTCCTCCACCGGTTTCGCTTGGGTGGGTTATGTTTTGTTAATAAAGATAAACGATCCATGCCAGATGGTGTTTCTATCGTCACTTGGTTCAGCTGCAGAGAGAAGTAGGGGCCCCGACTGAAATGGAAAAAGCAGGAGAAGTACTATTCGTTTTCTTGGTGACTTCGTTTGAAGTCAGTGTCTAAGAAGCAGAAGCTATAATTATTTCTTTCGTTTATTTCATTTGCGCTGCACTCTCTTGTAATTCGCAAGCAGCTTATGAAATATTTCGAAGATATAGTTTATGTTTTGTAATCCCAAATAGGGGTTTTCACAACGAAAATGAGGAAGCCAATCCCTCTCAATGCCTCAGAGCCAATAGCGCTCGTCCCTAATTAATAAATACAAGGTGTAACAGGTGCCCCGCACCCCCTGTTCTACATAGAACAAATAATTTGAATAAAATAACAAAAATTTAATATTACTCAAAGGTTGTCCCTATGCAACATTTGCTCCGCACCCCCGTTCTACTCTCTGAAAAAATAATATACTAAAATAACTTTAAAAAATACTAGCCCTCTAAAAAGCTTAGACAGTCAGTAAAAGCCAAAGAGGAATAACAGGCGTGTTTCTATACGCGATGGCTAATGTCTACTGATCAATTTACCTATGACGTGAACAATTTGGTTAAGCGGTCTTTGATCAAGAGACAGGCAGGTATTTTTGGAAAGCATATTTTGAGCCACGGTAAAATTACTCAACCTCCGCACTTTTAAAAATTTTTTATTGTGGGGTCTGAATTGGCCAGGTCCTGGATCAAAGTCTAAATTGTCTAACTCACTGCCCATTCTGGCATCAAAGTCACCAAACGATGTTCATGTGCCTATCGTGGCTTAAAATAGCCATTGTCAGAATATATACACACATACACAGATATTTACATATATACAAAACTTTCTACAAGTAAGCTTGTGGCATGTAACATGTTGAAAGTGCCATGTGGCATGTGGTGACAACAAAATAAAACTCAAACTGTAAATTGAGCATAACCAACAGCCCATCCAACACTGTAGATATTTAACAACAACACCACTAAACAATTGCCAAACAATCAACCAATGTGTCAGTCAGCTTTTAGCAGCATGCCCAGTGGATTAGAGACTGACGGAAAAGTGGTGAACTGATGGGCGCATACTTCCTAACATCATTCCCAAAGTGCCTGTTTTGCAAGATAATACGCAATAGAAATTGGACCTAGCAAATGCACAAGACAGAAGTCAATCGCAGCAGTGTTCTGCTGCTTGCCACGCCTGACAGTTAAATCAAAGTGGGATAAATTGTTAACGCACAAATGAACAAGCAGATTTTAGACCCCAAAGTACGAATGCCAGAAATCACTTCACTCGATTTAAAGTCAAATTTTATACCCAGCAGTAAGTTCAAATAGAAGATATTCTTCAGCAAGAGATGAGCTTGTGACATTCACAAAAAGGGTTGTTAAGTCACAGGACCACCAGCTAGTGAAGGCCAGATACGCATAGGATTAGGAGCAGCGAAGAAGGTCCTGTTCACAACTCCTTCATCATAATAAAGAAATCTAGGATTAAATATTATAAGGATATCACTCGGGAATCCAACACTTCAGTTTCCACATACGGATGCAAAATGACTTGTCGAGTAGCAGATGGAATCTTTTGCAACACTCATGCCTGTGTCTGAGCCTGAGCCAGAGTATTTCAATGCGTGCGCCGTAGCTCAGTGGGTAGAGCAGACGACTCTGATGCGGGAGCGTCGGTTCGAGTCCTGGCAGCTGATACAAATGTTTTTTATGTTTTTTAATCGTTAAGACATACTTGGTTTAAAATTTAAACTCTTTTCTTCACGGCAGTGGCGTAGCCAGGGCAGATTGGGGGATAGATCCCCCTTCAGCAATGAACTAGTAGTTTTTTACTTCTGATTTATAATTTTCTTATTTTAGACTAATGGCCAAGTATATTTCTATGAATGTATGAAATTATCAGTGGAATATGCGTTTGAATATTAGGCATATATTCATTATTTTCAGACCTTTTACAAAATTCACATATTTCGAGGTATGCGTGCACACTATTTCTGTTAGTAACAAAATAACAGACCGAAGTAATACCGTAATTTTCCCAGTCTGAAATCCCTCTACTCCTTTATCTCTCACGTCTATAAAAATCCGAATTAAGAAGGTCTGAAAATGATAGTGTGTGCAGGCTCATTAATTTGATCAGAGCAAACAGTGGCGGAAAATGGATATCGACGACAGTTTTTAAACGTTTTCTATAAAAGTATAGCCCATTATCTAATAAAGAACAAATTTCACTCTTTGTACAAAACCTAAGAAAATTTAATCAAGTTTCATCAAAATTCTGGACTTTTTGATCCGAATTTTTATAAAAAATTGCGAGGGTGAAGTTGGCAAAAAATAGCGCCAATCATGGGCATTTATTGATAAATTTATGTTGTCAGTTTTGTTATGGGAAAAAGGAAAAATTTATAAAATTTCAATATTTTCTCATTGATAAGTATTATACAATTTTTAGGTCAATATTAAAAACAATTTTTTTTTAAATAACGCATTATTGTGGCAATTTTATTAACACAAAACTAAAGATCCTTTACTAAAAAACGACGCTTTCTGCCTTTGTGTAATAAACTCCAAAAAATAAAGATTGATATAGCGCTTGTAGTGGATTTCGCAAAAGACTAAGTGGGCTTCCGACAAACATTAGTTTGAAAAATTGTTGAGAACTTGTGAAAAAATGCAGACGACATGGATATTGAAACCAATAAGAACTGATACAAATTTATTCAAAATCTGCAAGCAACCCAGATGTTTATTTCAAGATTTCTGTTTTCTATCCATTTATTTCTGCAACTGGTGCCAAATGGCAACACCACAGAATCGCAAAACGGGCTCCACTTGGCCCTTCCATAGAAGTGTTGGTCTCTCTCTTCCTCTGCGACCACCGGCGGGTGCCGAAAATAATACAGGGTGGCGCAAAAGTAATCCTCCTATCAGAAAATGCTATAAATTTTGCGATTGGCCCCTAAAGTCAGTTCTGTTTTGACATTTGTATAGTAAACACATGCGAAATACACGTTAATAAACAATGTTACGCTACACTGCTCCAGAACGCGGAATATTGCTGACTATTTATTTGACCAATAATCGGTCGCGCTACAGAGCAATGATCAACGAGTTCTTTTTGCCGCAACTTGATGAATTGGGATTGGAAAACATGTGGTTCCAACAAGACGGTGCAACAGCACACACTGCACGTGCCACAACCGATATGCTGAACATCGGAAGCTTACTTTTGCTCCACCTTGTACTTTCTGATCCGGAGCATCTTCATTGATTCACACAACATGGCCTAGCCAACAAATCCGCTGGACTATGTATCCTTCTTCGGTACCTGCCGTCGCCAACGCGTCAGGGTTCGTAAATCTTTCTAAGAATCTTTCCCTCGAATACTCCCAGAGCCGCCTTATCAGATGTTGTCAGTGCAAGCTTCTGCACCATAAACCAGGACGGGTACGATAAGTGACTTATTTATTTTCGTTCTTCGAGAGAAGACTTTACTTCTCAATTGCCAACTCAGTCAGAAGTAACACTTGATTCTTCGTTGGATCTATAGGCTGACATTATTGTTGGTGTTAATGCTGGTTCCCAGGTTAAAAACCCTAATATTTTCTTTGCGATTTCTGTATTTTCCTCAATACAAGGTTATGAAAGCAATTTCTTTAAAAAAAAAATTGCAAAAAATCAGAAAAATGTGTCCCGACTTGGAGATTGTTACATTGTTACATTTAAATTTAATGAACTACAAAACTGCATACTCAAAAAAATTCTA
This sequence comes from Merzomyia westermanni, assembly GCA_949987695.1. Classification (NCBI taxonomy): domain Eukaryota; kingdom Metazoa; phylum Arthropoda; class Insecta; order Diptera; family Tephritidae; genus Merzomyia; species Merzomyia westermanni. Next base: position 99,667,282 of record OX465293.1, read on the forward strand.
AAAATTGTGTAAACAAAATTTTAAATTTGATAAAATTTCTTTGAGTTTTCGCGAATTTTGCGTGCATTTTTAAAACAAAATTTCTTGTGTGTCTCAAATTTCAGGTTTCGAAAAAAAAAATTTTTCTCACCCCCCTTCCCCAAGTCCTGGCTACGCCACTGCTTCACGGTAATTTTCTTGAAAACTGACATAGTTTTAATTCTAAACCAAATTTGATTTCGACATATATGTAGCCCAGAAAAGTTTAAAATTTAGGTTAAAATTAATTCAAGCGTCGGGAGACCATGGCATACGAAATGAGACGACGTGTGAGTTGGCTCGGTGTGCAGTGGCTCTAGATGTCTCCGAACCGAAAGAAGTCATTGCACCCCTATGACTTATCAGGGGTTGGCTGCCTGAACATTGGCTTATCAAATCTAATAAAAGGTGGAAGTGTACAAAGTCTTCTAGATTGTTTGGGAGTCTGTTTCGTCTAACCATGTGAAAAAAATCTAATTTCTCTTTTAATGAGCCAGTCGAATACTACAAATTGTTTTAGTGTGCCTCGTGCAATTTTACCTTAGCTTTCACAAAAACAATAACAAAAAAAACCCAAGTTTTCGTGGATTTCCCACACGCATTGTATCGTAGTGTCAGAGACTAAGTGCCAAATTAGGTTTGGGAATAGACACTCCACTTTAAGTCTCAATTAAAATGGAATTTATTTTGCTTTTCTCGCCACAAAAGCCTACAACAACCATCGCCTCTAGGCACAATGGCACTAATACCAGCCGCAGCAGCTGGTTGTGCTTGATTGTCGTTGTTGTTTTTCATTTATTTTTGCTTTCAACTCCATAGAAATTTACTACACTAGTGTCGCTCACTGCAAAGCTCGTGAGCGCAGATGTTCAAGCCACGCACAAATGCCAAAAGTTCTCAGTAGAAGTTTATTTTCATTTTTTTTTCTAGTTCGATGAGACGTAATATTGCCTAGATCCCACTACTGAGAATCGCCTTACCTATTCCAAAATCTTTGTTTACGTCTACTAATCTGAACGGTTTATAGAATATTTTTTGAAGACAATGAGAAGATGAAGTTCTATTTTCTCTGTGGGAGTATAGTTCAGTCTTCAAAGCTGAGGTATTATCAATTTTCAAGAAGTAGGTTGTAAAGGATAGGTGTAGGGCCAAGCTGCAGTAAGGACTTGGCTAGGTCTTCTAACTATTTTGAACTAGTTCGGAAACACAGGCTGCAATTTAATTATGTTGCCAAGATAACGCACTTATACTACTTTGGGTATCAGGTTGTTCGGGAATTTTTGGCGAGGAGAAACGGTTAGTTTGAGAGTAATTTTTGACGGTGTGTAGTTCAAGTGCAAGGGCTCTAAGTCAGCTGCAGGGATTGAACCCCTTCGCAGAGATATATGATCTTTATTACTAGTTTTGCTATCTAAGTCAGGTCATTGAGAAATGCTTTATGGAGGGTAGTGTTAAACAGTGTCCGATGAGAGCCATTACCAGGGCATTGTGAAAAGACCTCACGAAAGCTCACATGCCATATCTATAATGTTTGCGCTCTAAATACGTTTAAAAGAGGCTATACGCTAGAATAATTCCCCGGAAGAATGTGTATGGTACTAACCCAGCTGACTCTTAAATGTGGTCTTTAGAAAATAAAACAAGTTTCTCATAGTTAAACAAAGATGGTAGACCGCGGGTTTACAAGTTCTGCAGCCGCACTGATAATTTCGAATTCCTATTTAGGCTGTGAGCTTCAGTCTTTTAAACAAAATGAGAGGTATTTTTTGGGTGTTGCGATGAGTTCTTCAGCCTTTAAACAATTGAACATAATATCAAAATCTGTGTGGGGGCATCACTGCACTACACAAAGCTCGTGCCTTCGTCCGAAATATTCTCCTACTTCAGCAATGTTTTACAATTTTTTGCTTCCAACCTCTCTACTATGAAGCAAAACATTTTTATTTAATTTCTAGTTTGTGTGCATGAATATGCTTGTCTTGTAAGGAAAATTTCTGGGTTGAGTTAGGGCGCTTCTAGTGCATTCGGCATCTTTATTAGTTAACAGGGAACCCCGATAATGATTATTTTTATATTTTTAACGAAAAAAATCAAAGGCTTCCCAGTATTGCAGGACAGTTTAAAGTATATGAACGTGCATGTCTCGTCATGCTCAACGGAAATCTGCATTGATTGAAGAAAATTTGAGCGAAACCTATATAAATTACATCTAATCAATCTTTTTTGAGTTCTATTTTTTTGATCAAAAATAATCATAATATTTTGATGAAAATTAAAATTATTCCTTGAGCAGTATTTTATACTACAACTGTTTTTGAGTTTTTCGATCCGTGAAAAAAAATTCAAACTCAAAATTTAGTTTTTATTCTTGAAGGATAAAATATCGCTCAAGGAATAAGTTTTATTTTCATCAAAAAAAAAAATTCTCAATCATAAGACTTATTTGCGATCAGAAAAAAAAAATAAAAAAAAAAAAAACATTATCCTTAACTAAAGATACCTATTATTGTTGATTTTTATTAAATAAAATCAAAAAATTATGATCATATAGCGAGTTTTGTAATAAAAGTCATAACAGTTACGGTCCCTGCTAGTTAATCATAAAATCTTTTGCATGGCGATGGTTCAATGTCTCGGCTACATTAAATTGTATATTGTTCCTAACTAGTTCAAATTTTTATAGTTTTATGGGCCATGATTGACTTTTAAACTAAAAACGATCTTTTTATAATAAAATTAGTTCCTTAGTATTCCTAAGGTGTTGCACTAAGAAATATTAATTTCCAGATTTCAGACATAAATAAACCAGGCACAAACTAGTTCAAAATATACCATCAATATAATAGTTCTATGTATGTTGCTAGTAATTTTAAAACGAAAATAATTTGAATGCCTTAGGTATGGTGGATAAGCACTCGGCGCAAATGGGCGAAACCACAAGATGGAACTCTGATTGCTGAAAACTTCAAAATGAAAAAAGGTTTTTAGAATTTTTTCCAATTGTAGGCACTTTTTCAAAAATTTTAATTTAGTCTTTTTCGAAGTAGTTTATATAATTCTTGTTGTAAACTTGTACTTTATGAGAGTAGTTTAGTGTTTAACTGAATGTTAGCAGCTCACTTTCCTGGTGGGTGCGTTTTACTGCACACACCAACGCATCTACGCCCAGCTACCACACCAGTAGCTTCATCTAATACCCGGCTTGGACATAAGTTAATCATTCTTATATGAAGGACATCATTGTTGACCTGAGCTGCTATAGTTTTAGCAACAACATTACACACATAATCACAACAAACGTATATGTACAGTTGTGTTCAATATTAAAGCAGTAAAATTTAATGGGCTATCGTTCTACGAAATAAAAAGAAGCTTTGTTTTTAATAATTTTCATTTCATTTCAGCATATTCCATAACAGAAACCGCATAAAAAAATTTCAAAGTTTGCACAAAGTTCAGGAAAGTTAATTAAACTTTAATAAATTTACATCAAAATTTTAACATTTTTGGGCAGAATTTTTAGAAAATTTTTGAGTATGCAGTTTTGCAACTCATTTCATTCTGGCACAATAAACAGCAAGTTAGAAGAACCTTAAAATTTTCCCTGAATTTTTGGAATTTTTTTCGTCAAGAATGTTGTGTATTTTTTCCATACAAAATAAATTTTTCTTCAAGCGTTGTTTGGAAGAAATCACTTAACACCCTTGATGAAAAAAATTCTAAAAATTCAGGGGAAATTTTTGATCCAATTCTCACTTGCAGTTTATTGTGTCAGAATAAAATGAGTTACAAAATTGTCTACTCAAAAATTTTCTAAAAACTCGGTTAAAAAATTCGAAGAAGTTGATGACCATTTTTTACAGTTCAATAAACTTGCTTGAACTTTGTGTATATTTCGAAATTTCTTTTTATTTGGTTACTGTTATGGAATTCGGTTTCTTTTAAATGAAAATTGTTAAAATCACAGCTTCTTCTTATTTCTTCGAACGATATCCATTTTAATTTCACTGCTATTTTATTGAACACAACTGTATATAAATTATATAATATAATTATGGTATAGAATATGATATAAGCCTTCTTGTTTGAATAAAGCACCAGACCGACAAAATGCTATTAGGTGGGTTTGAGTTTATATAGTCGGCATAAGTCTACTGATTGGCTTGAAGCAAGTCCGTCGAGACAGGTTAGTAGAAGAGCTTAATGAATTCGCAGTTAATGGGTTTTTATTATCAAAGACATACGTTCATACCAAATATAAATATTTTCCTCATTGATAAATATCGAAGAAGATGGTGGGCACGATACCACAAACAATGACTAGGGGACGCATATTTCTGTGGCGAATGAGAAAGTCTATAGTCCCGGCTCAAAAACAATTAGGAGACATGTAATGATAAGTCATCAGACGAGCTGTTCAAATATGGCACGAATCTAAATATGGTTAGACAAATTAGGCTTTGTATTTGCTTTGTAAACTTTGAAATACTAATTCAACTTAAGCTGTTATACCAGAATTTTTCGTTAGCTTATTCCGACATTGGTCAGTATTCCATCTGCAGCAAAATAATGCTTTTGAAACTTAAGTTTATTTTAATAAATCTAGCTATTCTCTTAAATAAATGGATTTTAACGTTGAGTTTGGTTGTTACTACAAGCTCCAAGAAGCGCTAAATAGACTTTGGTTTTCACGAAAAATACAATTCTATTAATTTCGACCTAACTCCACTTTGCCTGTTATTCGCTGTCGCAACACTAACTTGAAGTATTTTATTTTCTGCCGCAGAGATAAATTTTCCCGTGCATGACTTATTATTTCCGGTTCCGTACGTTATCTCAACTTGTGCAGCATAACAAAACAAGGTCATTACGCTTGTTGTTGTGCTCAAAAGCAATCATTTGCTTGTCAATTGCGTGGGAAACATGCGACTGACACATGAGTGAAACAGGAAACATGAACAAATAATAAATCAACGGCTATTAAAAAAAAAAAAAAAAATTACATTTACTATTTGCTCTTCTTTTCTAGATAAGAATCAGAGTTCGAACTGTGCTTGAGCAAAATAGTAGTAAAAATTATATTTAGTTTTTTGTGACAGAAAAGAAAGTAGGCTTGATAATTGCTTAGCGTTAATACTTGGCCAGAAGATTTCAGCTAGCCTACAGAAGCTGCCCGCCTGAACCGATACCAACTAGTGCAAACACACATTGTCACTATTTTCCTAATGGTTTCGTACGAAGAGAATTGCTTATTTCAATTCCAATCGCTACCATCAGCTAAATACGAAGGAAAAGATAAAAATAAAGATAAAAATGAAAATAATATTTAAGATAAAGATAAACACAAAAATATAAATATAGTGCTAAAGATAAAGACAAAGATGAAGAATAAAGCTGGAGATAAAGATGGAATTGGAAACAAAGATAAACAAAAAGACCTAGATAAAGATGAAGACAAAGTTTGCGGTAAATATACAGATAAATACAACGTTTAATTATAGCTGGCTCTAGGTCAGATAAATACTAATACAAAGCTAAAGATAAAAACGTTAACGATGAAGATGTGGAAAAAGTTAAAGGTAAAAAATAAAAAAAAAACTAAGACCACCTTAAATAAAAGGGTAAAGATAAATATGATGATAATACTAAAGATCAAGGTAAAGGCAAGTACGAAGATAAATGTAAAGAGAAAGTTAAAGATAAAGAAAAGGGTTAAGATGAAGATAAAGATAAAACTACCGATAAAAATTGTACAAATAAATATAAGGATTCAAATAAAGATAAAGATATACATTATATAAAGCTGGGGCTAATAATATAGATAAAAATAAAAAATAAAAATTTAAAGACAAAAATAAAGATAAAGGTAGACATGAAAACAAGAATAAAGACATTGATGAAGATAAAGCTAATGATGAAAATAAGAAAAGAGATACAGATACAAATAAAGGCAAATATAAAGATACAGATAAAAAAAAGGATAAACTTGGTGATTTAAAAACTGAAAGTGAAATTCGTTTTGAAGAACAAAACCGGAATCTTACTTTGAATAAAAAAAATTGCATTAACCATAAAAACGAAAGCTGTCAGAAAATACGATGATACTTCAAGAAAGTCACAAAACTAGATTTTTTTTCATAAGCACTTAGCGACTTATGAATAAAATAATAAAATGATTTTTTTTTTCAAAATTTTAAATTTTATTTTATTTTATTGTACCTTTCACAGCTTTTACAACCTTGGCACAGCCGAAGACAGCGATTTCCTTACTTATTATACCTTTAATGAACATGAAATGGTATTATAACTTTGGTCCGATTTTTATGTAAGTATGAGAAGAAGAAGAGATAGACCCACCAGCGATGAGCTGAGTCGATTTGTACGCAAACTAGTCCCTCAGTTTTTGAGATATCTTGATGACATTTGGTATGAAGCCGCCATTTTGCATAAGATTAATGTTTTGTCGGAATCAGAAGGATCGGGGCAACGCATATCTCCTATACGATCGATTGTTCCGATTAACGGGGTTTGACCTATAAATATTGAAATTTAAAAGCTATGAACTTTCAATTTGGCGGGTTTAGTTCATATTACATACGAAATGTGACTAGTGAAAATCAGCCAGATCGGACCAACTTAACATATAGCTCCCATATAATCGATAGTGCCGAAAAATGGGTTTTGGGATATATATCTTTAAATTAACAGTTTTGCAGAGTTTGTACTAATTGTGAGTAAGGATCGGCACAGTCGAAGACAGCGCTTTCCTTACTTGTTTTTTTGTTTCTTTCAATTTGAAGAATCTTATAGGCAAGCAAAAAACACTTCATCGATCATCGAAAAAACAAATAAAAGATGGCCAGCATTGGATTTTTTGTAAAAAGTAGTGGCGTAGTAGATTTCAAAAGCATGCAAAAATCGTACTAAAACTACTACTATCGTATTAAAGTTCTTACTCTCATAATAATTGCACTTCCAATCCACGTGCCGTTATGAATGCAATATCTACACTTGCATGGTCGTCTCGCAAAAGGTTTGCTGGCTATATAAATGCCAGCTCAATCGGTCATCCACATCAAAGTGCAACAATTTGTTTGACACTCAAAATCGATTCTGAATAATTTAACGTCAATCAGAAAATGCAAAGGACTTTAAGCATTTCGCTTGTTTGCCTCTTGGCAGCAACTCTATGTAACGGCCACGCCGCGTGTGCTACATATAAATTATGCAAAGATTTTCGTGACATACGCAATCTAATTGATCCGAATACTTTGGTCTATCTAATTTCTTCTGGATATTATGGAGATGCTAATTTCCGCACGGCTATGACCTATATTGAGAGCGCTAGTTTCGCATCGATTTCCAATCAAATTGCCAATAGCGCTCCTTATAAGGAATTGCTGAGCCGCTTCTCCGATGCTGGCGTCGATACGGAAACGATTTCAAGTATTTCGAATATTTTCAAATGTTTAATGTTGGAAAAAGCAAAATATGCTGATGTCGATGAAGACGACGATTTGGATAGCTTAGAAATGCAATCGTTGTTGGTACCACGTTCGCTGTCCGACATTGCCACAAAATTGAAGACGGCTATACCAAAAAATAAATTCCGTGCATTGATCAGGGATAAATTGGACGAGAATGGTGATTTTGCTAAGTTTTATAGGGTGATACGCAGTTCGAGCTTCCGTAATGCAGCTAAGAAAATGTTTGTAAGTATGAAGTGGCAAAGTTGTTGTGGTTTTTGGGTCTGACACCTACCCGGTCAGCAGCAGAGATGCGCACTTTGGACGGCTGAACAATTTTGGTACCACCGATGTGAGCTAAAGTCTTAAATGCTTTTGATATGCTAGATATAGATGGGAGGGAGAGAGAGAGTCGATAGATCGAAAGAGAGAGAGAGAGGGGCTAAAGGAAGATAAATATATAGGGAGTTGGAGACGAAGTGGAAGTCAAAAAGAAGGGAAAAATACTGAAAGAGAAAGAAGTAGTGGAGGATGAGTTGGAAAGGAAAGAGAGTGATAGATCGAAACTTCTCGAAACAAATTTTTTAAATTCGTCTAGTTTAGGTGAGAAAAAGTGGTTGGTATTGCAACCGGAAACAGCCTTGAAGATTTTAGAATTGCTACGGATGTGAGCAATCGGGTACACTTTGGCACTAGCACCTTCTGTTACTACTCCGACTACAGCGGGAATAATTTGCTTGACTTCTTGAAATTTCGGATAGTATTCATTACATACTATTGGCGGTCAGTCGGTGGACGTGGCGATCGAAGTGTGAAATAATAGGCCACCGCTCAGCTTAGAAAAAATTTCTTACTGTTGTTGTATCGGTACTACTCCCTGCTTAGACGACACGTCTACTTATGCTTGCGAATTATATAGAAAAAGGAAGAGCAGCTGGCTGAAGATGCAAAACCTGTCAGTTTCCGCTAAAAATTAAAAGGTTTTGTAAGGTGAAATAAGTGTTGGCACTATAAAACTCATTACTTGATCAATAAAAGATATCAGAAAAGCCATCGAAAATATTAAGAATTTTTTTTCTAACCTAATGTTCATCCCGATTCGTCTTCTTCTATCTACTAAAAACGACTCTTAAATAATTTATCTTGGTTAGAACCAAAGAAGTAAATATTTTGAGCGTTCCCATCCCATATCCAATTTTAAGAAGAGCAGCATTGACTCGGCTTAGACTACAATATTTCTATTGAATCGATTTAAGATACTCTCTTTATTGGTTAACTAAAAGTCTTTAGTCTCGGGATAGATTGAAGAGATGAATTTTTACCAGCATTCAAAAGGCCTACATTGTTCTTGTATTGGAAAATTGCTCTCTGAAACTGGACGATAAACAGGTTAATTTGGAGTTAATGGCTGCCTTTTCCAACCAATCAGCCAAATTGTTATGTTTCAGTTTTTTCCTTTCTAGTAGGAAAGCATGTCTAATAAAGTTTTACTTCAGAGCCTTCTTTTAACTTTTTTATTATTTCTTATATTTTTTAGAAATCAACTCAACTGAAATACCCATTGAAGGTGCTGACACGTAACCAAATTGACTTGAAAGGCTTAGCCAAATTCGCTGCTGAAATCTTTGACTGGGGTCCAAAATACTGAAGTGGGGTGGATTATTTAGAGAAAAAATTGTATTTCTTTAACAAAATCTAAAATTAGCTTGTGATATTCAAATACATACAAACACATTGATTTAAAATTAAAACCCATAAGTTTTTGATTTTACATGCAAACTTTTAGATAAGTGAGCTTGTTAATCGTTTTTTATTCAAGACCACTTCCTCTTCTTTAAATGGTCATCTAACCGCTTGGGCGATTTTGACCGTCCAACATAGCTCGCCAGTCGTTTCTTCGTTGCGCCAACTGGCGCCAATTGGAAACACCGCGGGATCGCAAATCGGCCTCCACTTGGTCCTTCCATCAGAGTGGTGGTCTCCCTCTTCCTCTGCTTCCACCGGCGGGTGCCGATAAGAATACCTTCTGGGCTGGAGCATCTTCGCTCATTCGCACTACGTGGCCTAGCCAGCGCAGCCGCTGTGTTTTAATTCGCTGAACTATGTCGGCGTCTGCGTAAAGTTCATACAGCTCATCATTAAATCTTCTTCGGTACTCGCCGTGGCCAACGCGTAGAGGTCCACAAATCTTTCGAAGAACCTTTCTCTCGAATACTCCCAGAGCCGCCTCATCAGATGTTGTTAGTGTCCACGCTTCTGCACCATATAGCAGGACGGGTGCGATGAGTGACTTGTAGGGTGTTATTTTCGTTCGTCGAGAGAGGACTTTACTTTTCAATTGCCTACTCAGTCCGAAGTAGCATTTGTTTGCAAGAGTGATTCTTCGTCGGATTTCTAGGCTAACATTATTGTTGGTATTAATGCTGGTTCCCAGGTAAACGAAGTCCTTTACTATTTCGAAATTATTGCTGCCAACAGTGGCTTGGTTGCCAAGGCGCGAATGCGCTGACTCTTTGCATGATGACAGAAGGTACTTCGTTTTGCCCTCGTTCACCACCAATCCCATTTTCTCCGCTTCTTTTTCTAATTTGGAGTAAGCAGAAGTTACGGCGCGGTTGTTAAGGCCAATGATATCAATATCGTTAGCATATGCCAACAGTTGCACGCCTTTATAAAATATTGTTCCAGCGCGGTTAAGTTCTGCAGCTTGTATTATTTTCTCCAGCATTAAATTAAAGAAATCACCCGATAGGGGGTCACCCTGTCTGAAACCTGAGAGATACTTCCCAATTCTGACCGAGCTGGCGGTGTTGCTCAAGGTCATTTTGCATAGCCGTATAAGTTTTGCGGGGAAACCAAATTCAAACATAGCGGCATATAGGCAGCTCCTTTTCGTGCTATCGAAAGCGGCTTTAAAATCAACAAAGAGATGATGTGTGCCGATTCTTTTATCACGGGTTTTTTCCAAGATTTGGCGTATTGTAAAAATCTGGTCGAGGCTGATGCATGCGCCTTACCAGCTCCTCGCCTCCGTGTTTGAATAGCTCAGCAGGCAAACCATCAGCGCCAGCTGCTTCATTGTTTTTCAATCGGGATATTGCTATTCGCACTTCATTATATTCGGCTTGTGGGACGTCAATTCCATCGTCTTCGATTGTGGGCTCGGGTTTAAGACCACTGCCGAAAGTTAAGAAACAAATTTTCGTTATGTACAATGGAGTTGGGAAAACCTTTTTGAAATTGATTGTTGTTGTTGTAGTAACACTTCGCATTGTTAAGCCGAGATTTCCACACAAGTTAAAAAGACAACCCAATGTCGTTAAAGGACATAAAAGAAGAGGTGGTTCGCATGGTGCGTGGACATACATTGGCTACATCGGGACTAACTGTGGATAGGTAAGTATTTCAACAGTTCGAAGTTGTGCGAGAGTAACCTGTATCTTCGTTCTTCTTCTGGTGATCGATCTTCAACTAAAATATTCGGGGAGAGTTACTTTATCTAGAAACCTGCAATTATGCAATTATGAACTATTTATGCTGACGGACCTTCAACTAATTGATCATATTGCCATTAAAAATATTAGCTGCTTGTCGTTGGTAGTTGGGAACGTCGAGCGATTGGCGAATACGTCTAAAGGTATCCTCACCTCTATCGTAACGTGCATATATATGATGGCTTCTACTTATTGGGCGACAGAGGTAAGGTTTGCAGGTAATGTCCACTTTGTCCATTTATTTTGTGTTACCAGTAGAATAGTTTTAGCATTAAGGACCCTCACATCTTCGAGTCTGCGTTCTCCACTAAAGACGTCTATTGGACCAGTAGTAGGCAGAAAGAGCCATCCCTGCTCACATTGTAAGGGTTTTATCCATTTAAGGGGTTTCATTAAAAGCCTCTAATGTTAATCCTACAGGGTCTCTTTCCACCCAGAGAACTAGGTAACTAGAAGTCAATCAACAACTTTAGATGAACAACGTTAGAAGGCTCGAATTACTCTTGGATTATTGACTATATCCAAACTGAACTCAGACATGCCTAGTGCATGAGACTTTTAGGATCTAATTAAACAGCCATGCCGTGGTTCCTAAATAACCACTTATTAGTCTAAAGAAATCCAAAATCGTTGCTAAACATACGAAACTCTGTATAAAATTTCAACCGAAATGTGTTTCAAATACATCAAAAGAATGGTTCCAAAGAGGTCGGGTCTACCAGAAGAACAGAGCAATACTACTAATTCATATAGGACAGCGTCCGGTTAATATCCTTCCAAGTGCATGTTCGAAGTTTACAAACTTCCGTTTTGGCGCCACTTGTCTTACTTTTCAGCTAATTTTATAAAATTTGAGCACATTCTTTGGAAGCACTTCGCCCAAGGTCAGCACCAGTGTATATAGCAAGTGCAATGCTCAAATACATTTGGCACTCAGCTATTTGCTCTACAACCATTCTCTATTAAGTGAATCAAATATTGTTAACATTGAGTCTTTCACTTAGCATTCACTCTGGCGAAAGCAACTAAGTGAGGTGTTTTGAAAACACTATTAAAGCAAACGGGTTTTACACTTTTTGTTTGCAATTGAATTTAAATGATGCCATAGATAGCAGGGATCGGTAACAAAAATAATATTTTATGTATTTGAAGACAACAAATGCTTGGCAGACGGACCTTTTTGATTATTATTATTTTTATAAGTAACTAAAGGGCCCGGCTGATGTTGTCCCGCCCAGAAATTTACATGCGTGGGTCTAGAAAATTTTTCTCCCTATCCCTCTTTATATCACTATTCCTACCACTATCCCTATCGAGCGCCTCTCGATACCAAATATTGGATTATATAAAAGGGTGTCAAGTCTCCTTCTCCATTATCATTTTTATGGGAGGTGCCATTCCCCCTTCTCCCTTCCGACCCTTTTTTCTTGAGCTGTGAGAAATTGGTCTCATTTAATCATTTACCAGTTTCCAATATTATACCATGAGTACTTTCAGAAATATGCAGTACGAAAAATATCATTTGTATAGCAGGTGCCACGCCCACTTCCCCTTCCTCCAATTTTTTCTTCATTCGTCTCATTTAGCTCCTTACCAGTTTTTAATATTCAACCTTGAATACTTCAGGAGATATGCAGTATGAAAATTTTCATTTGTATAGGAGGTGCCACGCCTCCTCCCTTCCAGCCCCTTTTCCTTGAGGTACTAGAGATTGATCTCATTTAACTCCTTACCAATTTTCAATATTCTACCATGAATACTTTCGGAGATATGAAGTACGAAAAGTCTCATTTGTGCCACGCCCACATCACCCAGTGATCCGGATTATGAATCTAAACCATCCTTGAGTTAACTTGAGTACACGAAAACAAATTCATCAATATCGGCGTTTAGAAGGGGTTTAGTGACAACGGACGCACAGAAGATGTTTATATTTGAAGATTAGGTTATTAATCGAACGCGACAGCTAAACTAAACTGAATGAATTAATAAATCAATTAACTTCATGATTAATCACATTTTGAGCTATTGCATTCCAGAAATGAGCAATCACAATTAGTCAGAACATTTAAATATAGAGATTTCTATCGCGTTTAACAATCTCACCACTCACCGAATTTTCAGTTTAGCAAACACCAGCTCATATTATTCATTGACTTATTTGTTAAGAAACTAATCTAAACTAACTTTTGGTGAATAAGCAGTAATTAGTCTGAATCTGATGAATGAGGTTATGATTAATCACAATCTGATTAATAATTTCAATTCGATTAACAAAAACTCTCCCTATCTGTAGATTTATAATCGATTAATCGCACATTCCTATAGAAATCTATTGATTAGATGCTTATTTTAATTCACAGTTAGTTATTTTAATTATTTTCAGAAAACAAAAATTAATTACTTACTTACTTTTGACTAATTTAATTTTTGTAACAAAAGTAAAATATTTTGAGTTTTTTATTATATTATACAGTAGTCATTACAAAATAAAGATTGTAGGAATTAAACATAAAATTACTTCTCAAGAAATTAGTCAACTAAATTGTTGATTTGTAAAAACTGTTAATTTTTTTTTAAAATAAATTAGAGGATAAGCATTAAACATCGAAGACAATAGTAATTAAACATGTAATGAGTTCTTAATCAATTAATCAATAAAATCGGTAGTCGATTGGTAATAATTATTTCACTTGACTGCTTTTTAATAACTGAAAAATCACATTCCAAATCCTATTTCAGGTTTGAAAGATACAATTTAAATTTAAATATTTCTTTTGGGGCTCAAAATTTAAAATTTTTTTTTGGACTTAAAAACTAAAATTTAATGTCAAGCTAATGTTTTTCACTCATAAAATTAAAGTAAAAATCCAACTTTTATTTCAGATTTAAAACTTTGTTCTTTGTCTTTAAAATAAAAGTCGTATTTCCACACTTATTTTAGACTCAAAGAATAATATTCCAAAATAAAAACAATTATTTTTGAGGTAAAAAAATAAGAGTCAGCTTTCAACTTTAATTTTGGACACAAAAATAATAGATAAATTTTTAAAACTGATTTTGATTTAAAAAATAATAGCAAAGTTTTTAAATTTTATGTGGGACTTATAAAATAAAAGTCATATTTTTTATACATAAAAAAGCAAAATCATCAGGTTGTTTTATGTGTTTAAATAAAAACCAAATATTTACTTAAAAATAAAAAATCGAATTTCAAATTAAAAAATAATAATAATTTTCTTTTTGAACTAAAAAATTTAATAAAAGTTCGTATTTTAATTTAAAAAATTTTTGTTTAGATTTAAGTTATGTAAATTATATTCATATATATTTGACCTAAAACTAAAATTTGAAACTCAACATTTATTTTGGATAAAAAATAATATTGACAGTTAAAATTTGATTTGAAAAATAAAAGTGACATTTTAAATTTTATTTTTGACTTAAAGGATTAAATCAAAATTTTAGTTTAGTTAATTTTTGTCTCAAAAATTATATTCAAGTTCGAAACATTTATTTTTGATTTGAAAATGAAATTTAAAACTCAACATAATTTTTTATGAAAACAGTTAATTATATTGTTTTTGACTTAAGAAATAAAAGTAAAATTTTAAATTTTATTTTGTAATTAAAAAATTAAATGAAAGTTTTCTTTTTGGATTAAAATTTTTATCTTAATTTTTTTTTAGCTTTAAAATGAAATTTGAAACTCAATATATATTTTGGAAAAAAATTTAGTGTAGTTTGAAAAATAGAAGTAACATTTTAAATTTCATTTTTCACTTTAATAGTAAAATAAAAATTTTAGTTTAGTTAAATTTCGTCTCAAAAATTATATTCAAATTCGAAACCTTTATTTTTGACTTGAAAATGAAATTTACAACTCAACATTTATTTTCTTTTTATTTTAAACTATTATTTTTAATTTAAAAAATAAAAGTCAAACTTTATGTTTGAATTAAAAACCAAGTGAAAATTAAAACATTTTTACTTTGATTTAAAATTTTTATTTTTATTTTAATTCTCGACTTGAAAATAAAGTTCACAGTTAAACTCTTATTTCCTTATCATTTTTTAATTTTATTATTTGCCATTATTTTGATTTTTGTCACATAACATTGTTCAACATTTTACTTTTTTTGTTAAAATATTCAGCCGCTACTGTCCCTGATACTAGTAAACCTGTTTTCCGCACTTCTTAATACAGGGTGGCGGAAAAGTCATCCTCCTATCAGAAAATGCTATAAATTTTGCGATTGGCCCCTAAAGTCAGTTCTGTTTTGACATTTGTGTAGTAAACACAAGCGAAATACACGTTAATAAACAATGTTACGCTACACTGCTCCAGAACGCGGAATATTGCTGACTATTTATTTGACCAATAAGCGGTCGGGGCCAAACGGTTACTGTGAATGGTGAGAGCTACAGAGCAATGATCAACGAGTTCTTTTTCCCGCAACTTGATGAATTGGGATCGGAAAACATGTGGTTCCAACAAAACGGTGCAACAGCACACACTGCACGTGCCACAACCGATATGCTGAACATCGGAAGCTTACTTTTGCGCCACCTTGTATATAGACACACGTACGTAGGATTATTTCGCATGCTCCTCTCTTGCCAACTGCAGATCAAGGCGCCAAGCAATGCATACACGAAATTCATGAAACGTTTTGCATTCGATTGATGTTTGCATTGCACTGCATTTTCTTTTATCAACATATGTACATACATATCTACTCGTATGTAGTTAGGTAGAAATACAATTACTACCAGTACCGTTAAGCGAGATATCCAAAACGCCTTGTAGCCTAGATTGATGCCATTGTAAATCGGAGGGTAAATGCATTTTTGTAAACGCTTTTTAGCAACACTTTGGGCCACTTACGTCGTAATTTCATGCAATTTGGGTTGCTATCAATGCATGCAAATCTCTACTTACAATCAGAGACTTGTTATGCTGCATGCAATATCAACTCATTTAAATCACAAATACAATGCATGCAGTGCAGCAAGTAAATATGTATGTAGTGCAGATAAAAGTAAAAATGTTATGGCTTTTGTGTGTGTGTGGAGAGCGATGACATGGCGTATGAGTGACAGTTTGGTTGTGCTATGGCTGCACAAGTTGAACTTCTTGCTTTTCTGTGTGAAGGCAGCCATGCTAGTGATATGCTTAATTCTTTTTTCAGATATCACTTCGTCATTGTGACTCCTTAACTTGCTAGCTACATCGCAAGGTGGGATGATTTAAAGGAATAATTTTTTTTTTTCAAAATGAAATATCTTGGAAATGTATATAAAGAAAAAAAAAACAAAAAACTAAATGAAGAAAAAAAATTAAGTAAAACAAATTGAAAAAAAATTTAATAAAACAAAAAAATTTGAAAAAAATTAAAGTAAAGCTAAAGAGACAAAAAATGTATCAGAAAAACAAATTGAAAAAAAAAATTTTAATAAAACAGAAGACAAAAAATGTATCAGAGAAAAAAAAAAAAATAAAACAAGAGACAAAAAATGTATCAGAGAAAAAAATTAAAATAAAACAAAAAAGACAAAAAATGTATCAGAAAAAAAAATTTAAATAAAATAACAAAAAATGTATATGAGAAAAAAGAAAATTAAAATAAAACAAGACACAAAAAATTAAAATAAAACAGAAGAGACAAAAAATGTATCAGAGAAAAAAAAAAGTTTTAAAAAAATTAAAGTAAAGCTAAAGAGACAAAAAATGTATCAGAAAAAAAAATTTTAATAAAACAGAAGAGACAAAAAATTTATCAGAGAAAAAAAAATTATTAAAATAAACCAAAAAAAAAAACAAAAATGTAACAGAAAAAAAACCAAAGGAGACAAAAGCCGTATCAGAGAAAAAAAAATTTTAAAAAATGAAAATAAAACAAAAGGGACAAAAAATTTATCAGAGAAAAAAAAAATTAAAAAGGAGTAAGGAAATCGAAGATCATAAACAACTGTACCATTCACAAAAATGTTTCAAGCTGTTGTTGATTTTTTTGTTATTGAATTTTTTTATTTATGCTTTAAATCGCAAAAGCTACGAAGTTTTAAGATTTATCGCTGTAAAATTTTTTTTGTGAACCAATTTGTTTTTATAAATTTTGAAATTTTTTTGCTTCAAATCAATTAACTATAAGTTCAAAACTTTTTCACTTTTGTCTCATACATAACCACGATGAAACTTTATTTTCATGCTTGAGCATTTTGACTCGATTTTTTTTCAAAATACTCCATTGTGCGCCGCCACTTTGTGCCTTAGTACTTTCACAATTTCTGAGTTGGGGTTCTTTGCTGCTTATTTTCTTGGTTTCGATTGCAATGCAATTAAACTTGAAATAACAGTTTGAAAATGCAATGATGGGATTACAAAGTCTGGGTAAGTTGTGTGTGTAATTAATTAAATTTATGGGCAACTATGACTATGTAGTAAAGTCAAAATCAGACAAAGCAGTATTCGCCAAAGCTGGCGTGAAATCGACAGGGAATGGTGGGTGTGGTTTTTTTTTTCAGTCTTAACTGAATAGTGAAGAACTTGCCTATAATAAACTTACTAGAACTGGAAATGCACTTAAAATATTTAATAAGTTCATAGGCAATGGGGGTCAGTTCTTTGCACAATAACCTAAAAGAAAAAGGTATGCGATGTTGGATTGCTGGTTTATAGCATTACCTTCCTAAAGGATGCAATGCGCTCGCAGATAGCTCCACCTATGTACTTGAATAGCTCCGTGGCTAGTACACTCCTTAGGCTAAGTTTAGTTATACGACTTCCACGAGAGCGATTTCTTTGACTCCGTCTTACCTTAAGGTATTTTAGTCGAGTATTTCCTTGCACTTATTTATTTTTGAGCCGGAATATTGCCATTCTCATGGATTGACAAATAGACAAATTATGGTTCCTGAAGGAATTAAAGTTTCAGAAATTGATGAATACGGAATGCTGCCCAGAAAAACAGACATCGCAAAAATCAATTTATCAGCTCAATTTAAAGTCTAACAATCGAAAATAACTCTTGTTGTCGAATTGAGATTTGTGTGCACTGCCTTAATATTAAACGAAAACTACTAATGTTTATTTTATTTGAAAATTCTTTTGCTTGTGCGATTTCAATCTAACAAAATTCATTTAAAGCCATTTAGTTGCTTGTAAACGGAAGTCCGCTATTATTTATGGAGATTTGCTAATTTAAAATATGTATGTGCATAGATGCAGATAATATAAAAGTAACGTATACGCTCTGTGTCATATGACCTTCAGCTAACAGATTTTTGTACCAAGTAGTGCATTCAATCCCGAAGCATTTTTGTTGAAGTTTCACTTCTCAAGGGCAATTGCGCATTTAGATTGAGCCCTTTATTTTAAAGGATGTGCCTCAAAAGGATGGAGGATTAAAAAGTCACATTTGATAAATTAAGAATGGCATTTGAGACTAAACAAATTTTACCATATTATTTATTATGTATTTTAAGCTCAGTGCAATTTTTTGAGTAAAAATTACAAAATTATTTTTCACCCCTTTCTAGTGTTTACCGTTAAAAACTTGTTTTAAACTTAAAACCTCTTATTAATTTAAGTCATTATTTCAACTTCATTCTCGCAAATCTTTTAATTTTTCACATTCTATTATTAAATTCATTCGATCTAAATTTTAAACCTAACGACACGAGAAGTGTGAAATTAATCTATTTTGGAACGATATCTTTAGTGAAAAGAGTGAGAACAAAAAGCGACACTAAAGATAGAGCAATTACTTAAAGACTTATTTTTATTGCCACCACTGTATGCTGCTGAATATGTTTCGCAAAAGGGGCCCTTAACGTTAAGTTAGGCATCTAGTAACACATCGGTGAAAATTCTAGTTAATTATTTACAGCGGATTTTAAGTGATGCGCGTACATGCATATAGACAGATTGACAAAAATTCTGAAATCTGCTGCCTTAACTTGTGTAACTGCAATAAGAACATTTTTTTCGACATCTTCAACGTACATACAAAAGCGTGCTTAAATGTTTTAATATGTAAGGCGTTGCATACTTCGCTTGCTTTTTAGGAACAAGATCAAACATGAATTTACACTTTTCGCAACGCAATTAAAGTAATGATTTTGGCGACAATCAAAATAACTTTCCAACCCAAAAAGTTTAAAATGTGCAGTAGCAGTCTTGAAGTACTGCAGCTGTGATTTTGTGATGACGGGATTTCCAAAATCCCGAACTCCCGTTTCTGAGTTTGCATGCCCTAGTTTCCACACATGCATACACATGCATTTATAATGCTTATACGCCTTAACATTTCCGGTAAGCGGCCTGACAACAGCAATATAACCGTTATGGTGTATACTAAAAGTGGAAAAATTAAATAAACGAAAGGGTAGGAAATGAAAACGTCAAAAAATACATGTCATTGCAAATAGTCTGTAAACACACACAATCACATACATAAAAATGTGTGGCTGAAACAGCTTATGTGTACATATAAGGATTTAGGGAATATAATCGCTATTACGATCGCATAAGAGTTGTGAGATAAAGCCGAAAGGAGCTTGACTGCATAACTATAAGCTCATATCCAGCTGTGAAATCCATCGGCATTTAGTACACTACAAAACAAGGAATTCTGAACATAAATTCCGCAAAGTCATATTTACCGCTACTAACAAAGCCAACCGGCACGCAATATGTGTTGTATTGAGCTGTCGTTAAAGCGATATAGCTGGAGGACTATTATCGTTTATGACATACAAACATGGCTGTTACATAACTAGTTAAATGCCATATATTGTTTCCTGTATTCCTAGAAGAGACGGGTTGTGTGTTAAAATGTAATGATTGTGCTGACACAGCTGCGGTTTACTGTGGTATAAAACAATTCTGATTGATAAAGACGCAACACGTCAAATTGGGCGAATCATTTAATTGATTTCACTGAAATATGCAGCTAAAACGGAATTCACTTTTGAACGAGAAATTCTTCATTTTGAATTTGATTTTTCGATATTCACAATTAATAATTTAAATAATTGACGATTTATGAAAATAATAATAATTTAAATAATCAATCAATTGTACATTAATTTCACCTAGACGATTTTTAAGGTAGTGTGATAAAGAAAGCGATTTGAGCGATTTCTGATGCCAAGTGGAAAGACCAGGGAAGCACTAGTCATCCTCCACCTGCTTTATCGATTCAGTTAAAAGTCAATTGATCTTTTAGTTAGCTCATCCGTAAATTGCTTACACAGAATTAGAAGAATAGTTGAGCGTTATATGGAATCAGCTTCGTTAATGTAGTAGCCTTGGTATCCTACTTTATTATTATGTATTATTTTTTAAAGCTTTTAAAGTTCTTGAAATAGTTTCAGTTTTAATTTGGGTTGCTAACGGCTTATTGCAATATAATTTAAAACAAATCTATCGACATTGTTTGGTTGTTGAATTACTTTAATTCCCTCACACTTAAATAATGCATCAAGCTAGTAGTTTTAGGTTCGGCTGTAGGGTGTTTCAATAGCTCTCTTTTACCTATAAAAAATAGTTTAAAATTCGACTGCTAAATAAATGTTTCGATAGTTTTCCTCACATCCAAACAAAAGCAGTGCACACAAAAAAAAAAATATTTTGACCAAACTGGTATTGCCCTACTGTGTAAAAAACATATTATATAACATATAATTTAAACTCTTAACTGTAAGTTCGGCATCTTGCAATTCACCAATGAAAGTTGCGTTCAATTCTATACAGCGATATTTGAGTGATGTTCGAACAAACATACAAACGGACAGACAAGAAAAATTTGAAAAACCACTATTTTGGCTTCTTTAACATTGTAAGTAGTTTTCGTTAATATTTAGAGTGCGTAATCAGTTTTATTATGTGTAAAATTAGACATAAAGACCTTCTCTTTAATATTAGCTCGCGTTGTTAATTCCAAACATCTTTTGAAGAACAGATTACCCTAGTAAGACGACGATGTCTATAAATTCGTCACTGAGGATATCAGGCAATATGCAGCTAATGACTGCTAGGAGACCTCACACCTATGTTTTGCTATCTGGCGGAGGTACGTATGCCTGTCGTAAGAGGCTACTAAACTACCCCAAGGTAATGACGTGCAACTTGGTGGTTGAGCTACGGATATGATGCCTCTCACCTCTTAATACCAACCTTCTTCTTCTCTAAGAAAGGAGGAGGTGAGATAACCTAAAAGGCTTCACTGATCATACCAAATTGCTCTCCCACTACAGTCGGGCATGTACCGGAGCGTACCGAGTTAATATCTAGCAACGGACTGTCACTTTCGACAACACTCCCTAAAACCTACGGGGAGTGTTCTTTATAGTAACAACAACAACAAAAACAACACATAAAACAACAACAACAGCAACAAGTATTCGCTTCTCCACTTAAATTTATATGTAAGTTTTGCACCTTACTTCGTTTTCCGATTTCGATCCTAGTTCAAATAAAATAGCTCTTTAAACATTCGGTTCTTGTAAACAAATTTCCGCAACATCCCCGGTTTTCACCTACACATCTGCATCAACTACAGTATCTTTTCAATAGCTTCAATCAACGTTGACCAACTTTTTTATATAACTCAAAATGTTTAAGGTCCATGAAATTAAATCCCAATTTTCATGCAGATATTTCAATATAGATTTTGAATATTAAACATGAATATTTAACACGCATATTTATTGTGTAAATATCGTAGCATATGACGGGTGAAATAATCGAAATCGGTGTTTTCCTTAAATCCAAAAACAATTTAAGTTTTAACGAAAAATCCTATTAACGTATGGATGCTTACGGACTTTTGATGCCAAAGCAGATAATGTACATATTTTCACTGTTTTGTGATTCAAGAGGAACGCTACTGTACTAGCCAGAATACCAAGGAAACGATCCGCTTGAACCCTTGAACTCTTGGGAAGTCAGCGCTCCCAACAGGTACACATTGTAGATATAGATTTATAGGCTTTGTGTTTATACTTGTTTTTTTTAGATATTTATGCACTTAATTTCGTCGAAAACAGGTAGGAGGATTTCCTAAAATATTTTATAAAGTTTAGATACATCGAAAATTTTAACCGATTATTTTTAGTTTTGTAAAATTTTAATTTGTTATTCAATTTGCAAGAATTTTTTTTCGATTCAGTTTGCGATGTGGTTTCTCGATAGTTATTGATAAGTTTTTTATGAACGATTTTTTGAGCTATAAGAGTCCCTAAAAATTTTCAAGTTTCATTTTAGCGGTTCAATTCGTGATTTTACTTCTTTCCTTCTTGCTATTGCTTAGGGAATGATAATCTACAAGCAAAAATGAAATTCCTAAAAATTTCGCATACAGGTTACTCTCAGGCCAAGCTAGGTTTCTATTTCAAATAGGCGAATTTGGATGATGACCACTGCCTGTTTTCGATATCGAAATTTTTAAAATGGAAATAAAATGAGATAATTCATTAACAAAAGCAGCAGATTTGATTGACTTGATTGTTCTATTACTGATTTTTTCAAAATTTTGGAAAATGGGCGTGGAACCGCCCACATATGAGTGCACCAATTTTTAAACTTTTTTTGTTAATAACTTCAAAACGTTTTGCGATTGAATAACCGTGCTTGGTACGTAGCATACGATTGTAGTGAAAAATACAACAATCAAAAATAAGTTAAATCGCTTTTCGACCATGCCCACTTTTCCTATAATAAACGATTAAAACGGAGGTAGAAAATTTGGACTAAACTAAAATAAGCTTTATCACCAGTCGACCACGCCCACTTTTTTGATAATGTTTTCTAGAAGGGAAGTAGAGAGACAGAACAACTGCGATATATCATTGATCGATGCAGTTGGAATGCTTAAGTTAAGTAGCTTTACTAATTATTTTTGAAAAACTTTTGAATAAAGACAGTGCAATATGACGAACCAGAGAACGGAATGGAAGAGCAGATAACTAGGTTAGCAGAGGCGGCGCTGAGAGAGGTTTCAAGATCCCACCTGAACTGGAATATTACAATACGACGAGGGATATCATTTTCCGTCAAATAAAAGTTTGCTGATAAATTCGGTTTGTAGAAGTTTCTTCCGATTTGCGATCTCCCGCGGTGTTTCCAATTAGACGGTTAAAATCGCCCAGGCGGTTAGATGACCATTTAAAAAAAGAAAAGACGTTTCTTCCGTCATGGACCCAATTCACATTATTGAAGGGATATTGGATCGTTTCGCGTACAAAAGCATCCATTAAATCTTCATGCTATTTCTTGGGGACATTAAGTTGGATCTACTAGCAAGACATTTTCCCGAAACATAAAAAGATTTTATTCAAAGAATTGTTCAGAGTCGAACTGTTCAACAGAACAGGAAATCGATGAAATAAGCGTGGAAAGATATTCACTAAGACTTTTGTTCAATTAATATGCTCAATGCCAAAACGATGTGAACTTACCATGAAAAGCCACGGACATAGCACGAAGTAACAAAATAAATAAATATTTGAGTTCATCGGATGTTTTGTACCACTATTTTTATTTATTAAAATTTCTGATACCTAATATATTTTCTTTCTAAATAAAAAGGACTAAATATTATAGAACTTGTACTTGCGAGTTTTTTAAGTAAAATGTTTCAAAGCGAATTTTGGTGATATAGTTTTGTCGCACATTGTGTATGAAAAACTGTACGCCTAAAAATATATCCCATCTGTAAGTTTGTTCAGTGGTGGTTTTTGAAATTTTACTAGGGTGTCGAATTGTTGTAAAATGAGGTGTTTGTTGATAATATTATTTTCTAACTATATTAAATGATTTCTTCAAAGCCAGGACACGACTGACGAGCTAAATTACTGGATGGTTAACCCCGTTAGGCGGCTAATGCGGTATTTAAAGACGGTGCCACGCCCATATATTTTGTGTTTTCTTTGTGCTTCATTCATGAACAAAGTTTAATATTGATGTCTCTGAAGCTTTCACGATAGGTTCAGGAGGTCGCTCGGCACGGCACATGCTGTATATGGTTTTAGGAAAAGCCACCAGGTTACATGAAGCTGAAATTCAGTATAGCTAGGAATTTTTTTTGGTTCAAGTTAATGATTTTTTATATATAGATATGTATTCTATATATCCAAAAACCTTGGAAAAAGTAAGCGATACCAACACCAAAAAAAGTTAAACCGCTATATTTTCGAAACTATGTACACATAAGTTCACGCAGAGAAAAAGGGAGAAGAAGAGGAGAAGAAATGGAAAGTTTGACAAAAAGACGAGGTGTTAGAGGAAAATTAAGAAAGGAAAGAGAGTAATGGTATATGGAGAGGGGGGAAAAGCCAAAGTTGAAAGAATATGAAAGAGATAAGGATGAATGTAGACGAAGCGAAAAGTGGGGAGGGAAGAGAGTGTAATTTGTTAAATGCAGTCAAGTCAAATTTTAGGCAGAACAACGTCTGCCGGGTCTGCTAGTAAATAATATATTGCCTACATTTAGGCATTTTATTTTTTATATAATCCGAACTCAAGTAATAAGTTATTCGATGAGCTTGCACTTTTCCCATGTACCTGACAGGTGTAAGGTGTAGAGCAGACCCCAGACATTCAGTTCTTACTATACAAAAGTGGAGACTGCTTTAATTGCTTCATTAGCCATCACACGCAAAAGCAATTATGTAATTAAGTAATTATTTGTAATCTCAACCAAAATGTAGCACCTGAAAACACTTTCTAAATTATTTCTTTCTCCTATAAATAAGGCGGTACTTTCTTTAATTTGAAGTAAACTCAAAATTACCTACTTAAGTGAAGCAGTGCGCAACTATGAGTGAAGCAATTGATAGCAACAAATTTTTTAAAATCCATACCAGGGGCTACCGCCTCTTAGGTGGCCTACCACCAGCTACCAAGTATCGCTTTGCTTACTTCACATATTCCTGTGCTGTGGTCGTGTTCGTGAATACATTATATCCATTGCATCTGTTCTTTGCTTTGTTCTTTAACCGAACTATGGCTGATATCAAAACGCTCAGTGTATTTTTCACCACACTAACTTGCACCCTGAAATTCATCAATTATACACAAAGGTTTTGGATCTTGCGTGAAATCAATAAAATCTTTACAGAATTGGATGCACGCGTGAACAGGAAATCGGAACGTGAATATTTTGAGCGAGTTTCTGCGAGTGTACGCAATATAGCGTATTTATTTGTTATTCTTTATACTTTGAGTTTTACATTTGCTGAATTGAACTTTTTGTGCAGTAAAGAGCGCACTCTACTGTACCCGGCTTGGTTGCCATACGATTGGAGTGCAACAACCACGAATTTCTTATTAACACATTTGTTTCAGGTGATTGGAACAACATTTCAGATTGCACAAAATTTAATTCATGATTCATTCCCACCGATGGCTTGCTGTTTGATGGCGGGTCACATTAAGCTGTTGGGCATGCGCATACGGCGGATTGGCTATGAAAGTGAGAATAAAGAGGAGAATGAACGTGAATTGTTGAAATGTATTACGGATCATAAGAATTTATTTAAGTAAGTGAAAATAATCGAGCACATGTCTTTGGCTGATTGGAAGAAGGTTTGATTCGGCTGCACATACGAAAACGCTATATCTCAGTAATGGTTTGCAGTGAGGTGCATTGCGAAACTTGTATTATAAAAGTCACAGAAACTAGGTTGGGGAGCGCTAGAGCTTAGAACTTCAACGCGAACTAAACGAACCTAGGTTGTTTTGTGTATGAATTTATTATTCTAAGCTAGATATCTAGCAATGCATCTGTGAAAACTAAGAAACTTTCAGTTAGTTGCTATAGAGTTATGAGCGTGCAAATATGCCTACATACATATAGACAGAAATTCAAACCCTTGCATTTGATTTATTTCTCACTTAAGGAGACCATTTATATACATTTTTTTTATTAACTTTTATTTCAATTTACTTAAATGTACGATTCAATTTTATTCAACGTTTGATGCAAATTTTGACCGAATTTATTTAGACACCACTGTACACAGCAAAACAACAACAAAAAATATTTATTCCAACAATAAAATGCATACAAAACTTCAAGTTAGAGCTCTGAAAATATAACGTTGAAATTGCATTCAATTATATGAAGAAGATAATGAGCGTTGCTAGAACAAACATGCGGATAGAGAGGGAGAGAGAGAGAGCAAGAGAGACAACATATACATAATTTTGATGAACAAATAAAATTTCAATTATTATTAAATCAATCAAGAATAATAACCACCTCTATAAAGCTAGTTCGGAATCAAAATAGAGCTTATTGCGCGACTACTTTGGTTTATTCGGGTTTTCGGCTCTCTTTTGGGAATTCTACTGGACTTTTTAAGGTGAATGTCGTGATTGTTCTCGGGACTATTTCGTGATTGTTTTCCGGATTATTGAAGTTAGCTTCGACGACGCAATGTTTTGATTGAGAATGAAATTTTAAGTTTTTTGGAGCAGATTGACACTTTTTATTGATGAAACGAAAAAAAAAAAATTGTAGCAGAGTATTGTAGTAGAATTAAGGTAATATATAATTTTGGAAAAAGCTAATTGTAGAAGGAGTAGGCAGGATTTTTCGGGATGGGTTTTGGAAGTTTTTGGAGATAATTTCAGTGATTATTTTCACAACTATTTCAGGAACTTTTTGGGAGCCTTTAGAGATCATTTCATCATTACTTTCGGGATTTTTTCTTGACTTTTTCGGGAACATTTCGGTTTTCTTTTCGTGATGTTTTTGTGACCTTTTTCGCGATCATGTCAGGATCATTTCGGAACGATTTTTAGCAACCATTTTTGGGTGTTTTTTCGTAATTGTTTTCGGAACTATTCTCGGGACTCATTTCGAGGACCCATTTCATCATTGCAGGATCATTTAATTTTTTATGATCTTTTGAGGCATCATTTCCGAGCTATTTTCTGGACTAAGTTCGGGATTGTTTTCGGGACTTTCCGGACTTTTTCGCGTTCTTTTTTGCGATCACTTTGGGACTATTTCGGGATGGTCATCGCTGTGTGGATAGGTGTTTAACTTAGAGTATGGTACTCTTTAAGACACAGGGAATTGTTGTGTTCCCGCAGCTCACTCTGTTTACAGTGGTGGCAAAAGAAAAATAGGCTGCACATATGTAGCGAAATTATAAATGAGTATGGGATTTATTAGAGCAACAGAAGCAAAGTCACGAATTCTTAGAGTTTACGCCTGCTACTGCACCTAAATGATCGATTTTTGACCAATATATTAATGGAGGTGTATCTTGAAATATAGGATACATTAAAGCCTTGCTTCCTTGTACAACTGCGTGAGTTGTGAAACACACTTTAAGATAGTTTTGTCGATCGAGAACTTTGTGAGATAGTTCCTTTTCGAATCCGCAGACGAAATATTAGCACAAATCTCTCAGTCATCGCTAAAACGTTTTATGCATTTTTTATACTAAAACATTTATCCCCTCTTTGCCTTTAAGATTATTTAAACTCATGGAAAAATTGATTTACTGGCCAATATTTTTTCAAATGACAGTATCAGCATTTGTTATTTGCATCACTTTGGTCGCCATACTCTTCTATACCGACAATCCCTTTGACTACGGTTATTATGCATTATATATATCAGCAATGACCGCTCAAATATATCCAATTTGTTATTATGGCAGTAGTCTGGAATATTTATTTGGCTCGCTGCATCGTGAACTATTTGCTTGTAATTGGACGGAACAAACGCCACGCTTCAAGAAATTGATGATTATTTTTACGGAGCGGAGCATGAGAGATACCACGGCTTTGGCTGGAGGCTTGTTGAGGATACATCTTCACACATTCTTTTCGATAATGAGAAGCGCCTATTCACTATTCGCTGTTATTATGAAAATGAAGTAATTGAGAGAGATTGATGAAATATGTAACAAAGTTATTATACCCAGTTGCTTAAGTATGAGCATACAATTTTGTTAATGAGAAAATAAAACAAATAAATAAAACCCACAATTTTTATGATTTAGAGCAAGACTAAGTGAGGTGAGATGTAGATGTAAGGTTTAATCCGACTAAAGTCCTTTTTTCATGGTGAGGTATTCAACGGTAGTCTGCAGCTTGAGTACCTAGCTAGGCGTTTTCAACTAATATGCTTGTGAAAGCATTTTCCGGCAGAGAAATAAACGATTTCACTTTTTACTCGATGACTCCCGGCAAGTGATTTGAGCCACTTCTTTCAGCTCTTTCGCTTATTTGTTTATTAGCTAGAGCTTGAGTATCTGTCTTGCGGTTACAACAACAACAGTGGTTCTGACCTACTTGCAAAAAAGTCCATCAGTCATCTCTCAATTGAAAACATTAGGGAAGTCAAAGGCATCCTACACCTTTTTTCCCAAATCAGGGCATGCTCAGCTGCCACAGGCAGGTGTAGATACGAATATATTTCGGCCAATGATATTGACTTATAACACGACGGTTTTAATTACAGACTTGCTTCCCGTGAGGTTTGCTCGCCGAGAGAGGACGTTATTTATCGACTATCTATTTAGAAGATATGGCAACGCCAAAGCTAACCGATTCAAATCGAAATCGATTCCATTTCCGAGGTCAACGAAATCGCTACCACTTCAGTCAAGCTGGCGCCGTCTGCAAAAAGACTGTTGAAATCCATATAAGCCGGTTTTGTCCGTTACATCACGTCCCATGGCCGCCATTATGATGTACTTTGTTCGTAAATTTCTAGTGTGCTCTCTCAGAAGCGTCCAAAGCAGCGCCTCAATATTGCTACAGCCGACCGTGTTATTTAATTAAACACCAGGAGCGCTTCTGGAATGTCTGTATAGATACATAGGTCACGTCCTCGCACTTAGTCTGCCGCCAAGAAGCCACAGGCCCTCTCTAACTTCCGCTTGAAAGAAACTAGCTGCATCTGGAAGAATAATGAGGGCGTGACTTTTAGTTGCTCTGCTCCTGCTACACACGATAGGGATTCATCATCGCTTACAATATCCCTCCGCCAGTCCTCTTTTAAGGAGACTTCACCTTAAATTTCCTGTCGAAGTTCAACGTGGGCGTATGATAGTATCACTGTGACTACACTTCTTCGAGTTCCAGCAGTACGACTTCCGAAGTCTTACTGTTAAACAGGACGCATGTTCACATATGTTAAGGTTCAGAGTTAACTGCGAGGACCTCTGTACGACCACCTTTGTGTGAACTGCTGGGGACAATCGCCGATTTGTTTATAATTTTGGAGCATCCTACTGGATATGCGATGCTTTGCTGTAGAATAGTACCCCCCTCCCACCAGGATAAGGGGAATGCTACCGAATTGGAAAGCACTCTGCCGGATATGGAACCTTCACTCTCCGGTACAAGCATTTTCTGCTACTCCCCTGATTGCTGTGGAAGCTATTTATTTGAGCCATAAAGGATCGTGGATTTAGTTTCGATTTTCTTTTACGCCTCTAGCCCCTGAGGATAATTATGCACATTTGTTCGGTTGCGCATAATAAATCCAATTATGCAGTCACGTAAAGTACTTGTTTCTCAGCTGGAGAGTTCATTATTCGTAAGTGGAAATTAATTTAGCTTATACTTAGACACATAAGCTCATTTACAATTAAGTATGCATGACACGCAAATGCAATTACGAATTAAAATAACTCAATTTTCTTCCAAAATGTGGCACCTGTGAAAAGTTTCACCTTCATTCTTTTCTACTATAAATGCGGCAGGATACTCTTAAGTTCGAATCTGAAAAATTTGATTCGAAAATCTGAAATTTCCTACTTAAATGAAGAAATGTGCAGGTATCCACCCTCTCTACAAAAACGCCAGCCTTCTATATCTCGTAGACTAAGATTACTTAGTCCTGTCTGTCTAATTGAATGAGTTTGGGTGACACTATTTTTGATGATCGTATGAACAAATTAATAAAAAAAAAAATAATGAACAAAAGTCCATCCAGCCATTATTTCCCCTCCTTTGTCGCGAGCATAAAACCGTTCGAGGCATTTTCTACCGCAAAAGTTTATAGAATCGTTTTACTCCTAAAAAGTAGAGAGACAGCTTCGCATAGTTATCGATTTCTTAAAACTTGGCATACGGATGCCAACTCCCTTCTTGCCAGTTTGGATCCACCTGTGCATCAAAATACTAGGCTATGTTAACATTATAAATTCCCCATTTCCAAGACTGCCAAGTGTATCAGCAAGGCGCTTTCTCAATGCAGTCTTTATACCCACAAATAAAAGTATATGCAGCTTACCTAATTTTGTGATTTGTTAAAGTAGGGTTAGGCTATTACTCACAACAAAGTATCCCTGAAACAAATCGTGGGACTGATCTCTAAAGTGAGTGATCCGGGATCAATACCTTTTTTCCCACCTTTAGAAGCAAGGAAGTAAGACTAATTGGTGCATATGACGACGCCAGATGTTCAGGTTTTGATGGGTTTAATATGAATAACGCCTTATTCTCTATTTGATAACAAGCAGACGAAATATTTCAGGCTTATATCCTGAAAGATTCGTCGTGATCGAAAG
Organism: Merzomyia westermanni; assembly: GCA_949987695.1. Lineage (NCBI taxonomy): Eukaryota > Metazoa > Arthropoda > Insecta > Diptera > Tephritidae > Merzomyia > Merzomyia westermanni. The sequence goes on from OX465293.1 coordinate 99,697,808, forward strand.
AGGGAGTTGATCTATATTTGTTTAGGTTTTGTGGAAATAGTTCACGAGCTCATAACTCAACACGCACTAGAGTAATATCCACGCACTTGTTGCCTAACGCCACAGTCCAGATAGTACTTTGCAGTAAATAAGTTTACCATTTCAGTGAGTCCATATTAAAGTAAACGCATATTGCACTCAGTACATCAAGTAGCATTCGAAGAATAACTTCTCCTCATTTCTTCCTATGTGCGTGTTCATCTAATTACTTTATAAGTAGTTGGACATTCAATTAAGTAATTAAATTTTGATTAAATAATTTAATTTTATAAACGCCATAGAGTACCTTTTAAATTGATAAAAGTTAAAAACTTTGTTCTGCGATCCAGCGAATGGCAATGAGCCAAGCAAAGAGTAGAAATACCTTTCTCAAAGTTCACAAACTCGGCTTTCGTATTTGTGGTGGGCATCGCAGGCGTCATTAACGATTTTGTTGCTGGAATGCTGTTGAATATTTCCTACTCTTTGTATGCATGCTTTGCTGATTTCGGTAAGAGTACATTTGCCGGGTGGTGTTCAGCGAGAAGTTCGTAACTACAAACGGAAATTACGGATGATAATCGTAACTGCGCAAATCGCATGGAAACAAATGCAAAACAAAGGACTTTTTTGTAATAAAAAAAAAAACAAAGTCTAACCTTTTGCTTTCTGAATTTTTTCTTTCGTGAGAAAGTTCTCCTTACAATAACAAAAAAAAGAAAAAAAGAAAAAAATTAAAACAATTGTTTTTCTATGGAACATTTGGGACAAAAAAAGACCCCTTCGTCGAAATGTAGCTGTGATAATGAATCTTAAGCCGCCCTGTGGCTGCACCACTGTCCTAATATATATCCACCTTAATTCTTCCGCACTCAAGTCCAATTTGAGTGCCTCAATTAGAGAATTCATCTACCGGAACACTAACACAAACAAAGCAGACTTAAACAGGCAGTCAAATTAGCTGAATACCTACAAATCGATAAGCGGCCCGCTATTTTGCTTATCTTGCTTATGCGGCTTACTAATCTAGCTGCTTACATACAGGGTGGCTAATGAAAGCCGCTACCAAAAAAAAATTAAATAACTTTTTTTCTATTTAATGAATCTGGTAAATTTTTTTTTTATTTTGCAGATTGACTTTTACGTTTAACAAAAATGGATAACTGGGACACTGAAACAAGAATTTGGATTGTCCGCCGCTATCACGCACTGGAGGTCGTAGTTTCGGTTCAAAGAGAGTATAGGCGCACGTTTGGCGGCAATCCTCCGAGCAGATGGACCATAATAAGACTTGTAAACAATTTTGCCGAGCATGGGACAGTCAACAGAAGACCTTACCATCGAAACCCTTCAGTTCGAACGGAGGAAACAATCGCTGCTGTAGCTGCTGCCATACAAAACAATCCACGTGTTTCGACAAGAAGCTTATCTGCTCAAATGGGTGTAAGCAGACAGTCATTACAGTCAATTATGCACAAAGATTTGGACTTATTCCCATATAAAATGGCCAACAAACTGAACGCTGCAGACTTGCCGATTCGCTTGGAATTTTGCCAGAAGATGCTTCAAATGGTGGAAGAGGATGGAAACATGTTGAACTGTCTTTTCATGTCTGACGAGGCCCATTTCGATTTAAACGGCAACATAAACAAACAAAATTGTCGAATATGGAGTGCTTCCAACCCACAGATACTCCATGAGACGGAATTGCATCCACTTCGTGTCACAGTGTGGTGTGCAGTTTCATCACGCTGCATTGTCGGGCCCTACTTCTTCGAAGAAAACGGTCACACCGTTACGGTTACTGGAGACCGTTACTTGAGCATGTTGAGAGAGTTTTTCTATCCAGAATTACGCCAAATGAGAATTTCTTTCAACTCTGTGTGGTTTCAGCAAGATGGTGCAGCTCCTCATATAGCCCAACCTGTTATGACAGAATTGCGACGAAAATTTCCCAATAAGCTGATATCCAGAAACTCCACATTCCGTTGGCCACCCAGGTCGCCTGACCTTACTGCACCTGACTTTTTCTTGTGGGGTTATTGCAAACAGGAAGTCTTCAAAGCAAAACCAACAAATTTGAATGAACTAAGGCAATCCATTCGAGAAACAATTGCGGCTATTCCTGTCTCAACTCTCCAAGCAGTAATGAACAACTTTTTGGTAAGATGCCGCACATGCATCGACGAGCAGGGGGGGCATTTAAATTCCATTATTTTTAAAACTAATTAAGCTATATTTAATAAAATTTAATGAGCTTTAACATGAATAAAAGAAAAATGAATTCCATACACTGAAAAAAAATTATTTGAGTTTCTTAATGTAGCAAAATTTATCAGCCACCCTGTATATTCATACATATTACATATATTCATACGTAAGTGCAAATGCAATTTCGAAGCGAATATTATATTATAACTAAGCATGCAATCAAAATGCAGAATGCTTGCAAATTCCCACAACAAACAATTTGATTACAAATATATCCTTTCGAACACGGGCAAGGGGCGTTAAATGACCACAAAGAAAAGGAATGGTAAGCATACATGCTTGCCACACTTTAGCTTTGGTGCTCTGCAATGTGGTTGTGCAACAGTGATGTCAAATTGTGGATTTTTTATCGCGAATTCAAAAGTCCTCTTTGGCACAATAACCATTAGGGTAAGTTGAAAAACATATTTTAATGTGTAAACAGCTTTGGGCTAAAATAAAATGTAATAAAATCAAACAAAACAAAATCTTTTATATAATAAAATAAAATAAAATAAAATAAAATAAAGTCAAATAAAATAACATAAAATAAAATAAAATAAAATAAAATAAAATAAAATAAAATAAAATAAAATAAAATAATATACAATAAAATAAAACAAAATAAAATAAAATAAATGAAATGAAATGAAATGAATAAATAAACTGAAATGAAATAAAATAAAAAAAGTGAAATAAGATCAAATAAGATAAAACAAAATAAAATAAAATTATAATAAAAAAAGATAAGATAAAAAAAAACCAAAATAAAATAAAATAAATAAAATAAGAAAATTAAAATAAATAAGATAAAACAAAATAAAAAAAAATGAATTAAATAATTTAAAAAAATAATTAAAAATAAAATAAAATAAAATAAAATAAAGTCAAAAAAAAATTAAACAAAATAAAATAAAATAAAATAAAACCAAATAAAATAAAATATAATAAAATAAATCAAAACCAAATAGAACAAAACAAAATAAAGTAAAATAATATAAAACAAAATAAAATAAAATAAAATAAAATAAAATAAAATAAAATAAAATAAAATAAAATAGAATAAAGTAAATTAAAATAAAATAAAATAAAATAAAATAAAATAAAAATAAAATAAAATAATATAAAATAATATAAAATAAAATAAATGAAATAAAATAATATAAAATAAAATAAATGAAATAAAATAAAATAAAAGTAATAAAAATAAAATAACATAAAATAAAATAAAGTAAAATAAAATAAATAAAAATAAAAAAGTACAAATTCTACTAAAATACCTCACCATACTGGTCCATATTTTGGAAGATATCTTCGAAATGTATAAGATAGAACACTTATGTTCTAAGCTGCCAATTTTTCGATTTCGGGAGAATCTAATTTTATCCCGTTGCTTTAAAGTTTTGAGCCTCCGAAATTACTGAATTTCCCACAGAAAAAAGGCATTCAATTGGCATCCCTGCTGTGTAACCAAAAAGAAATTCTACACTAAGCTACCACGCATATATGAAAGCATACGCAATGTTCATTGTATGAAAGTGTGGAGATGAAATTCAGCTGCAAATACCACTGCGGGTGGAATTTCGGCAAGAGCTTTGATTGGAAAGAAGATTGTGAAGAGTGGGGCACCATCAGCGCAGTGAAAGTCGAGACTCGAAGTGCAAATATATAGTGTAAGTAAAGATCGGCATTTACAATACAGCAGAGTCGCTTAGTGCCTCACCCATGTGCTTAGGTTTTTAAAACTCTCACACAGCTTAAAGCTCTGATGCAGCCTAAAGCTCTCACACATAGCAAGAGATTTCTGTGCAGTGAATGTGTTTAAAGGTAATATTTCTGCCGACTAAGTAAGCTAAACTCAGTAATGAAGTGGTGAAAAATTGGATAAGGAGAGGATAGATAGAGCATAGAAGAAAGGAAAACAGAAATGGGGGCGAAGAGAGAGAAAGACAAGAAGAGTAAGAAAAATAAGAATAAGTAGAGAAATATTAAAAGGAGAGATAGTAAAGAAAAGTAATAGGAAAATGCATACTATGTATCTCAATACCGATTCATTTCTAAAGTTAGGCTTGAGCTGGTAAAAGAAGCTCTAAGGTGTACTGTAGAATGTCAAATTTTCTAACTCAGATCTGAATACAGCACTTACCTCGTATACATGTGCTCACAGCTCAACGAGCAGCGAAATCGTTTAGGTCAGCAAAACCTAAATCTTGCAAAAGTACAGAATCAGTCGAGATCTTATTGATGATATCCAATTTTAATTAATTAAAAAATATCAATTTAATATCTAAAATTCTTTTAGTTTAACTAAATTTTCCAAAGTCCACGACATTATTTTTTTACGCATTTTGGATGCTTAACTACACATAAATACATAATCATGCATCTTTTACTTTTCAATATGCGGTGACGGTGTGGTTTCTTTTTTCCAATTCACGGAATTTTCACGTAATTCACCCTGTTGCATATCTAACACGTTCAACACATCCACACACACACACACATACATTTGCAGTTGTTTATATATCGACGGTCGCGTTCTATTTTCGTTTCAGTCACGTGGCTAATGCTTTCCATTTATTTTTATGATGTTGTAAATACAAATTCAGTGTGAATATATGTACAGCTGTGTTCAATATAATAGTAGTGAAATAAAATTGGAAATCGTTGGACGAAATAAGAAGAAGCAGTGATTTTAAGAGAGGCAGAAAAGCGTGAAATAAAGGAGCTTGAGATGCTGGCCAACGGGAATAATGCCCGAAAATTCTATCAAAAAATTCGGCGAATGACAGAAGGTTTTAAACCCGGGGCAAACTCCTGTAAGAATGAGAACGGCGACCTGGTGGCCGATGTTCAGAGAGCACTCAGAATATGGAGGGATCACTTCTCTGCCCTTTTAAATGGAGAAACTGAGCAAGAAACCAGAGAAGATGCCGAACCCGAGCCCACAATCGAAGATGATGGAATTGACGTTCCACAACCCGACTATAATGAGGTGCGAATAGCAATATCCCGATTGAAAAACAATAAAGCAGCTGGCGCTGATGGTTTGCCTGCTGAGCTATTCAAACACGGAGGCGAGGAGCTGGTAAGGCGCATGCATCAGCTTCTATGCAGAATATGGTCGGATGAATGCATGCCTGAAGATTGGAATCTAAGTGTTCTCTGCCCAATCCACAAGAAAGGGAATCCTGCAAACTGCGCCAACTATCGCGGAATCATCCTTTTGAATATCGCATATAAGGTCCTATCAAGCGTATTGTGCGAAAGACTGAAGCCTGACGTGAACAGACTGATTGGACCTTATCAGTGTGGCTTCAGACCTGGTAAATCTACCATCGACCAGATTTTGAAAAAAGAATCGACACGCATCATCTCTTTGTTGATTTTAAAGCCGCTTTCGATAGCACGAAAAGGAGCTGCCTATATGCCGCTATGTCTGAATTTGGTTTCCCCGCAAAACTTATACGGCTATGCAAAATGACCTTGAGCAACACCGCCAGCTCGGTCAGAATTGGGAAGGATCTCTCCGAGCCGTTCGAAACTAAACGAGGTTTCAGACAGGGTGACCCCCTATCGTGCGATTTCTTTAATTTAATGCTGGAGAAAATAATACAAGCTGCAGAACTTAACCGCGCTGGAACAATATTTTATAAAAGCGTGCAACTGTTGGCATATGCTGACGATATTGATATCATTGGCCTTAACAACCGCGCCGTAAATTCTGCTTACTCCAAATTAGAAAAAGAAGCGGAGAAAATGGGATTGGTGGTGAACGAGGGCAAAACGAAGTACCTTCTGTCATCATGCAAAGAGTCAGCGCATTCGCGCCTTGGCAACCAAGCCACTGTTGGCCGCAATAATTTCGAAATAGTAAAGGACTTCGTTTACCTGGGAACCAGCCTTAACACCAACAATAATGTTAGCCTAGAAATCCGACGAAGAATTACTCTTGCAAACAAATGCTACTTCGGACTGAGTAGGCAATTGAAAAGTAAAGTCCTCTCTCGACGAACGAAAATAACACCCTACAAGTCACTCATCGCACCCGTCCTGCTATATGGTGCAGAAGCGTGGACACTAACAACATCTGATGAGGCGGCTCTGGGAGTATTCGAGAGAAAGGTTCTTCGAAAGATTTGTGGACCTCTACGCGTTGGCGACGGCGAGTACCGAAGAAGATTTAATGATGAGCTGTATGAACTTTACGCAGACGCCGACATAGTTCAGCGAATTAAAACACAGCGGCTTCGCTGGCTTGGCCACGTAGTGCGAATGAGCGAAGATGTTCCAGCCCAAAAGGTATTCTTATCGGCACCCGCCGGTGGAAGCAGAGGAAGAGGGAGACCACCACTCCGATGGAAGGACCAAGTGGAGACCGATTTGCGATCCCGCGGTGTTTCCAATTGGCGCCAGTTGGCGCAACGAAGAAACGACTGGCGAGCTATGTTGGACGGTCAAAATCGCCCAGGCGGTTAGATGACCATTTAAAGAAGAAGAAGTGATTTTAATAATTTTCATTTAAAATGTAGCGAATTCCATAAGAGAAAGCATATAAAAGGAAATTTAGAGTTTACACAAACTTCAGGGAAGTTGCTTATGCTTTGAAAAATGGCCATCAAAATCTTCAAATTTTTTGAAAGAAATTCTAGAAAATTTCTGAGTATACAGTTTTGTAGACCACTGTGCAGTTTAAAACTTGCTAAAAAATTTCTCTTCATTTTCAGAACTTTTTACTACAAGGGTGTTAAGTGATTTCCTCCATACAACGCATGAAGAAAAATTAATTTTGTATGGAAAAATACCCAAAATTATTGACAAAAAAAAATTCAAAATATCCAGGGAAAATTTTAAACTACTTTTAACTTCCACATTAGCATGCTAAAATTAAATGTGCTATAAAACTGTGTGCTCAAAAATTGTCTTAAAATTCTTCCCAAAAATTTTTAAATTTTGATGTTAGTTTTTAAAAGTTTAATTAACTTTCCTAATCTTTGTGTAAACTTTGAAATTTATTTTTATGTGGTTTCTGTTATGGAATTTGCTGAAATGAAATGAAAATTATTAAAAACACGGCTTCTTTTTATTTCGTAGGCCGATATACAATTTAATTTCACTACTATTGTATTGAACACAACTGTACATATCTAAAAGCACATTCACCCATACATATTCACCTATGACATGTACTGCGTACGCAGGATGTAGCACCACATAATTTCATGCATTTTAGGGGAATAGTTATTTAGTTGTTTTTCTCATACATTTCGTGGTACACAGAGTGGCTTTCGGTTTTACGGCTTAACGGCTGCATTAGTAAAATGCATTGATAATGTGGCTTTTAGTGTGAAAGCATGGCTATTCTAACGAACTTGTGTGCATGCCATTTTGTCGAGTTGTAAAATGACTCAATTGTTGATGAAACTAAATTACATCCGCCGTGTTGGGCGTGCTAAAAATGTTTGAAAATGATTATAAAGGGAAGTAAAAACATAATTTAAAAGCTATTCATGTTGATGACATTTTTCCAATTCAAAAGCTCTGCGCCCGGATAACACTCAAACAATTAAAATTTACTCATACTCAGTGCTCTACAAAGACAGATAAACTTCGGCCAGCAGACAACTCTTGATAATTTTCGCGTTCTCTTCAACACTCCTCTGCTATTGTAGAGCAAAGTAAATAATAAATAGTTATCTCTTAAAGTAAAGTTTTAAATAAATGTTTGTAAAATGATCTTTAAGGCACAATTTTTGATGTTGCTTGTATCATAATTTGTACCAGAAATTTTTCGTAAGATAGGAGCACGTTTTTTAGTTCCTGTTTGATTTTTAAGATGGTCTACCAGCAATATATATTGTGATAAAATATTAAATTCCGTTTAGTAGTTAGTAAGTGTTGCGCGTACAAACATTTATACAGACAGACAGACTGTTCTTGTTATTGTAGTTGATGTAACAATGTCTTACTCGTTCCTTTGCTTCTATTGCTTTATATTTATAGAGATGAAGAAACTATTCAATTACCTAAAGTAATCATATAGTAATGCGTGTGCAAACATACTTACATACATACAGACAGGTAGGAAGAAATTAAAGAAATTCTTCCCTTGTCTTATGTTGATCTAATTAAGATTACCTATATTTATTTTACTTAATGCTTTTCATGAACAGACATCCATTTCTTCAAATTTTATTATATGCATACTAATATTTTAAGCCAATTTTTATTACCATCACTGTATACAGCATCAATGCGAATATTTCCGCGCTATAAAATTATCTTAAATTTGAATTTGTACATCCAGCCATACATCGGTGAAAACTGCATCCAATTATATACAGCGGTTTTTAATTAATGCGCGCACAAATATAGAGACAGACAAACAAACGTTAAAAAAATGCTACTACTATTTTTGATGTGTACGTATGCCTTTTTTTTGCATTGCATCGCGTTTTACATAATTTGCCTCTAAGCCTTGTTAAGTTTAGTCGGAAAAATTAATGTGTTTTCAGTTAACCCTTATTTTGGATCCCTTCTTAAAAGCAAATGAAGTTCCGAAAATTTTGAAATTTTAGTAGATAAATGTAAGTTTAGTGCATAGTCGACATTAGTGGGAGTTTAATGATAAAATGGTTAGTAAAATTAATTTGAACTAGCACCGAAAAATATGTGCTTTTAATAATTTTTCCAAAAATTTACACATTGGAGGAACTTTCAGTAGAGCCTACTCGATGCTGCAATTAGCCCCCTCAACATTTTAGAATTTAATTTTGGAGTAAGGAAATTGACGATTAGGCAGACTAAATCATCGCTTGATGTTTGTTTTTGCGTTTTTGCACCCTGCCGTTGATATCTTCTGCAAAAATTTATGACTTTCAGAATTCAATAAGATATCTCAAAATTGGTTATCATGCGTTTCCATTTAGTTTTATTTTTTCCCCGTGCTCGGACTTCATTTGTCTTGCCACACTACTTCCTCATCTTAAAAAATTTAACTTTTTTTAAACCTGTGTACAAGCGATAATATCTTACATAAATGCAAAGCTCACCCATGACTATCAAACTCAAAACTGCACACTTTCACTTTGGCGGACGCATAAATAGATTGCCACATGTGGCCTTGCGTGCTTCTAAGCTAACACCGGGAATACACAAATGTTTTTTATTCTTTTTATCATTTTTACAAATCTCTGCATCTTCTCACTTTTATTGTTATTCTCTAGATCCATTAGCGTTATCGTGTTCAATTCTCCTCCTAACAATACTTTGACTTTTGTTTTACAGCTTTTCGTTGACGCTTTCTCTCAACTAAAAGTTGTAATCTCTAGGAGACGTGCTTGCGGAGATGGAAGCGCGCAGTAGCAACTTTTTAATTTTTTTTTATTTTGTTGAGCTTGAAGGTCATTGTATTGTTTGTTAACCCAATAGATATGTGTATGAGGATATGATTTTAAATAGATATATTTATTGGGGTATAGCAAAAAAATCAACTTTTTTCTTGATCTCCGCCCAAAATATGCTTCAAACAGCGTAGAAAATATATATTATTTCCTTATTTATATCTTAAACCTAGAAACAATTTTTTTTTCATAAAATTAAGGAAGTATTGAGTTTTGCATTTTATTTGACTGTTCATAGTCTTACAAAAATGCTGTGCTCTTGATTATTTATCAATATTGACAATTTATAGAGAACACATAATCGTGATTTATATTTTATTCAGAATAAATGAAATACTCTTTAAATCTAATAAGGTATAGTATTTGATTCAGACCTGTTCCATCATGATAACTAAACGTAATAATTACCGGTTTGGTTAATTATTTTCTTGAGAGATTAATCATACTTTCAATTTTTGATGATTTTTTTCCAATTAAATAAAAAATAGTAAAAAAAAATCATGTTTTTTACGATTATTAAAAAAAAATCAAAAATAATCAATTTCATTACTTTTGATTATTTTTGATAATTTTTTATTTTTTTTTGATTTTTTTTTCAGCATTGTTGGAGAATCACATAAACGTACACATCAACAATATCGAAAAAAATCAAAAAAAAATCAAAGAAGAAAAAAAAAGTAATCAAAACAACTTTTTTTTTTTGATTATTTTTGATTTTTTTGAATATTTTGAAAAAATTTTTTTTATTTATTTTTTTGAATCGTAATCAATTAATAATTGACTTGAAGAACAATCAAAATAATCATTAACAATTAAAAAAAAACGTCTAATTAATTAATTACTAATTACTAATCAAATTTAACTGGTCTAAATTGATTTTATGAAAAAAATTCGTCCCAGGTCGCATGTACTCGTATGTATAAATATTGAAATAAAGTAATTTTTCTGTTTTATTGTAAGGGTAATATTAAAATTTGGTAATGTGATTCTTATAACTGAAATTATGAGCGCTGCTGTTAGCAACATGTTTCTATCAAAAGTAATCAAAACAACTTTTTTGGATTATTCTTAAATATTTTATTTTATTTTATTGCTTTTCTTAAAGATTTGATAATGTGCATTTTATAACTGAAATTATAGCGCTGTTGTTGCCAACTTGTTTCTGTGTACATATCTTCTTCTTCTTTAAATGGTCATCTAACCGCCTGGGCGATTTTGACCGTCCAACATAGCTCGCCAGTCGTTTCTTCGTTGCGCCAACTGGCGCCAATTGGAAACACCGCGGGATCGCAAATCGGTCTCCACTCGTCCTTCCATCGGAGTGGTGGTCTCCCTCTTCCTCTGCTTCCACCGGCGGGTGCCGATAAGAATACCTTCTGGGCTGGAGCATCTTCGCTCATTCGCACTACGTGGCCTAGCCAGCGAAGCCGCTGTGTTTTAATTCGCTGAACTATGTCGGCGTCTGCGTAAAGTTCATACAGCTCATCATTAAATCTTCTTCGGTACTCGCCGTCGCCAACGCGTAGAGGTCCACAAATCTTTCGAAGAACCTTTCTCTCGAATACTCCCAGAGCCGCCTCATCAGATGTTGTTAGTGTCCACGCTTCTGCACCAAATAGCAGGACGGGTGCGATGAGTGACTTGTAGAGTGTTATTTTCGTTCGTCGAGAGAGGACTTTACTTTTCAATTGCCTACTCAGTCCGAAGTAGCATTTGTTTGCAAGAGTAATTCTTCGTCGGATTTCTAGGCTAACATTATTGTTGGTGTAAAGGCTGGTTCCCAGGTAAACGAAGTCCTTTACTATTTCGAAATTATTGCTGCCAACAGTGGCTTGGTTGCCAAAGGGCGAATGCGCTGACTCTTTGCATGATGACAGAAGGTACTTCGTTTTGCCCTCGTTCACCACCAATCCCATTTTCTCCGCTTCTTTTTCTAATTTGGAGTAAGCAGAATTTACGGCGCGGTTGTTAAGGCCAATGATATCAATATCGTCAGCATACGCCAACAGTTGCACGCCTTTATAAAATATTGTTCCAGCGCGGTTAAGTTCTGCGGCTTGTATTATTTTCTCCAGCATTAAATTAAAGAAATCGCACGATAGGGGGTCACCCTGTCTGAAACCTCGTTTAGTTTCGAACGGCTCGGAGAGATCCTTCCCAATTCTGACCGAGCTGGCGGTGTTGCTCAAGGTCATTTTGCATAGCCCTATAAATTTTGCGGGGAAACCAAATTCAGACATAGCGGCATATAGGCAGCTCCTTTTCGTGCTATCGAAAGCGGCTTAAAATCAACAAAGAGATGATGCGTCTCGATTCGTTTTTCACGGGTTTTTTCCAAGAGTTGGCGTATTGTAAAAATCTGGTCGATGGTAGATTTACCAGGTCTGAAGCCACACTGATAAGGTCCAATCAGTCTGTTCACATCAGGCTTCAGTCTTTCGCACAATACGCTTGATAGGACCTTATATGCGATATTCAAAAGGCTGATTCCGCGATAGTTGGCGCAGTTTGCAGGATCGCCCTTCTTGTGTACGAGGTGTGTTCAAAAAGTATCGCGAATTTTGTGTTTTTTCAAAAATTATTTATTTATTCATGAATATCTATTTTGTCCCCTTCAAAGTAATCCCCATGAGATATTATACACTTGTGCCAACGGTTTTTCCAATCTTCGAAGCACTTCAAAAAATCATTTTTTTGTATCTTGTTCAGCTCCTCCTTCGATGCCGTCTTTATCTCGTCAAGAGAAGCGTAACGTCGTCCTTTCATGGGCCTCTTCAATCGAAGAAAACTGTCAGCAAAACTTTCACATTCGACCGAACTTGGCGCGCTTTTTTCGGTCTTGGTTCGTGCGGCAGCTTCCATTGAGATGATTGAGCTTTGGTTTCCACGTCATAACCATAAACCCACGATTCGTCACCAGTTATGACCCTCTGGAGCAAATTTGGGTCGTCGCGGACAGAGTTTAACATCTCATTAGCAATGTTCATGCGATGCTGTTTTTGGTAACAATTGAGCAATTTTGGTACGAATTTCGCGTAAAAATCGAAGACGATCCAAAACACGTGCAAGCAAAGCAGCTGTCAACAATTAACTGAACATTCAAAATGGCCGAGCTTGTCGGCATAAGTGAGAGACATGAGACCACAAATCGAAATTCGAATATACGTAACCAGCGAAAATTCAAAATTCGCGATACTTTTTGAACACACCTCGTCCATATACTTCAATATATTTTGATGGAGAGGAAAAAAAATATACAAAATTTTTCGGGACACCCTAATATGTATACGCATATTTCCCACCAAGCAAAGTAAAAGTATAATAAATATTTAAAAAACTTACTGATGTAAACTGTAAGCTTATAAAACGCTTACTTTTAGTTTATAAGGAGCTTCTGAAGCGTCTAAGCATGTTAACTTATTAAAAAGTTTAAAATCAAATTTTTTATAAATGTTTTTCTAAACTTATATTACAACAATTTCTCAATATTTCTCAATAAAATAAATTCTTGTTTTCAATAATAAATTGATTGCTTTAATTTTTACTAATTGTTAGAATTTGAAGTATTTCAAGTTAAAAAAAAAAGATTTAAATAGTATTTTGCTGGATTTTTTATGTACATTTGCATTTTCCGTTTAAAATTAAATGAAATTTTTTTTCATGAGATTAGTCTTAAACGATTTAAACTATCACTGATAGACCTCTTAAAGTTTATTTAAAGCTCTGACACTTTTATAAATAGCGCAATGCGCTCTGTCTAGAAAGCATAGACAACGTAGAAAGTTTTCCACTTTACTATTAAAATTTTTCTTCGCGCATCAACAAACTACACATATAAAATATTTTCTATTATATATAATTTTTTTTTTATATCTAATATCACTAAAAAAGTTTTTCTCGTTTGGCAAGAATATTGAAAACGGCATAACAAATTTTTTTCGATATTCTGAAAACAAATTTCAATATATTTAATAAAAAAAAAATTGTTTTCCTTCGCCCAGTATAATATACATGACATATGCGTGGGATCACTGGCATGCTGTTCTCAATTGAATGTATGTATTTGCATGAATGCACAAAGCAAACAATCTGTAGAATATATGAAATATACTCCTATCGAATTACAACTCTGATGCCTTTTTGTTTTCCGATAACTTTTTTTTCTTTTTGCTTAATGCACGATTTGTGTAAGAGTATCACTTTCAGATATCACACATATGGTACAATTTATTTTTGAAAAATAATCTCAGTAGTTATGTAACTGGAATTGGAAAACTTGAATGGTTACAATAGCAGAAGTTGCATTAAAGAAAGGGAACACAGAAGGTAAACAACAAACTCAACCGAGAAATGTATTGGGTTTAAAGATTTAAGAAAGTATTTTTGTATGAAGAAACTATTTGAGGTATTCATTTATTCATACAGAAAGCCCAACTAATATCATCTTAGCGATAACTGACTTCGATTCGAGATTCCCAGTTTAGCGAAACACTTTTCAACTGGGATTATGTAACACAAGTAAAGAGTTATAGGCGATCCTAGTAGTTTCTGTAATTAACTAGCATTGGAATTTGATGACGCATATTCCAAGCGATGTTGAGTAGTCCTTTTTTGGTTCCATTTTTTAGCAAACTACCATTCGCCCAAGAGCAGTGTGTGTTGCCTTTAATTCTTCACAAAAATTTTGTTCTTCAAATTTTACTAAGATGTATAAATTAGTTAGAACAGAACTCCAGCACAATTTGAAGTCTTTCGGCAGATTAAAATTCAAGCATTTTATTGATGGGATTTACTTGTCCTAAAATAAGTCTTGCATAACGTAAAAGTACGCACATCAGTTTTTGTTGGAAAATACTTCCACAGCTCAATCGACCGGAAAGCGCTCTACATAACTACGAATAACACACACATAAGATATAAAGTTCAAGTCACAGGCAAGTGAATGGATGAGTTGCAGTAAAAAACTTAACAGCAAATGGATATTCAATTACACCATTGATGTGTGCAGTTTGAGAGAGCGCCAAAAACAATGAAGTTCCTGACATTTGTTATCATTTCGCTGACTTTCGATATGAGCACGAATATTTATTTGGCAACTCAAACGAAACGAGTAGCACCATGCAATAAATAACACACACAAAAAGAGTGAAATTTCTACATACATACATCGCAGTAAAATATACTCGTAGTCCGCAAAATATCAATTTACAAATCAAATTTTGCAACTGGTAACAAACTTGTAAAAACATAAATACAAATTTTGCGAGGGGTTTTAGAGTAGTAGAACTTTTTATATGAATCAAAACTAAAATTTTCTAGGTGGTAGCAAATTGTCTATTTTGCAAGTATACTTTAGAAAGCGAGAAATGCTTTTCAGAATTCCTGAAATGTATTTCGGAATAGTCAAATATATTTCAGAGTTTTCAAGTGTTTCCAGAAACAGTAAAATGTGTTCCAGTATAGTTAATTGTACTTCAGAATTAGTAAAATGTTTTTCAGAAAAGGCAATTGTACTTCAGAAACCGTAACATGTTTTCAGAGTAGTCAGTTGTATTTCAGAAATCGTAAAAGGTTTTTGAGAGTAGTTAGTATTATTTCAGATATCGTAAAAAGGTTTTCAGAGCAGTCGATTGTTTCCAGAAACCGTAAAATGTGTTTCAGGATAATTTATTATGCTTAAAAATTAGTAAAATGTTTTTCAAAAAAAGGCAATTGTACTTCAGAAACCGTAAAATGCTTCTCAAAATAGTCCATTGTACTTAAAAAGTAGTAAAATGTATTTCAATTGCATTTCGAAAACCGTTACATGTTTTTTAGAGTAGTCAACTGTATACCAAAATTCGTTAAATGTTTTCCAGAGTAGTCAACTCTACTTCAGAAGCAGTAAAATGTTTTTCAGAATAGACGATTTTACTTCAAAAATCGTAAAGTGTATTTTAGAGTTATAACTTGTTTTTCAGAAACCCTAATATATATTTTAGAACGGTCAATTGTACTTCCGCTACCGTAAATCGTACTTTGGCGCCCGTAAAACGAATTTGAGAAAAATCTATTGTATTTCAACATTCTTAAAATGCTCATCAGAATACCGAAGTAATGTAATTAATTAAAATTTTATTGAGTGGAGTAGCTGTTGCTCCTGAATTACTACTGTTATTGATGTTTTTATACAATTCACGGTTTCTAAAGTAAAATTGTTTATTCTGAAGTACTTAGGCAATTTTGCAATAACTTATTCAAAAATTTCTTTTGGCGATTTCTGAAGTAGAAGTGACTTTGCCGAAACACAAATAGCTACTCTGAAATACATTTTACGGTTTCTAAAGTACAATCGGAAAAGATCACACAAAATTTGAAGTTTTGGAGTAAGAAAGAATGGCTCTATTACTTTGTAGTTTTGACACCAAGTATTGAACTCCGTAAGTCTGGCCTTTTGTTCGTGCACTTATCCCCACCAATCATGGCTAACCAACTCTGCGCCAGAGGAAAGCTTGGATTCCAAGACCATCCCGAGATTTATTCTGTGAAAACTAACAACAACGCATGTTTATTGAATTTGTATGGAAAAAAAAGGAAACACCTTTCAACATGGCTCAAAGTGAACCTCGCCGAACTAAATGAAGCAATTTTTTATCCACTTTTTTAATATGTGCGCGTCACTGTTCATACAGATTTTCAAGAGTATGGAAAAGCGGGTTATTCTGTCTCACTGTTAGGCACTTGTACTTTTCCATACAAATTGTGTTGGCCACCATATAAAGTATTACAAATCTAGAAACATTTAGTTTATATGAATGGTTGCAAAAGCTCTTAAAGCACAGAACACACGCTAAACTCAAAATTACATTTGCTCAAAGCTAATATTTTCTCGTTGAAAATTAATGTTGGTTTTTGTTATTCATAACAGATGCAAAGCAAACATGCCAGCATTAAACAAAAAAATCAGCTTACAGCTCATATGACCTAGCATTTGGCGAATGTTGAAAAGTTACTGGATTTAATATTTTATATATGGGAGTGTGTGTGTATGCACATGAGAGGTCACGCAAAGAACGAAAGCTCTTTAAAGGGAAAGTATGCGCCTACAAAATGTAAAATTGTTGTCTTTTTTGTAATTACCAGCACATTTGCATTAATTTCAAATGAGAAGTAAATTATTATCGAAGAAATATAGAGCCCAAGATAACGAATCCGTGAAAAAATGATTAATAACAAGTAAGAAAAGCTTAGGCGATACCAAATTCGGCACATCAAGAGATGAATCAATTTACTTCATAACGCATCGGCCAGCTGATTGAGTAGGGCTACCATTAAGTAGATCCATTTACCGAATCCTGTGGAAGACCCATGACAGAGAAATTGATTCGTCCAAGTGAAGGCCTTTGTGTTGAGAAGCAGCTATAACGTCAACCTAGCAATTTAAAGGAAAATTACTTAACTCACACTCTCACCCTCATATTCACTGTCAATGCCACCCTCACACTCACTTGACGCTTTACTCTCACTTTAAATTTGAATCTTATTCTCAATTTTCATATTATCTTCACTCTTAATCTTACTCTCACCTTGGTTCTTACTCTTATTCCCAAGCTCAATATGTCTTACTACCACACTCTTATTTCCTGGTTGACAATGCTCGTATGCTTTCCAGCCCTAATAGTTATTCATATCAATGTTAAGTTAAGTGATAATCTTATATATAAATAGACAAGATGAATGCAATGTAGAACCGTTTTCTGCTAAACTATAATTCTAAGGTATACAAATTATATATGTATAGATAGGAAATTTTGAGGTGTACTTTTATCCGTAAATAAAAGAATTTTAAAAAATCATTTTAATATAAAAAATTTAACATAAATGTTACACCACTACACATTTACTTATTCACACTATAGACACGCTGTGTGTGTGTACTTGCTTTTTGTGTACTATGCTGAATCGTGAGCATGGCCGAGAAGTTGCTTTGTAGGAAAAAATTAAGAGCCGTAGTAGTGTGAGTAGACTTGCCATGCATGTTTTTGTGTTATTCGTGTGGTCGGCTCTCACTGTGAGTGCGAAGAGTTGGTAGTGGACCAATGAAAAATAAGTATTCGCACTATAGATACTCTGTTGTGTCATGCATTTTTGCTTTAGTTGTTGTTATTGTATTGATTACTGGCTACGATGCCCATTGTCAGCTGCTCTCCTGAGAGCACGACAAGTTGCTTTGTTGGATACATTAAACAAGCAAAGTAAAATATGAGCAAATATGTAAAATTCATTGCTGATACCTACAAACAGGGTTTACAAAAATAAAATAAATGATTACTCATAAAGAGTATTAAACACCGAAGAAAATTAAAGTAAAATAGAGGAAAGGAAAAGAAAAGAAAGGAAAGAAAAGGAAAAGGAAAGGAAAGGAAAGGAAAGGAAGGAAAGGGAAGGGAATGGAAAGGATGGGAAAGGAAGGAAAATTAAAGGAAAGAATGGAATGGTAAGGAAATGAAAGGAAGGGAAGGGAAAGGGAATTAAAGGAAAGGTAAGAAAACGAAGGGGAAAGCAAGAAAACAAAAGGAAGGGAAGGGAAAGGAAAAGAAGTTTGAGGAAAGTAAAAAATAAAATAAGCGAGTAAAAAAAGAAATCAAGGAAAATAAAAATATGTTAGAGGAAAGGAATGGAATGGTAAGGAAATGAAAGGAAGGGAAGGGAAAGGGAATTAAAGGAAAGGTAAGAAAACGAAGGGGAAAGCAAGAAAACAAAAGCAAGGGGAGGGGAAAGGAAAAGAAGTTTGAGGAAAGTAAAAAATAAAATAAGAGAGTAAAAAAAGAAATCAAGGAAAATAAAAATATGTTAGAGGAAAGGAACGACATAGAAAGGAAGAAAAAAAGGCTGATAAAACATACCTACAGCAAAAAAATAAAATAAAATAAAGTTTATTGGTTGAATTTCGACCACTGGGCGAACTCTAGTAATAATAATACCACAAACAACATGGCTATTGTGGCCTTTGCGAACTCGACAATAGATGACATAGCCAGTTTTCTGCGCTTGCACATCTCGCCGCTTTTGCAGACCATGTGGCTGATGGGATAACAGCACGAAACTGCGACCTGGCACAGCTTAAATTAAATCAAGTGTTGCTCAACATAGAAAGATAGATGTCCGATCACGGCCTTCAGCTGGCTACAGCAAAGACAGAGATCGTGATCCTCACAATGAGAGGTATTCCCACCATCATCAACACGACTCTTGGGAATCAACAAATACAAACGAGAAGATCCATGAAAAATCGGGAGGTGAGGCTAGACAGCAAGCTCAACATCTCATACCACTTTCGGTGCATAAATCTAGCGCTTGTAATGAATTCTAGAAATATCGAGCCGCTATCGTCAGAGACGCTCTTCGGATTACTTCAGCATACCAAACCGCATCCGCAGATGTTGTCCTGGTCATTGTAGGGCTATACCCTCGCAGAGGAACAAAAAATAATTTATGACCTCCGCTCAGAAGTTCATACCGACGTTGCTGCCGCACAGGCGATAGCAGAACTGATCCTACGCTGGCAACTACAAAGAAGCATTGAATTCATTCCCGAAATGGAGCAATGGTTGAAGTGGGCTCGCGGAGAGGTCGACTTCTACCTGGTACAATTATTAATCGGATACGGTTGCTTCTCCGAAACCCACAACTCCCTGTGGAGGCATAGACGACGTACGCCACAACTTCTTCAAATTCGTACGATTCGCCTAACAACGAGGGCAAGTGGAAGAGACACTAAGCGAGCTATCCCCGTGCAGTGTCATCCAAAAAATGATCTGCGAAAAAAAGCAGATTTGGTATGGTTCGAAGATACGAGACGACGGTACTCCTTGCAAAGCGGAAAGACGGTTGGTTAGCCCATGATCATAAGAGCAGCCAAATAGCTCACTTTACGCGCTTCTGTACCTGAAGTAATCCTAAACGCGGTCCCAGGTATGGAACAATGTGCGCTTCCGTGAAACATAAGGTGTTTTAGTGGATAGTCTTTTCAACGAAGAATAGAACATCTAGTAACGTGGGCTTAAACTCCGGCAGTACATAACGCATTTCTCCTTTCCACGAACCTAAAAAAAAATAATGAAAAAGTAATAATAATATTTATATATAGTTATCAGCTTTGCAGCAATTTGAAAGCCAAATGAATGCATCAAAATGTATCACACAATGCAATTTGAAGCGCCATAAACAATTATAGATTGTGGTTTGGTGTTTGTTTGCATTTGATGTTTATATGTACTGTGTGTGAACATTCCATATTTCGTAGTTTTAAGCTTGAACAAACAAGCAAATGTGTTTTAAGCATTTAGAGCTAGAGCTGTAATTAAAATTATGAAATGACCAAACATACTTTAGGCCATATTTAATTGATTTTAATTCGTTTACAGTTGTAGAGGAAAACAATTTTGTTATATAGATAGGCAAATAAACCGAAAAAAATTAGTCCTAAAATTGGTCCACTCAGAAAAACAGTTGTTGAAAATTGGAAAAAATTCGGATGGTTTCAGTCAAGCCTGGTAATTTTCTTAGAAATGTAGAAATTTTTTCTTGATTTAGGGCAACTTATTTTAAGAAAGAGCATAAAAAAAATTAAACACTGTCTGGGAGGCCTTCATCTGCATCACATTCGCGAGCTCTACTTGCTGACCTCAGGCACCCAGCAAAATACCTTCGAAAAGCTGGCCTCGTATATAAAGAAGAAGATTTAATACGTTATTCAAATATTTGGCTGCTAACAACAACAAATAAGCTTACACTGAACAACTAAATAGCTATTGGCGTAAGCACACAAATCAATTTATTGGATTGCTCAAATAATTACAACGCTAATTAAATACTTTTGGCTGAATAGTTAATGTGTATGAATACGTAAGCTCAAGTATACAAATTTATATGGGAATAGCATTAATGAAATGCAGAAAGGCACTAATAAGCCATTATAAACTATGCCGGATAAGCAATAAAATATTGAAAAAGTTTGTCCCGATTTACCCCCAAATTATACATCCAAGCATAACTAGTTATATATTTATCGATAGGTTTGCTCAAGTTGCAGATCCATTAATACAAAAATTAAAAAAAAAGTTACATTGTTTACAAAAACATTATTGGCGATTATTCGAAAGGAATATACTGGAGTTGAAAGCAGTCAACCAGGGTATAGTGTGAAATAAAATCAAACAAAATAAAATCATATAAAATAAAATAAAATAAAATAAAGGAAAATAAAATAAAATAAAATAAAATAGAATAAAATAAAGTGAAATAAAATAAAATAAAATGAAGTGAAATAAAATAAAATAAAATAAAATAAAGTGAAATAAAATAATATAAAATAAAATTAAATTAAATAAAATAAAAAAATATCAAATAAAATAAAAAAAAAATGAAATAAAAGAAGCTAAAATAAAATAAACTAATTTTTGAAAGTATAACGAGCTCAAGACCAGTTGATAATAATTCTTAGTTAATTATTATTATTTTTGATTAGAGGAAAAATTGAAAGCAACAAACATATACAGGCTATAGTTATAGTACTATTTCGAAAACAGCCACGATTTCTCGTCAGACTAATTCGTATAGTTTTTGCTATTTTCAGAGGATCTTGTGGAGATCGAACCCACTCACTCTGATTGCCAGCGCAGCCGCCTAGTTAGTCTGACGAGAAATCGTGGCTGTTTTCGAAATAGTACTATAACTATAGCCTGTATATGTTTGTTGCTTTCAATTTTTCCTCTAATCAAAAATAATAATAATTAACTAAGAATTATTATCAACTGGTCTTCAGCTCGTTATACTTACAAAAATATGTAAAATGAACAGACCGTAAAACCAACAACAAAATAAAATAAAATAAAGTGAAATAAAATAAAATAAAATAAAATAAAATAAAATAAAATAAAATAAAATAAAGTGAAATAAAATAAAATAAAATAAAATAAAATAAAATAAAATAAAATGAAATAAAATAAGATAAAATAAAATAAAATAAAATAAAATAAAATAAAATAAAATAAAGTAAAATAAAATAAAATAAAATAAAGTGAAATAAAATAAAATAAAAAAATATCAAATAAAATAAAATAAAATAAAATAAAATAAAATAAAATAAAATTAAATTAAATAAAATAAAGTAAAATAAAATAAAATAAAATAAAGGAAAATAAAATAAAATAAAATAAAATAAAATAAAATAAAATAAAATAAAATAATAAAAAATAAAATGAAATAAAAGAAGCTAAAATAAAATAAATAAAATAAAAGAAAATAAAATAACATAAAATAAAATAGAATAAAATAAAATAAAATAAAATAAAATAAATTAAAATAAAATAAAATGAAATAAAAAAATAAAATAAAATAAAATAAAATAAAATTACAAAAATAATATAAAATAAAATAAATAAAATAAAATAAAATAAATTAAAATAAAATAAAATAAAATTACAAAAATAATATAAAATAAAATAGAATAAAATAAAATTAAAAAATAAAATAAAATGCCATAAAATTAAGTATATATAAAAAAAATGTATTATTGAATGGTGAAGAAATAAAAGAAGAGGCAAGAAAACAGAAAGAGAAACAGAAGAACGAAGAGCACAATAAGTTATAGGAAAGGAAACTCAAGGATAGGAAGAGAAAGAAAGACAACATAAGAGGAAAATATAATATACTAAAGGAAAGGAGCAGCAAAGAACACAAAGAAAATGAAGTTCTGTCTTTGATTTTCAACCACTGTACGACCTCTAGTTTTTATAATTTAGCAAATGATTTTTTTTTTTCGAAATTTCAAAAAACCATCCAAATTCAATTTCGCATTAGCAATAAAACTTTCTCTCAACCAGATCTTTATAAAGGAATCCACTACATATTATATAATAAATACTTAATGCTTTTTGCCATAGGCTTTGGTGTAATTGTCGTATGCTCAGTTATTGCTTAGACAACGCTTCATTGTTATAACATAGATAGTTTTCATTTCGCATGGCAAATGTTTTTATTGGGCAGGTGTTGGTTTTATTGTTGTTATTTTCTGATTGCTTCTAGCTTTCTATTCTCGTATTGCAGTCATATCACGCAACACCCGGCAACAGGTGCTCAAAAGCTTATGGCATACTTTGGGGCTTTAGCAATTCAAATTAACAACAAATGAAGTCGACGAGAAGAAGAATTTCCTTTAAGCATGGTATTACTTATTGTATATAGGTGGATATATATGTATTTGTATTTTGATTGGAGACATAATAAATAGAGTCACGTGCTGCGCATAAATCAACTTGGATTATAGGCATTCATTTATTGTCTGTCTGGTGTGTGTTGTATCTAATTATCGAAAAGTTTCGAGATTCTGGTTTATTTGGGAGTTTCATTTTTTGTTTCGGAAATCGTTTGAACAGGTAATCACAGCGAATCGTGATAAATCTCAAGAGGAACTAAATTAGAATCTTAAAATTGATGTATATTTATATTTGTATTTGCTCAAGGCAATCACAAAAGGGGACACGGACTGGGGAAAATAGCGTTTGGGAGACTGACAAATCATAAATATTCATAAGCGCCAAGCCGCGCCAACAAACCCCAAAGATAAGGTGTTTAGGTAACCGTGCCGATGGATGAATTTGGATGACTATTAAATTGCTGAAGACTGACGAGCGGTCCCCTTAGATACCTCGGCAAAGTCGGTTGTATAAGTACCTTCTCAATGCATCGAGGCTCTGTGGACGAGTGTCGAAACCTTTTGGGAATAATCGTGGGCCCAAAACATGAACCAAAACAACAATAAAATATTTAAACTCGTGGAAACAATGTACAAGATGGAATTCGCGCAAACAATAACCGCGACAACAGCAAAGAAGGTCATTCCGAACAAGGCACCTTACAGAACTCCAGACCTTGAAGTCACTGGGTCGGACTAAGGACGAAGCACTATAATTCTCCAGTCAGGATTCGATTAAAAATATTACAAAAAGTGCCACCCACAGCACAAACAGCTGCAGTATCTATGGGTAAAGACTAAAGTGCCTGGGGACCTGATCTTCCTTTTACCACAGGGACAGTCGGTAGCGCGGTGTGTCGAGCCCCTGCTGACTAACATCGCCGCTAATGCATTTTTGATACCACAGCTTGTGCACCAATTAATGATTGGTACTGAAGAAAAACAAAAAAAATTCCAATTGCCAGTATGAGGCTATCGTCCACCAAAGAATATGTTTAAAATTTGTAAAGGCTCCCTGGGTATAATTTCTATAAGCTCACAGAGATTCAAAAAGAAAGTTTTTTCTAGAAAATTCATTCCGTTATTGCAGAGCACCGGATAATCACTTTGCGGGGATCCACTGTTTCTGTGGTTCGATTGCTTCTATGGCACGGGGTACTATTTTCCTGACCCATTCGAACCATATGCCCAACAAACCCCGATTC
This sequence comes from Merzomyia westermanni, assembly GCA_949987695.1. Lineage (NCBI taxonomy): Eukaryota > Metazoa > Arthropoda > Insecta > Diptera > Tephritidae > Merzomyia > Merzomyia westermanni. The sequence goes on from OX465293.1 coordinate 99,721,921, forward strand.
TCAGGCCCCTTCTATACATATTAATTTGGTGAAAATAATGTGCTTTATTTTATGAGGGCCTCGTATTCCTTTACCCATGAGTATCTGCGTTAAGTCAGTGCTCAAACATCGAACCCTCATAAGTCTAAATTGTCCGAAGACCTCGTTTGCTTTGGTGACATGTGAGAATTCCATGCTATTAGCTCGTTTCGTTTCCTTGTATGCGACGATACCCCGGTACTCTTATCAGAGGAAAGATGTGTTGACTTGCGTGGCTTATGGTTCACTCTGTGCACTGAACAACCTGGTTGGGTGGAATCGTTGATCTCGAACTAAATACATGCGCTGTGGCAATGCGGGGTGAAAACAGTACGCCTAGGTATTTGACACTATCAGAAAGATGAAACTATTGAACTCTATTATAGAGGGATTTAATTTTGTTGTTTACGAATGTTTCTGGAACCATTTTCTGTCATCCCTTGTCAATTTTGGTTTGGAGACAAACCGGTTTCGGCGTTGTGCCATCTTCAGTGTCTTTCTTCGTCCTCGTTGTTTATCTTACAAATTCGGGACAGTGTAGGTCATGATTCGAACTGGCATAGTTTTGTCGCAACAAGTCGGCTGAAAGTGTTAGAGGTGAAAGAGCACTCCAAATTCGAAATAAAGTACAAGTCGCACTAAACGCTGAAGCATGCAAAATAGCAATAAAAGCAACAAAAAATAACAACAAACAACAACGACTATTGATTGTTCGCGAACTCCTGGCTCCTGGTGTTTTCAATATTGTCACGGTTCGCTGATTTCTGTTTTTTCAACGATTTTTTGTTGTTGCTGAAACTTTTGTTGTATATGCTAGAGTACCGTTACTTTGGCCTGTGGGAAGAAAAGGTATAATGCCATATGTGTATTTTTTGTGTAAATATTCCAATGTAAATATATGCAATGAATGAAACCGTTGTTGTGTGGAATAACCAAATGCACGCTCACATACATTTTTATTTATTGCAAGAAAATTTTTGATGAAAAAAAAAATTTTTTTTTGGGGAAAAAAAAAAACTGTAAACAACACTTGCAGATTTGCCAGTTCACTTGCACTCATTTGATTTCATTTCTCAGTCACAGTCGACTTTGGAAAAGCGTTTCATGAACTTCGGGTATGAACAGAGTTTTTAGATGGTTATAAAACTTCTGTATGTGTAGGAAGCTTAGAAAAACAAAAGTCATCTCAATTGTAATTGTCATTATACTAAAATATTACGACTGCATGTATTATGCTCCAGGAAGTTTTGTATTTTCATGTTGGAAAATATGAAAAACTTCTTTTATTGAACTGAAATGTCGTAAAAATGTGAGTCAGAGAAGGCGGCAAATTTTTGAGGAAAGAAGAAAACTGTAACGAATTTGCACAGACATATACCCAGATTTGATTTAAAGTAGTACTTTTTTCCGAAATTTTACTTTTGTTTGGGTGTGTTAAACACTTGGATCATTGAACATTATTCAAAATCTTACCTCTTGCAGTGTAGCGAATACTCAAAATCGGCAAAATTGGCATCCTTTTTAGCACCAAATGACTTTTTCTCCAATAGTGCTTACTAATGACTCTTAAATGCAGCAAACGGTTATATAAAATATAGTTTTTATCAGCGCTTAAACTTTATAACTGGTTTTGCTGTAGTTGTATTTTTTTAACAGAAAAGCTCGTGTTTTCGCTATTGAAACTGCATATGTATATAAGTGAATGTGAATGCGTGTAGTTTACTTGTGTTGCTGTAATGCTCACTATGGCTATGTTGTTAAATAAATATTAATATACTTACTCCATTTTTTCTTAGTACGCTCACGCATAACTATGTAAATATGTGTCCAGATGTAAGTATGCAGCTGTGTTTGTATGTATCAGGGAATGGAGTGTAGTCCAATAGCATTTATCTCAGGCCAATGCTAAGTGGCACTTTTAACTTTTTTATACTCAGCTGAGCATAGCTAACAGATTTTAGTCGCCGTAACGCTTTGTAAATAGACACTGTACGAGTATAGAAGAATCGAAATGGATGTATATCTGTATATAGTGCGTTCCATAATTATATTACACTCGGAATTGACATCTTTCCGCTATATATTAACCAGACCTGTTAAATAATGAAAACTAATAGTATTGGTTACCGGGTGGATGGTTTAGAATGCTGTCAGTATTGTTGATGTGTATATTTATGTGCTTCTACAACAAAAATAACAAAATTAAGAATTAAGAAAATTTAAAATAAAAAAAAAAATAAAAAATATACATAAAAAAATAAAATAAAAAAAAAAATCAATAACAAAATCTGAAATAATCAAAACAGCTTTTTTTGGATATTTTTTGAATTTTTCCGATAATTTACTAGTTTTTCAGTGTTATTGATGTGTATATTTATTCCACAACAATACTGAGAAAACTAAAAATAATAAAAAAAAAATCAAAAAAAAAAAGAATAAAAAAATCAAAAAAAAAAATATTAAAAATAATTAAAATATTTAAAAGTAATCAAAACAACTTTTTTTGATTTGATTTTTTCAGTATTGTTGATGTGTATATTTATTCCACAACAATACTGAAAAAAACTAAAAATAATAAAATAAAAAAAATTAAAAAAAAACATAAAATAAAAATCAATAACAAAATCTGAAATAATCAAAACAACTTTTTTTTGGTTATTTTTGGAATTTTTTCGATAATTTTGGATTTTTAAAAATTGTGAAATTTAAAAAAAATTTTTTTTTTTTGATTTTTTCTAATCGTAATGAATTTATAATTTTCTTGAAAAACAATTAAATTAATCATTATCAATCAAAAATTGATTACTAATAAATTTAACAAGTCTAAAATACGAGGTGTGTTCAAAACGTATCGCGAATTTTGAATTTTCGCTGGTTACGTATATTCGAGTTTCGAATTTTTTGTGGCGTTATGTTGGTACCCATGTCTCTCACTTATGCCGACAAGCTCGGCCATTTTGAATGTTCAGTTAATTGTTGACAGCTGCTTTGCTTGCACGTGTTTTGGATCGTCTTCGATTTTTACCTATTCAAAAAAATGGATCAAAAACCATGTATTATTACTTAGGTTAGGTTAGGTTAGGTTGCAAGGGCAGGACAGAGTACCTGGACTCTGCCCGACACTTAGGCCACTAAATAGGCCCATTGTGATACCCTATACGGTCTCTACCCACCTCTATGCCCCAGAGATGCGAGCAAGTCATCCCCGACGCCGACAGCAGCTCAGCCGCTTAACAGTTAGCCGATCCAACAACCCTAGAGTATCCGAGTTCAAAGGTCTCCCGAGAGCTGAGGAGGACCAGTCGACTCACACGGTTGCGCTGCCGTCGACGCCAGGGAAAACCAACTCACACCCTGTTCAAGGCAGGGGATCGAACCACTTCGTGGAGTCAATAAATTTAGATAACGCTTTTAATTCCATTTGTGATACCTCAGCGAGGTTATTGAGAAACGGTTGGCCCAAGATAGCTAACCGTCGCCTGCTGAGTGCAGGGCATTGACACATCAGATGCTGAACACTTTCCTCCTCCTCAATACATCTGCAGCTGCGACAGTAATCATTAGACATTGCGCCCATTCTGGCGCCGTGAGTGCCTATTAAACAGTGCCCTGTTAGAACCCTTACCAGGGATGAAATGTCCGATTTATTGAGGGACAGCAGGGAGTTTGTACGTCTTTTGTTGTAGGAAGGCCAGGTTAGCCTGGATATCTCACACGTCGAGAGCCCTGACCAGAGCATATCTGCCATTTCCATTGTTTTTGTGCTAACACTAAATTTAAAGGAGGCCATGGGTATGCCTACCGAGCTATTTCCTGGAAGGAGATGGGTGGTGGTACCCCGTCTAGCCAGCTCATCCGCTCTGCAGTTGCCTTCAATATCCCTGTGCCCAGGTACCCAAATAAGGCTAATACTGAAGTGCTGAGCCATCTCGTTGAGAGATCTGCGACATTCAGTTAACGACTTTGCATTGTCGACATATGAGTTCAAGGCTTTAAGTGCGGCCTGACTGTCTGAGAAGATATAGATCTGTTTACCATTTTGGGGCATGGATACCAAGCTTTTCACCGCGCCGTGTATTGCCAGCATTTCCGCTTGGTACACGCTGCAGTGGTCGGGAAGACGGAAGGAGATCTCTAGTCCCAGGTCCGGTGAAAAGATTCCTCCCCCCACCTTCCCCTCAAGCTTGGAGCCATCAGTAAAGATGTTGATGGCGCCCCGAACCGTATGTGGTCTGCTGTCCCATTCTTGTCTTGTCGGTATTATAACCTCGTAGTTCCTGACAAACACGTTATTTGACGCGCAGTAGTCCGTGTGTGGTGGAATGTTAACAGGCGCGTGGTTGCCCAAGATTGTGGCGTGCCCACTTTGTCCATTTATCCAGACGCCAGTCTCCCTTATTCGCAAAGCTGTGATCGTGGCTACTTCCTTCGCCACCAAATCAAGCGGTGGTAGATGCAGCATAGTGTTGAGTGCTTCTGTCGGGGTGGACCCAAGGGCCCCGGTTATGCAGAGTTCTGAACTCCTTTGGACTTTTTGTATCTGTTTGAGGTACGTATTCTTAGTAAGTGCAGGCCACCAGACTAGCACTCCGTAGAGTAGGATCGGGCGAACAATGGCTGTGTAGATCCAGTGCACTACCCTGGGAGAAAACCCCCACGAAACGCCAATTGCTCTCTTGCAAGTAAACAACGCGCACGTTGCCTTTTTAACCCGTTCTGTAATATTGTCACCCCAGAGTAGTTTCCTGTCTAGAGTAACTCCTAAATATTTGACTTTGTCACTGAATGCCAAAGTCGTGTTACCAATTTTTGGTGGTATAAGGTTCGGTATTTTGTACCTTCTAGTAAAGAGGACTAGCTCGGTTTTCTCGGGGTTAACCCCCAGACCTGTTGACTTTGCCCAGTCACAAATTTTAGATAAGGCTGATTCCATTAAGTTGCATAGAGTTTGAGGGAATTTTCCCCGCATCATAACGCAGATGTCATCGGCGTACGCAATCACTTGGTGGCCTTCCGCTTCCATGAGGCGTAGAAGCTGGTTTACAGTAACCACCCAAAGTAGCGGTGAGAGAACACCTCCCTGTGGGGTACCTCTGTTAACGAGTCTGTGAATCGAGTTCCCACCTAGCTCGGTTGTGATCCGTCTGCTAGTAAGCAGTTTACGAATGAACTCCACCAGACAGGTATCGACCCGCAGACCCGTCAGCGCAGAGGTGATAGCTTCCGGAAGGACGTTATTGAAAGCGCCTTCAATGTCGAGGAAAGCCACCAATGTATATTCCTTTAGGTTAAGTGACTTGTCTATAACAGATACAAGAGAGTGCAAGGCAGTATCTGTTGACCTACCCTTACTGTAGGCATGCTGAGCCCGCGAGAGCTGAGTTGGGTCAATCGATCTTCTGACATAGTCCTCCAGAAGTCTTTCTAGGGTTTTAAGAAGAAATGAGGATAGGCTTATAGGCCTAAAGTCATTAGGTTTAGTATGAGATGGCTTCCCGGCTTTGGGGATGAAGACTACCTTAACCTCCCTCCATGAAGTGGGTACGTAGTTGAGCCTTAGGCAGCCTATAAACATAGCTTTCAACCAGGGCATGATAAGCCCGGATGTATGTTGTAGCTGGGCCGGGAATATTCCGTCTGGTCCAGGCGACTTATGGGGCTTGAAGGTAGATAAAGCCCAATCTAGCTTCTTCTCATCGGTGATCTCCCTTATCATTTGATCGGAAGGCACCTTTCCGCCGGTAGTAGTAGACACGTCTGTGCATGTCGGGAAATGTGTATCCAGGAGCAGATTCATGGTATCCGTAGTCGAATCCGTCCACTGCCCATCTGGCATTTGGACGTGGCTCAGTGTTGCTGGCGCTTTTGAGAGCACCCTCCTCAAGCGCGAGGCAGCAGATGTGGATTCAATTTCACTGCAGAATTCCACCCAGGAGGTTCGTTTGGCCTTGCGGATTTCTTTTTTATATGTACTTAGCTTAGTTTTGTAAACAGCCCAGGATAGCTCGCGGCCGTCCTGTTTGGCTTTATTAAAGGCAACCCTACAAGCCTTCCTGAGTCTATCTAGATCAGACGACCACCAAGGTGGCTTATGGGTTTCCGTTACCTTTTTGATCGGGCAGGCCTTATCTAAAGCAAGCTTGCATTGTTGATTAAAAGTGTTGACTAGCTCGTCTAGTTCCTTATCATTTCTAGGTGTGACCATTTGTTTTGATAGATTTCTATCAATGAGCTTCCTGTATTATTACTTATAATGACCAAATTTGAGTAACTGTGGCATTTAACTACTTTTTTTTAAAATTATTTACAAATGGGAGCGACACCGCCCACTTTTGACTTAGTCAATTTTGCAAATAATACTCACTTTTGTCGTGAAAAACAACAACAACAAAATATAAACATGCGCATCGAATGCCAAGTAAGCAAAAATAATTCCGAATTTGTTACTAATGAACACAGCTGAGTATATAATATTCCAGTACAACCTATCTGATACTCTCTTGTTTGTTCGAATTTAATTTAGGTGTGGAAAAGTAAGGCAAATCCTCTCAAAAGTTTATAGAAGGAGCAAAAAAAACTTTAAAAAGCAAGTTGTTTTTTCCGTTACACACAACCATCACAATTGCATTGTAGTTGTTTTTTTTTGGGTTGAATCTTTCACATGCATTTATCTGATTTTTTGGCCTTTGTAGATCATTGTGAGAATTTTTACCTGTAAAGAATGGGCGAATGTTGCTTTTGGCGACGAGAGCTCGTTGAGTTATAAAAAGAAGGGGGAAAAAATTGAAATGGCATCAGGAATACAAAGTTAACTGAATTTTTGCGTTTTAATACGCTTTTGTTATTCACTTTTTTGTGCATTTACGTCTTTATACAACAAAGCTGTATAAGTTTTTTGGTCATTTTTGCCATTTTAGGTGATCAGGCCCATCAGCTGATATGATAAATGACCGCTAATTTTTTGGCCTATGCTTTTTTAGCTTTGGGTAAAACACACTTTTTATATTACAGAGGAAGGTTCCAGAGTTTTATTTGAGTGCAGATAAAAGAAAAACTGCTACCATTTGCTTTGAAAGAGTTTTGTAGCTAAGCGGTAGGCGTATTTTGTTTAAAGTGGAAAATCGTGTCGCAATGCAATTAATACCCTCGCAAGGGTATTAAAATGTTAAGGACTGTAAATGATAAAAGTCGGCATTTGGTAAAATAAAAAGAATTTCACGCATTTTCAGTTGTACGCATTTTAAAGGCGGCTTTGCTGTCCAAATAAGACAGTTCAAAAAAGTCAATGGGAAAATGTTGTCGCATGGGCGGAGTGTTTCCACGTGTTTTTCGAAAGTTTTCGGGAATAAGCAAAAGGTTTGGGTATATAAAGACATTTCTAGCACTTAAAAAAATGCAGGGGTTACAGTTTTTTTGGGTTAGGTTTTGCACTAACAAATGTTATATGTATGAAAAAAAAAAGACTTACACATGAGAGAAGTTAACATCTTACTTTTCCGGTATAATTTTGGCACTATTTTTCCGCCGAAACGATTTTGAAATGATTCCCAATTTATCCCGAAAAAGTCAAGGAAACAATTCCGAACGGATCCCGGAAAAGAATAATAAATTCCCGAACAATGCCGAAAGCAACTCAAAACTAGCCCCGAAAATGTACGAAAACAGCCCTGAAAGAGTTTTCGAAATTTCGAAAAAGTCCCGAAAACGGTTACGATAATAATTTCCATATGATCCCCCCAAAAAGTCGCGAAGTGGTCCGGCACACATTTCCAAAATGATCCTGAAATTATCCCGAATTTTTTGCCAAAAAGTCCCGACATATTCCTGAAAACAATACCTAATCGATCCCGAAAAAGGCCCACAACTGTTCCCGAAAAGGCACAAAAAAGTTCTGAGAGGATTCCGAAGCAATGAAATGTTGCTGAAAAACTCAAGAAAACCATATCGAAATGATCCTGAAAAATAATCCCTAATTTATTCTGAAAGAGAAATAGACTCAAAACCATACCGAAATGATCCGAACTCTGCCTAGTTCTGCTAAAATTAGCTATTTCTCAAATTTTATATTACTTACATTTTACTGCTATTTCCGTTGAACCCAAAAAAAATTTCGATCTCAGTATTTCGTATATTTATAAATTTTTGCCCAAATCACAGCGAGCAGGTGGGCGAACGACTCTGTAGGACGACTTTAAAGGCCTACAGATGAATTGAGGTAAGGCGGTGCCAGTAAAACCTAAGACATATCTTCCTGATCATCGGATTCATTGATGATCAACTACGGCAGGAAAAAGTGCGTATGACAACACCTCGGCTAAACCTTGAAGCAACCCTGTAGGGAAATCAGTTAAGTCGATCAGTATAAGCCGACTATTAGTTCACTATTTTTCAGCTAGCTTTGTCTTTCTCTCAACTACGTGAGAGGTTTTTCAGCTGACTACAAGTTTACTACTTTTATTTTGACTTGTAGCCAGCTCAATAATAGGCAATTTTTGGAACTTTGGATTCCTATACTTATTAGTTAATTAATATATAAATTTTATTTATATTATGGTTAATGTGTAATCATGGATGTCCTGCTCTCAAAACATGGTCAGAAACCAATGTCTTAAGCCATAACCATGTTGAGGCATGCAAATTTTCAATGACTGCGAAATATGAAATGAAAATTTATTGATTCTAATGAAAAAAAAAGTGACACATAAAGAAATACAATTGAGTTTTTTTATTAGCAAATATTTTTATCTGATAATCAAGCGTTTAAAAAAATGTTAGATACAATTTTTCGATTGAGCACTGAATGACTTTGAAAGCAACTAATAGTAACAAAATAAGATTATTATAGTAGTCGGCCACAGAAATCCCCACAGGGAAATCATCGGGAAATGATGTATTAGCTGCCTAAAGAACGGTAAAGAAAGGTAGTTCAGCAAACTACATTTGGCTGTCAGGTGCAGTCTAGTTTATTCCTCTAGAAACTGAAGTCTTTAATCGACCTCATGTATGGATCTTATCATTGCCGCTTCGGAGCTTGCAAAATCCTGTATAAGACAGTTCATAAAGGAATCGCCATTGTTGCCCCAGTAGGATTAGGAGGCTTAAAATACATGGGCCTTAAATTATAACTAAAGTAAGAGGCAGCTACAGCTCAGGCTCTAACGTTCAAGGGGACAAATAAACCGACGCCGAGCATACCCGTTAAAGCACCGCCGATATTCGTAGCACTCCACAAACGAGAGCTTGAGCTGCTTTTGAGTGCTGTCCAACATTATGGACCATACTCATATCTCAACCCTTTGACACTTTAGTTTAAAAGCTTCATTCTGTACGAACTCCACATTGGCTATTATTTCTGGTTGTCACCGTTGTATAAATATTTGCAAAGTTACTTATGATACCATACAAAAATAAATAAGCAAAACAAACGGACAAAACTCATAAACTGCAACGAAAAGTAAAATTTCATGTTCACCCATTTGAAAATCATCCACAATTATGTGTTAAATTTGTTAGTCTAACAAATATTTGTAATAACGTATAAGCTTAAAAGTCAACAAATTATGCAGACATGACTGTGATGATTTTCTTGTTATTTTTCCTATTTAAATTTGTATATATCTGTGTGACTGAGTCCATATAATGACAGCAGACGCCTGTGAAGTGAATGCTGTCAATGATGGAAGTTGAATTGCAGAAATTCACTAGCACACCATTCTAAACACAGACGGTGATTTATGATGTTCATTAGGGTATTTTGACAGATATTGTACACATGCACACTCATCTAGATGTGTTGATACATACATATATGCAGACAGCCTGAAGGGAAGTTTTTAAGAAGTGGACGAAGTTTCTGTTTCGGAAAGTTAATCAAAGTGCCAAATAGGAGCTGGTACCGATGCAACTAGATCTTCAAAAGCTTAAAAACTCGGTTATTGAGTTTTTGTTATAAATAATTTTAATTTAGATGCGAAATTTAAATAACTATGTGGAGGTGGAGTAAACTTATCTAAGATTCCATATCTCTTTCTTATACTGCTAGTATTCTTTCGATAACGCGGTAACTGGTCTAGATATCGGTGTGGGTGATATCTTAAATTTTAAGTTGGACGTCTATTAATGCAATGGCTGAGAATGCATTTAATTGCAATAGCCGGTTTTTCAGTGATGCGAGCTCAAACATACTTTTTTTGAATTCTATTGGTTAGTGAATATCTGTAATTACAGCCATCGACCTATTAAACTATTATTATTTATTATAGATATTTATTTAATTATATATTTGTATATCAACTACTGTTTGGTAATAGTTCCAACCGGTTTGTATGTGGGTGTTGCCACTTAGTATGCTTTTACAAGGTTGCCATCCATTTGGATTTTTTATAAATTTAAGTGCGTAATGCTCCATTGGCTATCAAACGAAAGGTATTTTTAGTAATTTAAAATATAAAATTATAAGCACAGTTTCCATCGAGGGTTGCCACCTGAAGCAGTGAAATACATTTTGCTTGCATAACAATAATTATCTCGAAAACGAATTCAAAAAAACCATGAAACTGTGTATACAGGTTATTTGCTACAGTTTAAGCATTCTTAATTAGGTCTAGCCACTAAAGATGTTTGTACAGGGTTGCCACCTATCTTAATTAAACAAAATTTTGGTATGAGATATGTCAATATGGATATTAAACGAACGGTATTTAAAGCCGTATTTTAACAACAAAAAATTTAGGCATTGCTACCACCAAGGGTTGCCACCTAAACCTATGAGATAATTTAGTTTCGGCATATCAGCTACTATCTCGTAAACGAAGTGGTTTTTATGAAATTTTGTATACATGTTATTTGCTACAGCATAGGAGCCCTCTGAATTAAGTGTAGGCAAAAGTGATGTTTTTGCAGTGTTGCCACCTCATTGATTTTTCTAATGATATGGGATATGTCAATATAGACATCAAACGAAAGGTATTTTACGTCATATGTTACGTTCAACAACGATATTTCTAAGTTTTTTACCGCATAGGGTTACCAACTATTATATACAGGGTGGCTAATGAAAGCTGCTACCAAAAAAAAATTAAATAACTTTTTTTCTATTTAATGAATCTGGTTAATTTTTTTTTTATTTTGCAGATTGACTTTTACATTTAACAAAAATGGATAACTGGGACACTGAAACAAGAATTTGGATTGTCCGCCGCTATCACGCACTGGAGGCCGTAGTTTCGGTTCAAAGAGAGTATAGGCGCACGTTTGGCGGCAATCCTCCGAGCAGATGGACCATAATAAGACTTGTAAACAATTTTGCCGAGCATGGGACAGTCAACAGAAGACCTTACCATCGAAACCCTTCAGTTCGAACGGAGGAAACAATCGCTGCTGTAGCTGCTGCCATACAAAGCAATCCACGTGTTTCGACAAGAAGCTTATCTGCTCAAATAGGTGTAAGCAGACAGTCATTACAGTCAATTATGCACAAAGATTTGGACTTATTCCCATATAAAATTCAAATGGCCAACAAACTGAACGCTGCAGACTTGCCGATTCGCTTGGAATTTTGCCAGAAGATGCTTCAAATGGTGGAAGAGGATGGAAACATGTTGAACTGTCTTTTCATGTCTGACAACGCCCATTTCGATTTAAACGGCAACATAAACAAACAAAATTGTCGAATATGGAGTGCTTCCAACCCACAGATACTCCATGAGACGGAATTGCATCCACTTCGTGTCACAGTGTGGTATGCAGTTTCATCACGCTGCATTGTCGGGCCCTACTTCTTCGAAGAAAACGGTCACACCGTTACGGTTACTGGAGACCGTTACTTGAGCATGTTGAGAGAGTTTTTCTATCCAGAATTACGCCGAATGAGAATTTCTTTCAACTCTGTGTGGTTTCAGCAAGATGGTGCAGCTCCTCATATAGCCCAACCTGTTATGACAGAATTGCGACGAAAATTTCCCAATAAGCTGATATCCAGAAACTCCACATTCCCAGGTCGCCTGACCTTACTGCACCTGACTTTTTCTTGTGGGGTTATTGCAAACAGGAAGTCTTCAAAGCAAAACCAACAAATTTGAATGAACTAAGGCAACCCATTCGAGAAACAATTGCGGCTATTCCTGTCTCAACTCTCCAAGCAGTAATGAACAACTTTTTGGTAAGATGCCGCACATGCATCGACGAGCAGGGGGGGCATTTAAATTCCATTATTTTTAAAACTAATTAAGCTATATTTAATAAAATTTAATGAGCTTTAACATGAATAAAAGAAAACTGAATTCCATACACTGAAAAAAAAATTATTTGAGTTTCTTAATGTAGCAAAATTCATCAGCCACCCTGTATATTCTCTTGTGTTTGGTTTATGCTTTCGAAAACGACTTGACTCATTTCGATAAGTCAAAAGGCAATATGCTACATTGCGGGCGCACTTAATATGTTTTACAGGATTGCCATCTATCTGACTTTTTTTTATGAAATTAGATATACAAACAATATGGGTTGCCACCTAGGGTCCTAGATATACCAATATAGATATCAAACAAAAATACTTCTATGTAGTGTTGCCACCTTATGTTTTATATATCCGATTTCACTTCGGAAACAACTTGGCTCTTTTGGATGAACTGTTGATAACATGCTCATTTCAAATGCACTGAAAGTACACAATTTCATAAGTAGAAATCCTACCTACAGTACATTTTCTCATCATAATATTATTTGTTTGTATGTAGTTGGTGTCAAATACACTCATATCACTCACTGTTGAATTCATTTAGCTAGCTTGTTAAGTCCCTTATGTGCAGCCACGTGCAAACAGTACATTTACAGTTGATATTGAATTAACTTTTCAATTTGACGCTAGCATTACATATTTGTATTGCTATTAATGAAGTAATTTTCACGATTCGCTTGGCTGCGAATGAAGTTATTTTGTATATTTTTCCATGTGCAGTGTTGTGCAAAACAAAAGCAATAAATCACCATTTTGAGAATGAATCTTAATTTGGGACTACGTGAGCCAGCAGCAACTATAGAAAAGAAGAGGCTTGACTAAAATATCATACCGCCAATACCTTGCCTTTGGAGCGAGCACAAAGTGCCTCTCAATGTTTCTCTGACAGTAATACAATGTAACCGAGGCCTTCCTTTACAATAAACTTCCATAAGTGAGTACTGTGAAATATAATAACGAAGTACTTGTACCTACAACCTCAAAAAGACTTCCTCAATTGAGGGATGCCTGAATTTAGGGGCCTTGTACCTACTCAAGAATATAAAAAGCTTGACTTGACTTAATATTCACTCCACATGTTTCAAACCACCTCGTAACCATATCCTTGCCACTCTGCAAACCCTTCCGTAGTATTTCTACAAACTTACACCTAGCAGCTCGTCTGCATAGCTCCTTACTTGGTTGCTAATGTACTGAAAATATGCAGTGCAACTTCCTAAACATTTTAAACTTAATTTACACAAAAAAAATTAGGCAAGCGTAATGTGTCCATTCAGTTCATTGCCTTTATTTTACACAGCACTGTCTTTGAGTGGGCATAATTTTTACTGTGCATATGTATACGTGACTATATGTAATTTTTATTTGTTGTTTGAGTTATTGCGAAAATTATTGGCTGTGAATAATGCTTATTGTTAGACAAAGCTCGCCTTTCAACTATAACAAATTTTTGAAGTGAAAACTTCTTTACCCGTTTTAAATTTTTTTAGGTGGGAAAAAACAATTGAACTTATATATGTATATAGCCTATTTTGTAAATTTTAGTTCCTTTATCAAAGCGCTTGACTCATAGGTGAATAATAATATATTTTTAAATTCTATAAAAAAGGTTGCCACTTGTAAAAAAATTAATTATCAATATATTATATTATTTATAGCCGAAGACCGGTTTGATCTGTTTTAATGATTTTTTTATATTTGTATGTGTCTTTGTATGTAATGTAATAGTAAGTATATGGATGTATGGTATTCATGAAAAGGGTTGCCACCTTTTTAACGGGTTATTTATACTGTATAGTTTGTTTAATTTTTGAATTTTTGGCATGCCATAAAATCGTTGAGTAAGAAAATATAACTTTTATAAAAATTGTTGCTACCAGTTGGAAATTCATTTGAAATGTATTAGTTAAGTCCTTAATAACTTAAAAACGGTTGGCTTTTGCTATAATTTTTTTTTCTGCATTATCTAGTCTTTGTCGAGAATAGGATAATAAGTATATGACTAAATGATATTCCTTAAAGGGATTACCACCTGTATCAATGTTTGTTTAAGCTGCATAGGTTGTTTGATTTTAAATTCATTTATCATATTGCTTGAAAAAAAGGGTTGCCATTTATTCAAAAATTAAATTTTGCTGCATAGCTGGTTAGATTTTCAAATAAGAGGATATGAAAGGACCCATCGCATAGATCACAATAAATAAGTTAAAAAAAAGACGTTGCCACCTGTTAAAAAAATAGTTAGTTCGATAAAGATATATTTAATTAAAAATTATTTTATGCAAAATAAAATATTTTAAGACCTTTCAAAAAATTTGAAAAAAAATTGTTTAAATTTTTACTTCTGCTAGCATTACCAGAGTGCAGCTCTTCTTTCTTTCGAAGTTGTGGATTACCTCTGATTTTATAGCAAAGTTTAACCAGTTGTGTATTGAAGTACAAATATATTTCAGGTCATCTGATATTTCCTTGAAATAGAACAACATTTCATATCATGACAGTTTATCTTTTTATTTCTTATACCTTATTCAGATTAACAAAATCAAAAAGGTAATCTCAAGAAAATCATGAAAAAGGCAAAAAAAATAGTCTGCAGTTTTATCAATTCGAACAACTGGCTATATATTATATTGGTTTCCAGCTGAACTTAGACTCATTTACGTATTTCAATTTTTTTTGCTTTATATTTTCATCAAACTTTTAATGTATTTTTCATACAAACAAAGACATGTAGATGCCTTGAAATAAGTGCGAAAAGTTGTGTGAAAAATATGAAAAATATTCACCAGACACTGAGAGCTGCATACCATTAGCTCGTATGATTACTTGATCTTACAAACATACATAAATACCTTACTTAATTCTTCCAATGCCTCGCTTGAGAATATCCACTATTTTTGTTGTTGTTACGAAGTGCCAGTGCGCTTCACATAACACTGTGCTAGTTTGGTATAATCACAGATGATTCCACTACTTCGAACCTCTCCACATGCTATTTGTCCTTTAATCTACAATCTCTGTCTGTACATCTGGTCTTGAACTTTAAGTGCATATAGCCATACCTTAATATGACTTTTAGCAGGGATCATAATGATTGTGAGTCTTATGTAAAAGTTTACATTTAATTGTCATTCGATTGTTACATAATAGCGGCTAGAGAAAAAAGAGAAATGGATTGTGAGAGTTGCGAAGTGAGACAATGAGATATGTTAAGTGAAGAAAATAGATAATAATGAGATTAAAGGGAGAAAGGGCTAACAAATAGAGGGACATTGAAGTATGATATGGTTGTCAAGAAAAGAGAAAACTGAAAAGATGTGAATATGAGGGGAGTGATTTTGGGGTGGTTAGTAAATGAAATGAAGCCAATAAAAGGGTAGTTTACCTATTAGTTAAACTCTAACAAATGGGTAGTTTACCTATTATCTAACTAGTAACAAATGGGTAGTTTACCTATTAGCTAACTACTAATAAAAATGTAGTTTACCCACTCACTACCTATTAACTCTCCCATTTACTGTCTACATTTCACAGACTAACTACTTAGTAACTACTAGTCTTCATTTTACTAACTATCCATCTCGGGCTTCCACTCTTTGCATTTTCTAGATTTGTATCATTAACTCCCCTTTTTGTTGTCTACTATCCTCCTATTTTCCATACATCTCTCACTCTCCACCACTAACTCACTGTCTGTATATTCACTTTTCTACTTCCTGTCCATCTTTCTCTAGTTCTATTCATGGTAATGCACGGAGATGTGTCATAGAAGACAGTGGGTATCTTACTAGTTATGATTATAAATTTCTATAGCTATTGCATGAGCATTTTGGATGAAGTTTCCTTCGACACATGCTGTCGCAAACAGGGAAACTACAATTTATCTTCAGCAGTACCTTTCTCTCGCAAAACTATAAGGGTAATCGCTACCTCATAACACGGTGCCCATGATTCCGAGGTAAACTTCAGGTGAGGTATGATGAAAGGCTTAGAGGGTGTGGTCGATGGTAGACTTAACAAGCTGCAGTCAAGTTAATAGCGTCCAATCAGCTTTTACGACTTCGAGTTTAAGTCTTTTCTCAAGAAGCAGATCAAGAAGTAGCCTACGAAGTAGGGAAAGAATAAGAAGTAGAAGTGTATGAAGAAGAATAAGGTAAGAGAAGTAGGAACTGAGAATTGAGGAAGGTAAATTGTACAACCTTTTGTCAAAGGATCTTCTAGTAGTAAATACAAGAACAATAATTTTCAGCGCTCCCTGATTTATGCACTCAGTCGTCAGCAAGTGTTTCGCCGTTTATCATCCAAGTTTCTCGTGCGATATGCCATGGTTGAGTACTTGCTGAAGTGTTGCCCTTACATTGCAAAAAGTTGTGGTGGCGCTGTTGGTGTCGCTTCTAGCCAAAGTTGGTTGTTGGTATGCCTTTAGCGTTTCTTTTTGGTAGTTTTCGCAGTGCCCTCATTCTAGCCCAAACCGACATCGACGGGGCATTCATACAATCATATTTAACGCATCTCTTTACTTCCATGGGCACTCCCTGAATGAAATAAAATTTTTGCAATGTTGGATTGTAAGTTCGACTGAGTCAACATCCGGAAAATTACTAAATTAAATGCTTTTGCAGCGTACTTTGGCGCATTTGACTTGAATTAGCTTTGCTATAAAAAAGTGGGTTGGAATTTGTTCATAACAGCGAGTCGCTAAGTATTTTAGCTACCACAGCATAGATGAGTCGATAACTGATGCTGCAGTTGTGTGGTTTAAGTTGACTCCCACCGCAGACAGCATGCCAAAGCTGCATAGTTTTGTAGTTTGGTACGGCTGGAATTATGTGCCTTGAGTTCGGGGTTTATGGCTTTGAACTGCTATGAACTTTTTAATACTATTTATGTTTAATAATTCTTTATTGCAATTGCATCTGATAAACTTCTTTTATTGCAGCAACAGCCAACAGCCAGCAGCAAGTAGTAAACAGTAAAAAAAGCTTGTCATGAGAAAAGTTTTCCATGCAAAATTTACTGGTTCATGATATCTTGCTGCACTTACGGGAAAGTGGTTGATTTAGCTGAACAAAATAAATAAAGCTTGAACAACATGATTCTGGAAAAATAACTAGTGGAAATGAATTTCTTTTAAAATAAGCGAAAGTCCAAATATTTATATAGCAAGCAATAAAGTATTTAAATTTTTTAAAAACTAGATGCACTTGGTCTTGGGATTTTTCGTCCCGCACCAACTTGTATCACCCCCCCTGCATACTGCAAAACGAAGGTATTGCATTGCTGTAAAAGGTGTGCCAAATTCAAAGCTAGACAACTAGCAATGCAGTCTTGAAAATTTTATTCGATTCTATTCAGCAACGTTAGAATGATGCTTGTTCAAACTAAAAGATAGATAGACAAAAGTACTAATCTATAAGTGAATGGCCATATCTAAACCTTAAAGGGTTATTATTAATACTTGCAAAAACTGACATCATCTTAACAATATAATTTTCTTGCAAACATTTTTATTGGCTAAATATTTTAGCCCACTATAATTATCATTCTTGCCCTATGTGCGGTATTTGAAATTAAATAAGTTTTCGAGTTGAAGAAAAGTTTTTGAATAGCTTGCCTTTATCGGTGTTTTCGCTTTCCGCTATCAAGTTTTTGCGATGTTAATAAGGTTGTTTGTAAATTTTCATAATGCAATCACCTTAAGGTCTTAGTGAAGCCTGAGGGACTGATTATGTAAGTCACCTTGCGTCGCAGTCACTCACATTCACCTTCACTTTATTTAATATCAAACAAATGAACATATCAACTCCCATTTACAGATAGTCACTAAAGGGAGTTGACGATTTTATATAATAACAATTTTTCTTTGACTCGTTGCGTTTTACATAATGAGCCCTTAAAACATTTATGGTTTAAAACGCCAAACAATTTGACTCACAGTCGGAGTAATAAGGTCGTTTTTAAACTTTTGAAGTCATTTTTATTTCCAGAACCATATTTATTGGTTAAAGTGCCTGGTGTCCCTATTTTCTTTTATATGATTCTGGAGAAGCCAATCAGGAGATTTATATGAATTGTCTTTCTGTGGATTTATATTCAGGTTGCGACAGCACGAAAAGAAGCTGGTATATCTAAAATTTACATCATTCTGTAGAAAGAAGGTATGGGGTCGAACGATAACCACGCCAACTTTTTCGATATCGAAAACTTCGAAAAACGTATATAATTGATAGAAGCAACTAAAGTGATAAAATTTGGCAGTTATATTGACTTAATAATATCATTAATTATATTTGATACAATTTGCAAAATGGGCATGGCACTGCCAACTTATGAGTAAAATGATTTTCAAATTGCGACCGTTGTTAATCTCAGAACCAATTACGACAGAATGACAAAATTTGACACAATGTAAGCTATTTTTGCATCGAGTAGCGGTAATGAAACCTAGCAAGCAAGTATAAGTTCGCGTGGAACCGAACATTTTTGCCAAATTTCGTTTCGAGAAATCAATTTTTGAGGTAGTTATATCATAAAAAGTTTTGTAGAATAATTCACTATAAAAGGGTGGGCTACGCCCATTTTCGAAAATTTATATTTCTCTTCGTTCACGGACACTTTGAAAGTGAAATATAAATGATATAAAGCTATTTTAGACAAAGTTATTGCCTGTTAAAATATATCTATGATCCTTTTCAAAATCTTGCATATAAAAGTAGGAGTGTACTTTAACCCACTTCGCCCATTTTTTCCAGAAACATTCCCTGTATTCATGAAAATCTGTGTTCTACATTTCGTTTTGGTATCTTGAACGGTTTTTGATATTTGATAATTATTTTTCCAAATTCGACTTAATAAAAAGCGGGCGGTGTCACGCCCATTTTAAAAAAATTGTTTGAAAATTTATTATCTGCTTTATTGTTAATGTACACACCAAATTTTATTTTGATAGGTGTATTATATACTGAATAATCAGTTTTTTTGTATTTCCGAAAATATTCTTTATATAAAAAGTGGGCGTGGCTATCATCCGATTTCGCCCATTTTTCATAGCGTGGAAAGGAAGTAGGAAATCAGCACTTCTTATATTTTACTGAGCAATGCAGATAAAATGCTTAAATTAGGTAGCTGCATTGACTTGATCAGGAAAATGGCCGTAAAATAGGCGTGTCACTGCCCACATATGAAGGAACAAAATTTCAAACTTCGAATGCTAACAATTCCAGAATCGTTTACGATAGACTGACAAAACTTCGTACAAAGCTTGCTATGGTTGTAGAAAGTATGCTCAGTGAAAATATCGACCATGCCCACTTTTTCATAAAATTTGATTGAAAATTAGTTAGAAGGGCAGAACATGCAACATTTTTGATGATATCAAATTTATTCTATTTTCTTGCTGCTCTCTAACCACAGCCGATTAAATGTAAATAGTCTCGAAATGCGTGTAATTATTGAAAAATGAGTTAAATGTAAACGCGAGGCACGCAAATGTCATATTAAAACTTGAATTATTAGAAAGTTCGTCACAGTAGAATTTGGCCTTTTGAGTCTACGACGACTTGTGCTTTTCGTGTGTAAATGTTTAAATGGGCCTCATTACGGTTTAAAATTCGGATAATAATTGCAGCGTTGCCGAAGCTATTAGTAACAGTCGTTCTAGCTAGAACAGGTTGAGGGAAAATAAAAAATATGTAGCCAACTAAGTGCATGTGTTCGTACTTTTGTACTTGGCTTGAGCGTATGCTGTTTGAACAGTTGGAAAGTCAAGCGATTGCAATGAATTGCTAAAGCACCAGCCTTTTCTACATACCTCCTTCCATCCCTTTCTCATCATAAAATCTTAGTAAATGTATGCCAAGCGCAATTGTTGCCAACTGTGCGGCACATTTTTTGTTTACTTTTTTGTACAAATTTGTGTTGATAATGACAGGCATTTGTTACAAAAATAATACAAGAATAAATGAAAAAAGCAAATAAAAAAAATATTACAAAAAGAAAAAAAAAATTTATTCGTATGAAAATTAAAAGAAAATTGAACAAAGATTGCTAATGTGTCATGTACACAGTCATAAATGACACATTGTCTGTCAGAAGTACAATCAAGTCAAATGGTGAAATGCAAAATATTGACCCTTGAAACAGTTAGAGGGAATATACCACATAACGGTTTAAGACCAAGTTTCTGCTCGATTTATGAAGTGGAACCAAGAAGCAGATAGATGTCACGGTTCCGAGTTACGATGAGGGTAGGGGAAAATAGACAAAGGCGTAATGCGGAATAAACTCTTGATGATATGGTGATAGAGAAACAAATGACAATCAGGTTAGCGGGTTGAGTGGAATGTGAGATGGAGACAGATGCTGAGGAAAAGAAAGTGACGAAGACGCAGATTTGAGGAGATAGGGAGACGGTAGGACAGGAAGAGAGCGGTACGCACAGACGAGAAAAAGCTGCTGGAGAGGGAATGGAAGATTGATATTCAAAATGAAACTAAGATAGAGACGGAGGCTAAGGAGGAACAAATTATTGTGGGAAGATGAAGACTGGAACTAAATAGAGACAAAGGCTAAGGAGAAAAACTGATAGAAAGGTAGGTGGAGATGGCAATATAGATAGAGATGCAGACTAGAAATGCGGAGGAAAGGGAGGAATTATATAGTAGAAGGCCTATACTGAGGTAAAGAGGGTGAAGGAAGAGAAGGAAGGTGGAGATACAGACCAGAACTAAGTAGGAAAGAAAAGAAGCGATGGAGATGGATGTCAAGGAAAAAAAAAAATTATTGGTGGAAGGTCAGCAGTAGGAAAAATAGGAAAGGAAAAAGCAAGCAGAGAGGGTGACCTATACTACAACAAGAGGGTGCTGATAAGTGAAAAGTAGAAAGAGATGCAAACTAAGAATAAGGTTTGAGTCGTGATTGAGAGTAATTTGAACTTAAGCAAGGAACAGAGACAACTAAGAAGAAGAAGATGGAGATACAGATGAAGATCACAGATAAGATGAAGATGAATGTAGAGATGATGATGAATAGGAGATGGAGATTTCGACACTGATGGAGATAGAGCTTTGGATTTAAATGAATACGGAAATGTACAGTTAGAATGCAGATTCAGATTTGGATAAAGATTTAGATCTAGATTAAGTTGAAAAACGGTAATGGATATAGATATGGATATGGATATGAAGATGGATAAGGAGATGGTTAACGATAAAGAGATAGAAGCAAAGACGGAGATGGAAAACTAAATAGCGATAGAGACAGACGGTGATGGATATGGATATGGATATGAATATGGACAGAAAGATGGAGATGGAGACAGAGACGGAAATAGAAAGGGAAATGGCGATGGAAAGGTCTGTATACTCAAATAGAGATATAGTCGGCGATAGGGATAGCGAAAGAGGTAGAGGAAAAATAAAGTGATAGAGATATACACGGAAATGAGCTTGGATGTAGTATAATGACGAAAGAAATCGAAAAATATAGGGTGAATATAGGGAATTTGAGATGAAGTTGGAAGTTAATGGGATGCACATGTAGGTGAAGACTTAAAAGGAAAAGAGGATTACAAAGGAGATGGAGATGAGTATAAAATTAGAAATTTATAGTTAGCCTTATGTAGCTAGATCGAAATAATATATCGGGAGGTCGAGATGGAGGTGGACGTAATAGTAGAGTTATAAATTTGGGTGGTGATAAAGTGTGGTCGCTGTGATGTTTGTTATCGATCATTGGGAGCATGTGGTTGAAAAAGGGAAGGGTTTCATCAGGCTGGAGGATAGAATCGAGTAGAGGAAATTAAGATGGCGAGGTAAAGCATGATGAAGAGTTGGAAATAAATTCGGTGCAGTAAATTGGAGTAAGAGAAAATGAAATAGAGAAAGTTGGACGGAGATTTAGGAAGTTCGAAAGAGACAGAGGAATGTAAATAGGCAGATTGCGGATGAGAGTAGGAAAGTGCTAATGAAAGCGGGAAATAAGGAGAATAGTATTTTATGAGAAAAAATGTTTATCTTCGGAAAATTCATTGTACCACAGTTAATAGTAATTTTTTAGATACCTCACAAGCTTTTTTTTAGTTTAAGATGCACATTGGGTATGCAAAAACATGTACAAGCTGGTAACATTTTCTCTTTAACAGGTATTTTGTCTTTTATGACTTAAAGTTTTATGAGACTCGTTCGAAATTAATACGACTTTGTGCGTTCGGATATCAAACCAACGTCTTTCTGTAGCGACTTTGCAACTATATTACTATGGCAGTGCACCTTCTAAGAACTGCCGTCAAACAAAACATTCAGTTCCAATTTTATAGTCTCTTAATTTAAATTTCTCTCCGCACCTTGCAACAACATCATTGTACACATGTATGTGTGCCAACTTCCTCCTTCCGCAATATCTTCACTTATTTATGGCGAATATGGAAATTTAAAGTTGGTCGCAATCAAACGCTTTTCATGTTTTCTGCTGTCATGAATAAAATTTGTAGATAAGTCATTTAATTTTATTTTTTTTTTATTGTAATTTGTGTAATAAGTCATTGTTTATACCCCTCACTATGGCTACTGTGTGCGCATGGGACGATCAGAAAAATGCTTTCAAATCGTTATCACGCTGTTAAATATACATTTGATGCCTTGCAATGATTTCTGCTGAATTTATAACCATAATTACCTGAATGTTAGGTATGAATGCTGGCATTCGAATACAATCACATACAAAAATATGCAAAACATAAAACCTCTGCACATGCCGAGGTTTGTACCACCTGCCATCAACCACAAACGGGACTCTAACGAGCAGATTTGCAAACGTGTGGTCGTGTGTTCCGCAATGAGTTGGCAATAATGCAGATGGACGGTATTTTAAATGAGTGTATCATAGTCTGAACGAGCGTTGATTTTGAAGCTCAAATATTTGCCCCAAGTGAATGGTCTAGTACTTTAAATGATTTTTAAAATTATTCACGAAAACGGGTCAGAAAAAAGGTTTTTATTCTTTTTAAACTGTTTTTTAATTTCAATAGGAGACATAAATATATGAATGCTTACTACTAAAAAAAATTTTATATTTGAATGAAAAAGGTTCCAAAAATGAGTATTGAAGTTTTCTTATATATAAAATTAATATTTTTATAATTTTTTTTTAATTGTTATATTAATACGAAACAATAAGAGTTAAAAGTACAAGAAAATTGAGCACTGACAAACCTTTTTCAAAAATAAATACTTTTCTTTTTTAATTGATTTTTAATTGCAAAAAGAAAATCCGATTTGTTAATACAGTGAAAATCGAATATTTTAAAAGTTTTTTTTTATAAATTTTTTTTTTGTTGTCTTTTTTGATGGAACACTTTTTCCCGTACGTTTTTATATTTTAAAGATTTAGATCAAACTATAAAAATTACGAATGTAACTAATAATATGGCAATTGAGTATTAAAAAAATTTCTGAAAAACTTTAGTTATCTTTAAGTTTTTAAGTGCAAGCAAAAAAATTTAAATTTAATTAAAATAACTCTAAAAAGCGACTTAATATTTTGGCACGTTTTTGAAAAATATAAATTTCTTTTCGTCCATTCAATTTATTTGTATAGCTGCAAACAAAACTTTGCTAATACCATATAAGTAAAATATTAGTAAAAACTTCAAAACTGAATATTGAAAAAACATTTTTGAATAAAAAGAGAGCCAAACTATTTGCTTAAATAGTATTAAACGAAAGTTCCATAAAATGTTTTTGAACAACTCTTTTTAAATTTTGAAGTAGGAAACAGTCAATTTTGGAAAAAAAAAATTTACAATTTTAAGCGTTTTTCATTAAAAAAATTTTTTAATAATTATTCGGTAGTAGGCTAAAAAGAGGATGCTATTGAAAACTTCAAAAGTGTGCATTGAAAAATGCTCTTTTAAAACTATGAATTTTGTTTATTTTTGTTAATTGATTTTAGTGCAAATTTTCGATTTGCACAGCTTTGGTGTGGGATGACATGTTCCGAAGTCACCAACTTCTCATCAGAAACCTTCTCGGACACTGGAATGCGAACCCAAGTGACTACATCTGTAAGAACTAAGCTGTGGTGCCTTGTAGCGTCACGATGCATTTTTCCTCTATTGTGCCATTTTCTAAAACTGTTCCATAAACATGCCAAAAAATATTCCACTTCGCTTGAGTTAACATATGAAAATATATGTATCAAAGAATGTAAAAAGGAATAATGTAAAAATCTACAATTTCTAAAAGTTTCAAACGCAGATAATAGAAATCACTCTAAACTTTCGAGATTGATTTCTTATATTTCACTAAACTAGAAAAAGTTTGAAAGTGAGTTTTGAAAATTTTGTTGAAAAATTATTTTCATTTACAGCTCGAAAAAAACCCAAAATTAAATATTAATAGTAAACTAGAAAACTAAAATATTATTCAGGTCTAAAGATTGAAACAAGTTTTATTTTTATTAAAAAAAAATTAAATATATATTACACTAAAAAAGTCGAATATTGCTAAAGTGGTCTAAGCTCTTGAAAAATACTAATTTAAAAAAAGAAAACAGTTTTTTTCTGAAGCACTAAGCGACTTACAAATAATAGCAAAATGAAACTTGTTAAAAAATTTAAAACTTCTTTCGAAAATTTAAAGTGCGCTTGTCCCTTGTAAGAAAGACAGCAACCAACATTTTGAGCGCTAATAATTTTTTCTGCTTGCTTATTTGTTTTTTTTTCTTTGAAGTGAAACATTTTTTCAGACAAGCAAAAAATATTTCTGCTAGCATGGAAATGAGAAATAAAAAATGGTCCATATTTACTAAGGCAATAAAAAAGAAAAAAATAAAAAATTGCAAGACTGGCTTTATAAAAGCATATTGAGAGTATAAGCTTTCCATATTTTCTGTGGCTTATGAAAACTTAAATACTTGTATGTATCGAATTAGCATGTATGGGATCAACATAAATTTACTTCTTTGGCTATGCAAAATCAAAAATTTATTATTTTTATTCATGCAAAAAATATGAGCCCTCGAACACTTTTTTCGCAACAACAAATTTTTTTAAATTTTTTTCTTTCTATTTTTCGCTTTAAAACATCCACAGTGCGTCGTCTTAAAAATGACGCTAGTAAAATCCGCACAGTGGCGCTTCCACTTGTCTCCTTTATAGCCCTCGTCTAATGCAATTTTTATGAATTTAATTGCCTCGTGTGGTTGATGTTAGCACAAAGCTGAGCGAATGTATTTGCGGTATGTGTGGCTGCGTCATAAATTGTCATGGACCACCATGGCGTATACACAACATACTTTCTTTGTACCGCAGGCTAGGCACAAGAATGTTTACGGTATGCCATGCATCATGCGAAATAAGTAGCTTCAATTCTTTTGCGAGTTATGTTTATGCTACTTTCGTGTGTTTTATTACGCTGAATTGTTTGCTACTTAGCCATAATTTTCAAAGTGGCTTAGTGAATTTGGCATTACGACTTACGCTGGTTTGGAATTTATTGCTTTCAAAATGATTATGCTGTCCCTAAGGAAGTAAAGGGTGTTTTTTAGGGGTATAGAACTTTGAATTGAAATAAAACACAAGAAAATCGTTTTAAGGTCCATCAATTTAGCTTTATTGGAAGGATAATTTTATGCCATTAATGTTTAAATATGATTTCGGGCATGTGGCCGCCGCAGCTGGCTCGAATAAAGCCAATTCTACAGGTCCAATTTTCAACCACTTTTTCGAGCATGTGGGGCCGTATGTCGGCAATAACGCCACGAATGTTGGCTTCCAATTCCCCTAACGTTTCTGGTTTGTTGGTGTAGACGAGCGACTTCACATATCCCCAAAGAAAATAATCCAATGGTGTCAAATCACACGACCTTGGTGGCCAATTGACAGGTCCATTCCGCGAAATTATGCGCTAATCGAATGTTTCCTTCAATAAATCGATTGTGACGTGCGCTGTGTGGCATGTAGCGCCGTCTTGTTGGAACCACAACTCATCCACATTCATGCCATCCAATTCGGGAACAAAATAGTCGGTTATCATGGCTCTATACCGGTCTCCATTAACGGAAGCTGCCTCTCCAGCATTATTGCGGAAGAAGTATGGCCCAATGACTCCACCAGCCCATAGAGCACACCAAACAGTCAGTTTTTGTGGATGTAATGGCGTTTCAAGGGTCTCATGTGGATTCTCTTCACTCCAAATGCGGCAATTTTGCTTGTTGACGTAGCCATTCAACCAAAAATGAGCCTCATCACTGAACAAAATTTTGCGATGAAAATCAGCATCGAAATCAATCTCATTTTCGGCCCATACACCAAAATAACGACGCATTGCATGGTCTCGCGGCTTGAATTCTTGCACAAGCTGGATCTTGTAAGGTCGCAAGCCAAGATCTTTGCGCAAAATCTTCCATAAAGTTGATGGACAAAGCCCCAATTGCTGTGCACGGTGGCGAATCGATTCATTCGGGTCCTCTTCAACACTTTGCTCTACAGCGGCAATTGTTTCTTCGGTGCGCACTGTTCGACGTCTCTGCGGATGCGTATTATCACATAGAGTAAACGTAGTGCGAAAACGATCCATGGTTAACCGAATTAATTGCTCTGATGGACGATTATGTCGACCATAAAATGGACGGAGCTCACGGTAAACTTCGCGAACTGAACCATTATTTTCGAAATAAATTTGCACGATTTGCAAGCGTTGTTCTTTTGTCAACCTGTTCATGATGAAATGGCAAACCAAACTGAACATAAATGACATTAGAGTTGCCAGATTTGACCACAAAATGCCAGTTTTATCTCTATTCAAAAAACAAACCTGTAAAAAAAACACCCTTTACATGAGAGAAAATTCTCTGGAATATTTAAAAAATATTGAGTTGAAGGAGCAAAGACGGTACCAACTTAAAAGGTGTACCTATTGAAACCCGTTTTTGTAGGCGGAGGCAAGCATAAACCAACACAATTGGTTTTAGCTATTGCCAAGAAGCCATGCGCTCCGTATCTATAGTAGTGGACATTAGTGCCTTCGATTTCTCACTTTGTACAAGTAGGCGTGAAAATCTTGTACTTTTAAATCTTCTGTTCTGAGAGAAAAACAAAAAAATATTTATTTGTGATGAATTAAATTTGTTGTCCGACATTTGGTTGCCAGTCAGTTGATGTATTAAATTCGTGTGGAATAAGAATTGCTGAAAGTCATAAAAATATGAAGTGTGCCTTGTAGCCAGAATGCAGCTTTATACTTACACATTAGACTCAGTCAAAATTTTTGAAGGTAACTTGAAAAATGTAGCAGGGTATTGTACTAGAATTTACGTAGTATAGAATTTAGGAAGTAGCTAATGGTAGCTGGACTAGGTAGGGTTCGAATCATTTCGGGGAGGTTTCGGTACTTGTTGGGAATAGTTTCGCGCCTTTTTAGGGATGTTTATGGGTCCCTTCCGGGATCATTTGGAAATTTTTTTTGGGGATTTTTGCGGCATAATTACAGAATAATTTTGGGACTATTTTCATAATTTTTTTCCGACCTCTGCTGATATAATTTCGGTATTCTTGTAGCATCATTTCAGGATCATTACGGGATTATTTTCGCGAATTTTTGGGGTGATTTTGGGACCTTTTAGAGACAATTTCGGCTCGCTTTCGGCAGCGTTTTCGCGACAATTTCGGTACTTTTCCGGGATAATTTCGGAATTGTTTTCTTGACTTTGGCGGTACCACTACCGAACTTTTTCATGATCATTGATTTTTTAGGGACTTTTGGGGATTTTTGCGGCATCATTCCAGGACTGTTTTCGTTATTTTTTTGGACCATTTTTGAGTCTTTTTCGAGACTTTTCTAAAATAATTTAGGAATTGTTATCGCATCATTTCGGTATTGTTTTGAGACGTTTTGAGGAGCATTTAAGGGACTTTCTTTTGGATAGTTTCAGAAAGACTTCGGAACAATGTTTGAGTATTTTTCGGAACCATTAAAGGTTTTTTAGGGATTATTTCAAGATTATTTCTTGATTGTTTACGGGAATTTTTCGGGATGAATTCCGAAAAGAATCGCGAAATAATCCTGTGCCATAAATTATTTTGATAATATTCGCCTGAATCGCAAACAAAAAATACTATAAATCTTCTCTACCTTAAAATTAACCTGTAAATTGTGGAACCATTAAATTAAGCCAATTAAGCGGAACACAGTTTTGTAGGAAATTATGGTAATCAAGCTTTAAACATTTCTTTTCTGATTTAACATATTGCCTTTAAGAAAGTTATCAAAAATTCGAATTGATATCGAAAAAAGTAAGTACGTATTTCTAAAGGAAATTGAAGGGTCTAAAATATAAAAAAAAAATTTTAAAGTTCTTTAATATTGAAGTTAAAAATTTTTTTTTTTTACTTTTTCTTTCAAAAATATATTTTTTGTTTGTTTTTTCTTTTTTGGGTTTTGCTTGAGCTTCGTTCATTCAATGTAATTATCAAGAACCATTATTTTATCAATATTGTTACCAAAACCGGAAGCATTTCTGAATCCGCCATCAGAATTTGAGCAACTTGTCTTGATTCGGCCCTAACCTAACTAAAAAAATTAACTGTTAATTTTCTTTTTGCAGTTAAGGCCGAACCATGAATCATATTTAATTTCTGATAGCTTATTCGGGTTAAGCATTTAATTCTCTTTCAGAATTTGCTATTTTTTTTTAATGATATTCGCGTTTTTACCAAAATTTCTAAGGCAAAAATGTTAGTTCGTCCATATAACGCGAGTGGAAGAAAATGCTTCCTCCTGGAAGATATTCTTGTCTGAACCCACCTTTGAAAGCAGAAGAAGAGTGAGGACCCCACTCCTTTAGAAAACCAATGTGGAGAGCGATCTGCGATCCCCTTGCGTTTTTCACTGGCATCAGCTGGCAAAGTATAGGGTCAGGTTGGGAGGTCAAAATCGTTAATTTGGTTAAACAAACACGCATTTAAGGACTATTGACCAATATATGTATATAAAACTACTCGTTCAAAGTTTACTAGTTTCGAGATGAATTTCTCACAAAACCATATGCACCTCTTTTTTTCTATTTTAATTTTTTTTGGTAGGTTAGAAGAGAAATAAGATCTTAAAAATTTAAACCACAAATGATAGAGTGCAAAAAGTCAATCTTAACATCTAAACATTTTAATATATATTTTTTTGGCATTCTGAACCAATATATTTTTCAAGGAAATAAAAAGTTTTTTTTTTTGGCCCAGTCCAATATCCATCCACATATTCAGCGAATATTTTATAAGCGCCATAAAATTTGTCTAACTCTTACATTCACTAGCATACTTCATCCATCTGTGTCAGGTAACACATATAGTTCGCTCAAAACTTTTCGTTTGTTTGTTTTTCATAAATTCACAGCTCGTCGCATCGGCCAGATAAGGATTTCTATCTCAGAAGTTTAACTGCCGGGGTATTTGTTGGCTTAAGAGCTCACACAATCGTGTGTAAAGGGATATTTGCTAACGAGAAGCAATACGCAAAAAAAAAAAAAAAAAATGGGCAAGTGTGACATGCTGTCAACAATAGTAAAAACTAGCACTGCAATTATAAAAACAATGAAAGGTATGCACATATGTGTGACCGTGTCTAGGACTGACTACAGAATTTTTTATTTACACATACAGTGGGTGATGAAACTGTGTAAATATGATCAAATTTTTAGACATTCAGCAAGCAGCTTCTACTCAATTTTAAGCTCAAGGAAATACCAGCTGTCAAAAGCTTCATGCGAACTCACGATTGAGTCAAAAATAAGGCAACATATCCAAGGACATAACGAATAGTTCGGATGGTACATTATAGAGCACTCAATTCGACAGTGACTCTTATTCCAAAACTGACATACACAAATAACAGGGAAATTCTTTAGTCAGCTTCAAATCTCTTATTCTGGACACGGCCTATAGCAGAAGAGGAATGCTATCTACTATCAAAGACTCACATTACTGTGGCTCAATTTGTTATTATCAAACAAGAGCGACAGTTACTAGAGTTTTGTTGCTCACTGTAATTGCTACACTACCTTGTGTTTGCTAAAATGATATCATTGAAAGTTGGATGTGAGGTGTGTCTGTTGATACTTAAAAAAAGTAATGCAGTTAGATTTCTTGTGAAACTAAACTTTTTGCTCAATTTGCATTTTGAAACCATTAGGTCAAGAGAGCAAATGTGCAAAAATAATAATTTTGCTCTTTAAACATTTCTAAAATTACAAGATCTAGTCACATTTATGATTTTGTTGGGATATTTAAAAATCCAGGGTTTTATATCATACAGAACATACATAGGTTTATCCTGCTTCGTACCAAAGCTTACCAGTCATCCGTTCTTAGCGTTAATTGAGGTAAATGAGAAACGCGAAGCGAGGCCAAGTCTTATTTTTCTAATTCAGTCGATTCTTTTGCAGGTACTTTTCGCTTGAATTCGAGTGTCGTTAGGAAAAGTTTCCGGGTCAGAGCTTTCCAGTTCATTCGCATTACACGATACAGCCCGTCATATACCAAGACCATAAATTTTCCGGTGAACTTTTCTCTCGAATACTTCAAGGACAACCTCATAGTCTTCTGATACCATCCACGATTACTCACCATACATTAGTACCTGTTCTGATAGGCTGTTTATCGAGCATGATCTTTGTTAGTCGAGAGAGTACTTTACATTTCAGCTGTCCACTCAGTCTAAAGTAGCACTTGTTGGTATTTATTCTCCGTTCAATTTCCCGGTCGACAATATTTTCTTTACTACCGTTGGCATCTAAATAAGTGGGGTCCCTCATGGTTCCAAGTTTTTTCTAACAACAGTGATGTGGCTGCCAAACAATAATTCGTAGTTTTCCTTTCCTCCGCAAGTCAATTATCTTCTCCAGCACCATGTTAAGAAAATGCACAATATCGAGTCCTCGGGCCGCTTATTCACGACGTGAAAAGCGCAGGTTAACATGGAATTAGACGACTACGTCGACGGCACCAAGCTTTCGACTGTCACACATCACAAAATCTTAGAGATCACATTTGATAACATGCTCAACTAGGAGGAGGTTGCAGGTCTGTCAAAACATCGCACTCAAAACTGATATGGGATATCTCCTTATGTTCCTAGAGCACCACCTTCACAGCGATTCAAACATGCTCGGAGTTAAAGAGTATAGTGAGATATTGACCAGGCAATTTCTGTTCAATTGTTACAAAACGGCAACATCCAAACAGGCGCCTGCTCGACGAAAATCTGCCTCCTGGGAGAAATCTCCGTAAGCACTGTGATGAGATCCCGCATCACATATTTTCACCGTTTGATGAGTCTCAACGTCATCCACACAGAGTCGGTAAACTCCTTTGTCAGCTCTCGCTCAGTGAATGCCGAAGAAGAACGAGAACTTCCTAGGGAGACAAGAGTCATGCTGGCCCAACTTCCCTCTGGATATTAAAATTGATTAAACTCTTATCTATCCAGATTAAACCCTGACATGCTAAATGTCTGCCCGGCATGGGGAACACACGGCATCATACTAAGCATCTATTTATCTGAAAACTGAGCCGACTCTTCTAAGAACAATTGCACTCTTACCCACCGCTTTTGAAGCCGCAAGGTTTCTGGAACTTCCGTTAGTAGAGCTTGATGGCAATGCTAGGTAAGGAAAGTGAAGACTAGGCAGGGCGAAGTATCGCTAACACAACAACAACAGTGTATTTCAATCCGAAATACTTGATTTTATTTGGTATACACATCAACGGTAATAGAATAGCAATCTTCGCTCACAGCAAGGCGGCACTTCGGATCCTCGGGTCAGCCAGTGCAGGGAGTTGATCATGAGCCCGGCCAGTCGAGATATGGCTTCTCTAATATGTGTGCCGGGGCATTTTAACATATAGAAAAACGAGAGGTTTTTGTACCCGTATTTCTCAGTAGTGGCTTGGCGAGGCTAATAATTGATGGAAGCGCTTTCAGTCCAGTAGAATTTCGAAGAGTCTATGGCCCCCGTACAATGATACACGATATTTAACCCTTCTTAAAGTGAAAAAAGGTAGCTTTTCAGATTAGTTGCGCATGGGGTGTTGATTGGTTTAGAACACAACACCTCGCGAAAGCGGAAGAGACGGTTGACCACCTGCTGTGCGAATGTCCACCGTACTGCTGCAGCACAATGAGAAGCCCTGCTTGGTGAGCCTATAGTAGGTTAACGTTATTAAGCCTTCCGAATTTCTAAAATTTTTAAACACAACGGCTTGGATATCCTCTTAAGACCTGGGCCCTCACTCTGTAGTCCTATTCGAAACAAAATTTGTTCGCTTTCGAGTGATTCGTACTCTGTAAGAAATTTTCGAGTAGAACGAATTCGTTGTTCGAGTTCCATTTTGTTCCCTTCGGATTTGATCTATCCCCCTTTCTATTGTAGAAAATTTGGTACTCACTACTTCGAAAAACATATGCCACAGTAGTCGAAAGTTAGAAAATTCTATTCGACAACAATTTCGCAAACGGAAATCCACAAAAATGTATTTTCTTATGATTATTATTAAACAATTAGTCTTTTTTTCATCAAGAAGTTATTTTTATCGCAAAACGAATTAAGCAATCGTTGTTGACAGAAAATAATTAAAGAATTCTAAGTTAAAATTTGGAAAAGTTTAACCAAAGAATTTTTTTGGGATTAGATTATTTAAAAAAATTATATTTTATTTAATAAAAATAAAATTAAAAATTAAAAATTACTTGTGCAAGGATTTTAGTTCGAACCAGCAACCATACGCGTGGTAGTCGAGATTCTTATCGCCTGCGCTACTGTGACATGTAAAACTGCGCTGCCTAATACCGCACTTGAGACGCATGCAAAGTGTTTTTGTATTTTGCTTTGCGCTTGAAATTTGTGGAACAGTGATGCCTACTATTTTGGATTATTTTCTAAAGTAAATTCTAACGAGCTACAGAGTGCCTATGTGCATTAGAATCGCTTTCGAGTAGAACAGCCTTTCGAATAGAACTACAGAGTAAGGGCCCTGAGCATAACGTAAATGCAATTTTAAAATTTTTTATAGTTTTTTGTACTTAAAGAAGCACGAAAACACATTTTTTTGTACATAAATAAAAAAAAAATTGCTACTTTCAACTCGTGATATGTACTAAACTTAGTTATCTGTGTTACAAAGTATTTGTTTTACTATAATTTGCAGAAGAGGCTACTATTAGTATACAATTTCAAAAAATCAAGGTGCACATATGTGCATCCAGCGTCTTCTTAAAATATTTTTCAATGCTAAATTCGCAACAGAAATAATGTAAAAAGTTCATTTGAAAAGTATGCTAACATTTAAACTTTTAAAATAATTCATATTAATATTAGCTAGCACAATTGTGCTCTGAACTGACGACCACTGCGTTAGAGTTATCCTGTCAAAGCTGGTTGTAATAAAAAAAATTTGAATTTGAGTGCAAAATTCCACTTAATCATCCGCTGCTGTTACTCACCATGCCGTATTTCGCACCAAAACAATAATTCCCATTAAAGCTGTTTTTGTTAATCAAATAAATTTCATTTTTATTTTAGATTTTACAAACATTATATGATTGCTAATTAAATAAGTTTTCCTAGCTGTAGCTTTTCTATTTACAAACTATGTTCTATAGTCAAACTTTTGCTTTAGGCTTATCGATAATACAGTCGGTCTAATAAAAGCGTGTACAGCTAAATTAAAAATAAGAGTTTATTAGTTATTATATACAGATTTCAAGAAAATAGGTAATTAGAATTTTTTTGTTAGATCTATACAAAAAAGAAGTCAATAAATTTAAACTTCGAGAAAAAATATACACGACTTACGAAAAATTTACAAACTTCTATATGCAAGTAGCGGTAAATATTAGTACAGAAATAACTAATTCATTGAGCTAGCCTAATAGTACTAACTTAAAAAGCTAGCAAGTTTTCTTTATAAATTATTTACAAACTTATATCTGATTTCTTAGTCAAAAAAGGTCTTATTTAACTCATAACTTAAAAACTAGTTTTAAGAATAAATTACACATTTTAATAATACTTTGAATTTCATTTGGTACATTTTCACTTATTTGGCACAGATATGTATGTAAAGTTTATTGTAATACTAGAGCATAATTTTTTGGATTTTTATTGGATTTTTTTTTGTATTTTTTTTGTTTAAATATATAGGGGCGTAATGAAGTAAATAAAAAAAAAAAAATTTAAAACTACAGTTTTTTCTCAGTTATCAAACGCCCCTTTATATACATGCACACATATTTTAACTACACTTTAAATATATAAGTAAGTTTTGCTACTAACTGCTTATATTTCGTGTTGACTAACTAATTTACATTTCCTTTTACTTTTATTTTTTTTTTTTATTTTTTTTTTAACTTAATTTTTAATTTTTTTATTTTCATTTTATTTTTATTTTTAAATAATCATACATTTAAACACTGCAATTTCAATGAATTCAGCTGCCACTTACATGAGCGACTGCAAATTAGCTAGAATGCTTCATGATTTTGCAACATGGGGCTCATTACAGTTGCAAAGCCATTTGTCATGCTTTTAAGGCAGCTCGCATTTGCTGGGATATTCATTGGAAGTCAGTGTTTATGGAAAAATACTTAGATTGACAAAAGTTGAAAATGAAATATATTTAGATTACTACTTATTTACAGTAATTGCTTACTCGTATGAATAACATAAAAGAGTGTCTTTAACTAAAATTAGCAGAAACTGCAGTGGCTATAACATTCGTCAAAACAGTTATACATAATAAAATTTCTATTGTTTTTTGACTCATACTGTAAACAAAAATAAAAGTTAGTGTTCGACTTAAATATTTGATTTAAAAAAAAAATCTAAAAGTCGACTTAATTAATAAAAGAAAGTTTTATTTTTGAAGCCATAACTGAAATTAGCTTTAAAAAAAAATTGTTTTTAATTGAAGAATAAGCTTTAGTCAAGAAAAAGCGCTAAAATCTGTCTTATTTTTATAGGGATTTTAGCGCTTTTGCTTGACTACAATCAAGAAATATTTTTTTAGTTAAAAGTTGACGTTTTTTTTATACCAACAATTTTTGTTGATTTTAGTTGACTTTAATTAAAAAATATTGACTTTTACTTTCAAAGTCATAATTTACATTAAAATTATTATTTTTTGATTCAAGAATAATGACTAAAATAAGACTTTTCAGTCAAGAAAAAAGTTATAATCTCACATTTATTTGTATACTAAAGAACAGTTGTAGGAATTCTGGTTTCGTTTTTGAAAAAAAAAGCATGACTTTTAAATCTGAAGTCGATATTAGAGTTTAGTTTTCGAAAATTAGTTAGTTTATTAACGCTTAAGTCTGACTTTTATTTTTGTGGTTAAGGATCGTAGTTAAATGTTGATTTTAATTAAAAAAAAAATTAATTTATTTTTGAAGCCATAAGTTAAATTAACTTTACAAAGAAAAAAAAATGTTTTTTTTATTGAAAAATAATCTTTAGAGTATGTCTTTTTTTTAGTCAAGAAAAATCGCTTAAATTGGACTTTTATTTTTGTAGGCAAGACTGATAATTTAAGTTACTTGTAATTAAAAAATGTTGACTTTCACTTTTGAAGTCATACTTTAAATTCACTTTTTTAAAATAAAAAGATATTTTTATTTTAATTAAGAATAATGACTGAAATTAGACTTTCAGTCAAGAAAAACTTTAAAATCTCACATTTATTCTTGTAGTATAGAATAATCTCTCGTGAAAAAAAAAAAAACAAAAAAAACATGACTTTAATACATGAAGTCAGAATTAGAGTTTAGTTTTTAGAAAATTGGTTAGTTTTATTGAGTCAAAAAATACTGCAAAAGTTTTATTTTTATGATGAAGAAAAAGTGCTTAAATCTGACCTTTATTTTTGTAGTGAAGGATTATAGTTAAATGTTGATTTTAGTTAAAAAAAATTGTTTTATTTTTGAAGAAATTATTTTTTAAGTCAAGAACAATTGTTCGAATTTGACTTTTATTTTCTACGTCAAGCACTAAATATAAAAAATTTTACAAAAAAAAAAAATCTATGAATCTAAAATCTATGAATAGAAAACAAATTCACGATTTAATTTTTGACTTTAAGTCTTGAGTTAAGAATTCAAACTCCTGAAATAGATGACTAAAACCAATACGGTTTGAAAATTTTCAAAATAACTGGTGTCTAGTGGTATGAGAATCAATTATGCAAAAATGCTCATGAAAGTCCATAAGACTAAATTGCATTTTATGAACCGGAACTTAGTAATTAAAAATCGGTAAAAATCGATTACTAACGATATAAATCTTTAAGCGAAACAACTCGATAGAAGAGTGATACTTACGGCCAAAAAATGTAAGAAAATTATGAAATCTCAAGTCTTCTTTAAAGTGAGGGAAAAATTCGCTAGCCAATCTTCGGATCTCGCTTAGATTGGTTGAATTCGCCTAGGCAATGTGGTGCCAATAAATGGCGATGAGGACATTATGAGATTTTAAAGGCTAGCTGTCTTGCTATTACTTCCCACAAAGTGCTACTTTTACCAAGAAAGATATTAATCAATAACGCCCAAGCTCTATAAATCTTTTGCACAAAACAGAACTCTGAGCATTTTACCATCTAAAAAAGAGCTTTGCACGCACTCGAATGACTTCCTGCTTAAAAAAAAGCTAAACTATTAAATAGGTAAATCAAATAAAACTATTTCTAAAAATTTTAAACGGAAACCTCCTTAGTATACTTCGAACGATCATTTAGATCGAGTATCAACTTATCCGGTCTTTTCGCACGCCCCGCGTCACTGTTCTTTCCATTTGCGTCACCAGATTTTGATGAATCCGCATCCGCACTCTTCGCTGAGATATTCGAAACACTACCCATTGATTGTGTATTAGCGGTGGCAGCAGCTGTGCCTCCCGTATCCCTAGTCGCCTCTGTTGTACTCGTAACAGCAACCGAAGCCTGTGACGTTGTCACTGTGCTCTCTTGCAACGTCGCTCCACTATTACTGACAGCGGTGCTAAGCGCAGACGTAGATTTGCACACGATTTCACGCCGACGTTTACGCAACCGACTGCAAGCACCATCGACGTCGTCTGAAGTATCGTCACTATTCGTGCTACTCTCATCGCTCGTTGTATAGAATATAATATCATCAGAGGATAGAATTTTTTGTTTTTGCTCTATTGATATCGAGCTGGTGTGCCCAGCAATGCTAGAGGGCATGGGGCGCGTCAGCTGATCAGTGCTGCGTGTCTGATTGGTGCTGCTACCCGTGGGTGCTGCTGATAGCGTTTTGCGCAGGTGGCGTTCGTCGTCAGCTTTTAAAGCGGTCGCGTTTGAGGATGTTATTGATTTTATACTTTTACGGAACTTTCTACCGCCACACTTATTGCTATTTTTCTTAAACTTATTTTTACAATTATCACAAATACGGTAGCTAACCCCACTGTCAGCTCCAATGTCTGCCAGCTCATTGTCGGCGTCACTCTTTTTTCTACTAGGACTAGTAATCATTTTCGCGCGGCTGCTGCGTCGTCTACTGCTACAGCCGGTCGATGGTGGCGTATTCGTCGCTGCGGTACGCACGTTAACACGCCTTCGTTGTTGTTGTTGGGTTAGTTCGCATTCGTCTTCCAGATCCAAATCGGGTTGAGAGCACATGCATTCTAATTTTATATTCGCAAAACTAATGCTACCCTCCGGTGGTGGTGAGCCGAGTTCACGACACGCTGCACTAAGAAATCCACCCACTTCACCACTACCGCTTCTGCCATGCGGTGGCGTGAACGGCCGACAGCCGAAGTAATGCTCTTTTGATATAACCAAACAGCGCGTACATATAATATGCCCTTGAGCACAGCCCAGCGCTTGTTGATGGAAGTCTTCACTGCGCGTCAAATCTGTATTGACGGCGCGATCTTCACGTGTCGCACGCGTTGTTGTTTCCTCAATGGTTGTAGTGCTGGTATCCATCTCAAGCACTACAGATTTTGGCGCCGCTGGTTGTGTTGTCTCATTGTGATGGTTCGTTGTACTGACATTGTTGTTGTATTTGGTTTGCATTTGCTGACTGTACTTTTCCATTTCGTTATTGAGCGAGAGTAGAGGAAGCGCGCGAGTTGCGCTGGCGTTTGTATGACCACCACCACCCCCGTCTAGCGCTCTACAACCACCAGATGCGTACGGCTGCATTGCTAGCTGATTGTTCGTTGCGGCGGCTTGCGAAGCGGCTGCAGCAACCATTAACATGCCACTTGGCGTCTTCAGTCCATCGAGTAGACTGGAAATTGTCATGACGGCTACACCTTTTGGCGGCGCCATTTCTTGAATGCGTTGCAGCTGCATACTCAGCTGACGGATTTCTTCCAGTGCTTCCTGATCTGAGAGCTTGGTATCTGAAAATATAGAAGAAATAAATCCAAATTTATTAAAAGACTTCGCGTATTAGAGGATATGACTATATACGGGCAAATATACTAATTATCATTTATGTTTTTAATTTAGTTTCGACTACGGGGTACATTGAACCAATTTGTGTCAAACCCACATAGAGACAGATTTAATGTTGAAATATTTTCTAATATGAGAAAAACAGTTTAAAATATCAAATATAACACTTAAAAGTATGCAGTATAGAAGTTCAAGCTCCTTAGTATAGCAGCTGAAAATAATAAAGATAACGGCTCAAAATATCAAATATAGTAATTCAAAATTTTTAAAACAAAAACAGAGCTAATCAATATTTCAAAGTTCTAAATATAACAGTTCGTAATTTAGTTTAAGTTCCCCAAGATAGAGCAGTAAGAAGTTCAAAATATAAAATTTATGCATCAAGTATTCATGAAACGAGCTCAAGGCCAAGCGTAATAATTTTTAACTTTTTGAATTGTTATGAAAATTATTATTGTTTTTATTTTTTTTAATATCCATTTTTAATTAAATATTAAAAGTTGTTTAATTGAATAGAGTAGGAAAAATGTTAAGCGACAACCACCATAACTTTTCTTATAGATCCATTTCGGAAGCTGCTAAGCTTCTTCATCAGAGAAATTTTGGCAAGCATTGCTAACCATTAAGCTAACAATACGCTGGTTTTCATGTCATCTAAATTAGTTACAAATGATTATTAAAAAAATAAAAACAATAATAATTTTCATAAAAATTCAAAAAGTGAAAAATTATTATTCTTGGCCTTGAGCTCGTTTCAGGAATACTTGAAAATGTACAGGCCGTAAATCAACAAAAATTGTTGGTATAAAAAATTTATAAATCTTGAAAAATATGTTAACTGATTGAAAATTCTCAAGTAAACAGTTCAAAATTCTTAGTATAACAGTTACAAAAAAAAAAAAAATTTATAAAAATCTGTACCAGAATCATGAATAAGGAATAGTCAAAAGAACGAAATTGTAGAAAATGGCATCACTAGCAGTACCCCGAGGGAAATCTGATGAGAAAAACCGGAAAACCTTAAAACATATCGTCGTTTAAGGTAATTCTATTTTTCGTCAATATTAACAACCAAATTTTATATAAAGGATGCATCTGCAATTATCATAGATGCTGATAATACATCAGTTCACAGTTCTAAACATAATAGTTGAAAATCCTTAATATAACAGATCAAAAACTGAAAATATAACAGTTAGGAGTTCCAAAATATGATTAAGAAATTCTGTATTTAACAGTTTCAAAGCCTAAGTATAAAGTTTAAGATACCGAAATAAAGCTACTAAAACTTGCCAACATAACAGTTCAAAAATAAAATATGAGACTTAAAAATAAATGTAACATTTAGAAACATTAAATTTAGAAAATTATAATCCAAGGTATAACCCATAGTGGCAAAATACCAAATATAACAGTAAGAATTTTGGTCTTGACTTAAGCAGTTGAAAGTTTCACATATAACAGTTAAAAGTTTAGTTTAAAAATTTATAGTCCGAAATATGTATAACCGTTAAAAGTCATTAATGTGGCAGTTAAAAATATAAAATATAACACTTAAAAATCCACAATATAACAGTTAAGAACAGTAAATTTATCAATTCGAAATCGCTAGATTAACCGTTAAGAGACAGAGGTATATATATCTGCTAAATATCCCAAGTAAATGGTTACAAAATCGATAAATAACTGCAAGCAGTTTTATAGCTCAAATATAAAAGTAAAAGTTTGAAAATATAACAGTTCAAATTTGAATATATAACAGTTTAACCTGTTAGCAAATAATAGTTGGTAGTTTCAAATATATCAGTTGGCAATCTAAAATATAACATTTAAAAATTTAAAATATTACAGCTGGAAATACAAAATTTAGAAGATTAAAATCCTTAGTATAACGGTTCATAATCAAAAATAAAAAATAAATTATAAATTTGTCTTAAAGAATTAAATTGAAACCTTATAGAACAAATAACCCTCAAAGTTGAATTTTAATTCAACAAAAAGAAAATTTTGTAAGGACGGCGCTGCAAAAATGAAATCTGCTAAATGAAAAAAAAAGAAGGTGCCAGCACAATTTCACGCTCAATTTGCAAAATAAATTGATATTTATCAAATGCTAAGTATGAAGCGATTAAATCGTTTTCCAGCATTTCAATTACCAAGGACAGTTTGAAATATTTTCGTAGGCGTTCTATTGCTTTCTATTAAAATTCAAATTATGTACAGCTGCGTTAAATATAATAGTAGTGAAAAAAAATGAATATCGTTCGACGAAATAAGTAAAAGTTCTCATCTTTAATAATTTTCATTTAAAACATAACGAATTCCATATAAGAAACCGCATAAAAAGAAATTTCAAAGTTTACACAAAGTTTAGGAAAGTGAATTAAACTTAAAAAAATAGCCATTAAAATCTTAAAATTTATTGAGGGAGTTTTTACAAAATTTTTGAGTACGCATTTTTGTAGAGTAATCAATTTTAGTATAATAATATGCAAGTCAGAACTCGTTCAAAAATTTCCCTGAATTCCATGATTTTCAAAAATTTTTTCGTCAAAGGTGTTGAGTGATTTCTTTCATACAGCGCATGAAGAAAACTTAATTTTGTAAGGAAAAAATACACAACATCCTTGACAAAAAAACATGTAAAAATTCAGGGAACATTTTGATGTCCTTCTGACTTGCATATTTTTGTGCTAAAATTAAATTAACTAATTTAACTGTGCACTCAAAAATTTTCTAAAAATTCTGTCCAAAAATATTGGAATTTTGATGTAAATTTCTCAAAGTTTAATTAG
Source organism: Merzomyia westermanni (assembly GCA_949987695.1). Classification (NCBI taxonomy): domain Eukaryota; kingdom Metazoa; phylum Arthropoda; class Insecta; order Diptera; family Tephritidae; genus Merzomyia; species Merzomyia westermanni. The sequence continues at coordinate 99,763,445 of OX465293.1, forward strand.
CTTTCCTGAACTTTGTGTAAACTTTGAAATTTATTTTTATGCGGTTTCTGTTATGGAATTCACTATATTTTAAATGAGAATTATTAAAGTACAGCTTCTCTTTATTTCGTCGAACGATATCTATTTCAATGTCAATACTATTATATTGAACAAAACTGTAGTTGCTCAAGGCGCTTAAAGACACGTATATTATATATTGGGGCTTGGGCACGCAATTTTATGTCAATTATGATTTATGATTTTCGGTCAAAGATAATTTTTGCTTTATATCAAATAAGGAAAATAGCCGGAAAATGTTGTACGCTTCATTTCACAAAGTTTTGATATTACTATAGAGTACTTGTAACTATGTATAACTGCATGTCTGTACTTAAGACTAATAAGAAAATGTTTTAATTTCGTCCAAATAGGCTCAGTGAGTAATGAATATGAAATTTTAATACTAATGCTAAGTACACTTCCAACGCACTTTTCGTTTTTCAGTGGAAATTATAGGGAAACATCATTTTTATTGCTTTTCATTCTATTTTTTTTTCGTTTTCTAAATGAAATGACTAGCAATAACTACTTTACGAGTCTATAGTATAAAAAGTTGAGTCATTTTACTCTATATTAACGTACCTTATATAATTGTTTATTATTCCTATTTTCAATTTGATAAAAAAAATCTAAAAGTTCATACATTTTAATGATACAAAATCTTTACGTTTACCAGTCATCCGATTTTCTTTCAATGCTGTCCATTTTGTAAAATGAGAATGTGCCTTTTCATGCCATCGGCATGGGACACATCTGCTGCAACGTTGGGGAGAAATAGGAAAACCATTCGAGCAACGTGGTCTTGGTGTGCGACAACGCTTCATGTCACTCCAAGATCGATTTGGGACTAGATGGGAGTGTTTGCGAACTACAAGATATACCCGCTTGCATTTCGTAGTAATCAAAATAATTCATACAAATTGGCGGGACCTACGTACATGCAAGATTTATTTATCCTACGAAGGGAAACTCTAATGTAGATGAACTTTTTTCGAGAAGCTTTTAAATTGCAGAAATACACTCGACTGTTTAGCAGAAATGACCCGTTTTAACATTTTAATTCTTTCCCTGTGTAATCTGTGAAGCAGACTGCGTATAACTGAAACATGAGCTGGTGAGAATTAATGACTCTCTTTGGGCCGTATGGTCCTACTACAACTAATGACTGTCCTGGAGCTTTATTGTTTTTTTGTGTAGCCACAAAAACTCTCCCTCCCCTGCGGTACATGCCCGACTGTGGTGGGAGGTCTACAGGACATTCTCGTATAACCTCTTAGATGTGTTCAATTTTGTAACATGGATACTTATGCATATATGCAGAGTGAAAAATTCCATTTTTATGGTGCTACGCTCCCTTTTTCAACGTATATAGTTATTCTGCAGTTGTTGTATACTCAATTCATGTAACTCTTTGCATAATTTCGGTAGTCTAGCTCGAATACTTCCAGGGTTATGTATGAAAAATCACATTTCCTTGAGAGGTGCCACGTCTCGTCTCCCTTATCCCTCTTATTATCTCGAAATTTTTTATAGGTTAGGTTTCTTCGGTATATAGAATAGCATTTTTTTTTTGATGTTTTCCATTTGACAAAAAAAAATAAAAATTTTAGGTAATGACCACTCCTGAAAGGTTTCAAATTGCTATACCAACATAAAATTTGAATTTTATAGATATACTAGAGGGCCGGCGGACCTTGTCCAGCCCATAAATTTTACCTGAATGGTTCTAGAAATATTTCCTTACCCCTTTCGCTACCCTATTCCTATCCGCCCTCATCTTTCATATCAAAGATCTCGATAGCAAGTATTACAAAACTCGTAGAAATAGTTGCGGACCTTTTTTCTTGGGGGTTTAGAGATTGACTGAGGGAGGTTCCACGCCCGGTTCTTCCTTCCTCCCCTTTGATTATTGATATGTTGAGATTTACCTCTTATAACTCTGTATCAGTTTCGAATATTCTGCCACGAATAATTCCAGAGAAATCGAAAAATGTCATTTGTATGTTAAGTGCCACGCCCACACCTCCCTTCCTCCTTTTCTTTCTTGAGGTTTTAGAGATTGATATCGTTAAGGTCCTTACCAATTCTCAATGTCCTACCACAAATATTTCCGGAGATATGCGTTACGAAAAGTTTCATTTGCATGCGAGGTGCCACGCCCACCTCTCCCTTCCACCCCTTTTTTCTTGAGTTTTTAGAGATTGATCTCATTAAGCGCCTTATCAATTTTCAATATTCTACATAAAATACTTCCACTCTTATTAGAAGGGGTGCATTCTCAATTTCTAAATAAAAATGTTCGCATTTACAACTGACTAATCTCATTTATAAGTTACGCTTTCTCAACACTTTCTCTTTCTCAACTGCAAGTGGTATAGTAAACATGCTAACGGTAGTGAGTAATTGGTTTACCGATTAGTCAAATTATGCAATACTAAACCAAATACCAAACAAACGCCAGAAACAAGTGAAATTATAAATGCCATTTACAATATGAAGTTTGTGTATCAACTTACCACCTGAGGTGGTGCCTGCCACAGGCACAGTGGACGTTGTAATCGAGCTGGGATTAGCAAATGTGCGCACCTGCGGACGAAAATTGAATTTGGCACCTGAGGATTTAGCGCCCATGCCAATTGTTTCCTGATGCGATTTCCCACTACGCAGCACAATATAAACCTGTTGCATTAAAAGATTAACAAAAAAACAACAACAAATATAATTGTAGGGTAAACATATTTGATAATTGTAGTATGAATAAATTTAAATGAGCAGCAATAATTTGTGCTTTTGTTGTATATTAATAAAATGAGCTGAAGGAATTTTGTAATTTTCAACAACGCGTGGGATAATTTGGAATTAAAAGATTTTTTTTATGATAAGAAAATATTGGGGTACTTCTAGAAATTTCTTAAATGTCTTGTTGTTGTTGTTGTTTTAAGCGACAAAAACACTTCGCGTAGATTTTGAGAAGTGTTGTCGAAAGTGGTAGCCCTTTGCCGGATATGAACCCCTTACAATTCGGAATCCCGAAATCTGTAGTTAGGGGTCGAAACCCCCATTTCCACAGGTCAATTTATATCTCGGCGTAAAGTTTGACTAACATACATTTGCTCAAGTAATCGAGCTCACAAACGAGCGGAGGGATATTGAAAATAAGAAGACAGAGGAAAACCAAAGTGGTTGGAGGAGCAGAGAAAAACTAAGCGAGGGATGCGAAAAAGAGTGAGTAGAATATTTAAATAGGACAGCATCTGCCGGATCTAAAATTGTTTTACAAATTTACTCAGTCCACTTTTAAATAGGACAGCATCTGCCGGATCTAAAATTGTTTTACAAATTTACTCAGTCCACTTTTCAAAATATTTAAACTGCTTGTTGTGCCTGATTTAACAAGAAAAATCCACTTTTGTGAAGATTATGGGACATTAAAACGTTTTACAGAAACGAAATATAATAATAGACACAACTTACCTTACTACCAAATATTAGTCCTAATAAAAGTGTCACCGTTAATTGAGTGTGACAAAAGAAAATGATGTAGAGCAAGTCTGGATTAGCTGGCGATTGCAGGAATAGCCTATGAAGTGCAAATACAAAGTGGAAAACGAAAAGAAGAAAAAAACAATAAAAAAGAAATAAGTTAGTGAAATTCAGAAAAATCCCAAATAATTTTTGTATATAGTTTTTTTAGTGTTTCGACAAAGTGTTTGCAATGTCAGCGGGACATCAAACGTCAAAAAGAATCATATCATCCACACTTTTTGTCAAATTGATACTTACATGGAGACGTTCAGGAAGCAAGTCATCAAAAATTCATTGTAGATAGCCATTGATATGAAACGACTCTCGTTGAATTCGGATGGCGCTTTACGCACCATAATACATAGACGCACACCCCACGCCAGAAAAAGGACTTCCACTTTAAGAAAATAATATTTATGTAAATGAGTAGCACATCACATTGAGATTTTAGGGTGAACAAAAAATGGAAATTGAAAGTTCAAAAGCGCTTATATTATTTTATGCGAAATATTCAAATGAGCGGCAGCAACATAAATAGGGTTTTTCCATTAACAAAATAAGGAATATATTAGTGACTGTTTTTACGGAATATTTTTATTTGGTAAGATGAAAGTCAATCAGCAGCAGTACTTACGGTCAAAAATCAACAAAATGTTTCACGACCTTACTATAAGCACCTCATTATACAAAACTACGTACTACAAAAAGTTCAGAAAATTTTAGAAAAAATAAATAAATTTTTAATTTTCATAAAAAACTCGTATAATTTTCGCGAATTTTTGCATACATTTTAAAAAAATAGCATACAGTTCTTTTGTTAGATATTTACACATATTTCAGTAGAAAATTTTTTAAAATAATTTTACTGAAGACAATTTTTATTTTAAAAATTTAAGCAATTTTTTTCATAAGCACTTAGCGACTTATGAATAGAAAAAAGACATGGTATTTTTTTTGTTTACATTTTAAATTTTTGCTAAGCACGCATTGTTTGTTCATCTCTACTATATAAGTCAGATCACTTAATTGGTGAACTATTCGTTTTAAAGACTCTACATTTTTTAAACTTTCCAAAAAATTATTTTAATTCAACAGGTGTATTAATTTTTTTTTGAGTTTTTTTAAAAGTAGGTGTGACTAGCGCCAGTTTAGCTTGTATATAATGATATGATATATCTCAAAATAGTTAAAGTAATTGTGTTCACAGACGAACCGCTGGACCGACATGAGTTAATAGAATTACTTTTTTCTCCCAAATACTATGAAGAAGTCAATATCTGTATCGATGCATTTACGCCATTACGACCAATCGTCAGGCGAACAAATTAATTTACTTTGTGAGCTATACTTTGCTGGGTATAAAAATAGAAAGGAGTAGAGGTATGAATAATTGCGCTGGAAAAGGAGATTAAAGGGAATTATTAATTTATTACGATTAGAAAAATCAAAAATATTCAAAAAAAGTTATTTTGATTTCTTTGGATTTTTTCAAAAAAAAATAAAAAAATTGATTGTTTTTATTACTTTTGATAATTTTTTATTTTTTTTTATTTTTTTATTGATTATTTCTGATTCTTTCCAATATTGTTTATATGTATATTTATGTGCTTCTACAATAATATTGAAAAAAATCAAAAAAAAAAAAAAAAATTGTTTTGATTACTTTTGAATCAGAAATAATCAAAAGAAATCAAAAATTATCAAAATTAATCAAAACAATTTTTTTTTTTAATAATCGTAAAAATAATGATTATTTTTGATTTTTTTTAAAATTAATTTGAAAATCATTATTAAGAATTTTAAGTAATGGTAATCAATCATTAAATGGATTCTCAAGAAAATAATTAATCAAAATGTTAATTATTACTATTAGTAATCATTATTTAACAGGGTTGATTGTGACCAGTGATATCAAGTACCGACTATCGTTAACTCAATTACTGTTACTGTTACTAACTAATACAACAGCGATAGAAATGGATACACTAATACATGAATGCAGGAGGAAGCGGGATAGCAGTAGTGTCAGTATATCCTGGTATCTAACCGGAAGACTAGTACAAGAATTATCCATAAGTGTAGAGGTACTTTTAGCTGATGGAACTGGCGCTCGTCGAGACTGTAAAAGGCAGCATGCAAGCAAGTGAGGGTAATTATTTTTTTTTTTTAAGGGTTCTACACTGAACTTACTTTTAACTCGTGAATGTGTATAGCTTTTTGAAACATTGTTTTTGAGTTATTTATTTGAATTCATAGCGATCGAACGCAGGAGGAAATAATCCAGTAGTCATCAAATTGGTTACAATATTCTATTCTTTGCCTAATATCTGCTGGGATTCACAACAACTCTGAAATCGTTTCCAATAGTCATATGCTTGCTCATATCTCATAGTCAGTTTGGAATAGCCATATACTCGTATAGACCTACGCATGTATGTTCGTTGAAACTCATTCGTATTCCCATGGATAAATGGAAGTATATTTCTAAGTGCCTTTGAGAGTACTGCGCCTCAAGGCACAAAATGAAGTATTAAAATATATTTGAAAGCCACAACATGTTTACTTAATTTGTGGGTGACTGTGCGTATGAACTTAAAATTAAGAAGAAGAAAGAAATTGTTTCCTTTAAACCATTTACTCACACCCATTTCTGCCCTACCCACACATATATGCTTACACACTCGACTGAGTCAACAATAGAAATTTTGGCTTTACACAGTATGGTAAAGGAACTGAATGGGTTAAAAAAGCGGTCAAAATAGTTCTTTAGAAAATATATTCTTCAATAGTTATTTAAACATTCTTGTTATTTCCTTATCTTTTGAACATAATCTTTTATACATAATCATTTTCTACAGCATTGACATCTGGTTTGATAAAAGGAATTTAAAAGAAATATGATGAAAATTATTTTCCACTTAAAATACTTCGTGAAACTGACTGTAACTGATCAATATCATTTCAAAGCCACAAAAAAGAAAAAAAAGGTGATTGTTATATTTTCTGAATCTAAATTGCATAACCTGCCTAACAGTCGTGGTTCAGCCCTAACCGTAAAAAAAGAAAACAAAGCAGTGATGATTTTTTGGGGGTTAAGGCTGAGCCTCGACTCGTTACTGAGTTGAGCTCACGAATTCGATTCCCACTAAAAATCTGTATTTTTGTTTACTAGGAATCGGAATCAAATTTTCTACAAAACTGTATGTTTCTACCCTTTTACTGTAGTTTGGGAGTTTTAAAGTATGACATTAATAGCAAAAAAAACTTAACTAGCATGATGCAGCTCTAAAAATTAATATTAAATTCTAAAACATCTAATACAGTATTTTATTTGCCAAGCAAAAATGAAAAATAATATCAATGCAATTTAACCAAATAAGAAAACCATTTCTGGTCCAGTCTAATACACACATACAATGCTCCTTTGAGGGGTTTTGCTTGATTGTGGGATTTGTTGAACTACTTTGAAATTTATGCGAATCTTATTGAATCGATGACGTAAGTGGATGACATAATAAATCTCAGAAATTTTTAAAGTTTTTTTCCTCGTTTTACATTGCTACATTATGCATGGTATAATGCAGCAACTTCAGATACCCGAGTGAAATTTTTTTGCTATTTGCTGCTGTGCCAAAAATTCGATTTTGATATTATTTTTCACAATGGCGAAAAAACACTGCACAAATTTCAAACCTAAATACAAATTTTGAGTGGTCAATTATTGCTAGTCTATATTCTTTACAGCTGACCTCATTTTTGATAAAATTCGCCCAACATAAAACCAAAGAAATAGTAACCGAGACCGGTATCTTTAGCTTGTAACGATTACTTCACTTTAGCTTTACCGATATTGAGAATGTCATGGCCATCGTAGGTCAACCTTAAAGTTTTCCAAACTTGAAGCTGATAAATGACGATAGCGATTTTAAAGTCTTGGAAATACATTACTAAATGTTGCAACTACTTTTAAGTACTGAATGGAACTTTTAAGTTATATTTGAAATTGATAATAAGATATCCGTTACTTGCAGAGCTTGACGTCACTGTCAATGACTACCTCTGACTTCTTTTCTGAATGTCGCTGAAACGTTGGGGCTACCAACAAAATATTCCTCATATAGATTGTAAGCACTTAATAGATACGTTAAATGATTCCAGCGCAATTTCAGCGATTATCTGTGCTAGTTAAGATGGTAAAATAAAAATAAATAAATAAATATTTGCTGCTATATACCTCCAAGGAGATTAAGGGCTAGCTTATCTACTAATTTTTGGTCTGCTGCTCCTAATTTTTCCGCTTTGAAAAAAATTGTCCACCCACTTTGGAGGTTACCTGTCCCAGGACTCCAACTTAAGAGCCAGCAACACTACCGCCACAGCAGTAACGACATCTATTGGATGTAGCCCCGCCCCCCAGAGACATAAGGAGACATCTTCGTAAGCACTACGATGAGATCCGGCACCATATCTCTTTGCCGTTTGATCTGTGGAACCATAGACGGGCTCTAAATGACCTCCACACCGAGGCGGTAGACAGATCCCTCAGATCTCGGCCTGTGAATCCCGTTATCAGTACTCAGCCACCTGAATTGGCTGAAGAGGAGCGTGTACTTCTGAGGGAGACTAGAGTCATGCTAGCACAACTTCGCTGGATATTGCAATAGGTTAACCCCTTACTTATCCAGACTGAACCCCAACATACGAAACACATGCCCTGCATGTGGTATGCCCCCTCATGATACCAAACATCTCTTCTCCTGTTCAGTCGAACCTACTCTTCCAACACCTACATCACTTTGGTCCAACCCTGTGGAAACTGCGCGTTTCCTTAGACTTCCGGTAGAAGAGCCTGATGACAATTTAGAGTGATCAAACCAATTGGGCAGGGCGAAGCACTGTTAACAACAACAACAACAACCACCACAGCACGGATTGGTACTTAAAAAAACTTACTGCCTATAGTTTGGCAAAAACTTTAATGAGAATTTTCGCCACACGGGCCATTCCAGGGTAATTAAGTTTAAACCGCTGGTATGGCTTACTAAATTCACTGGCCCAACTTCGTTCTCGATACTTTAACAGACTAAACTCTTACCTATCCAGACTGAACCCTGACATGCCAAATGTCTGCCCGGCATGCTGCGTGTCCCCACGATACTAACCATTTGTTAATCTGCTCAACCGAGTGCAATATTTTCTTTAACGGTTAGTATACGTGAATGCTTTAAACATTTTAAGAGCCTTTTCTTACAAAAATCTTGCCATCATAATTCAAGCATGCTGCTCCATAAATATGTAACCACATGTGTGTGGTGGGAAAGTTTTCTCTTAGGAAATTTATTTAATCTCTGTACCATTCCGCTCCATTTGACTTTCAGTTTGAGATTCAGTTTTTACTTTCGCTTTTTAAGTTTGCAAAAGAAGACATGACTTAACACAAGGGGCAATTTTTTATTAAACTACGTGCGGTCATGTTTCTCAAGTATCGCTTTACTCTTCAATATGCGCCCGACAACTGTCCGATCTACATATGTTTGCACGATTCAAGTTGCTTTGTAAGTACTGAGCTATGTAGACACGAGACATGAACTCTGCTCAGCTGGTTGCATATATCATCTGCTGCGGGCAGAGGGCGTTAACGGAACAATGATTTTACTGTTACTTTAGTTGTATTACAACGTTTTGGTGCCTCAACTCGTTGCTCGAACCGTTCAGAGCGCAATACCCGGCCAGTTAGTTTTAACACTGGCAAGTGTCAGTTCGAGCTTTGGTCGATAGTTAAATAAATGTTTATATGTATGGGTGTCTGTGAGTTCCTAACATCATCCTTGGCATGCTTAGCATACAAGTTTTATAAGTCTTGCCAAAGCACTGCATGTTTTTTCTTGTAAACGTGGGTGTGTAAGTGTATTCAGTTCACACGTTCGTACATTGCTTGCTTCACATGAAACCAGCAAAATACTTTTCTACGTGAAAGGTCAATAGAAGAAGAAGAAAAAAAATAGAAAGTATTAAGCCACTTAAGCTAGTGTTTTCTAAGTTTTCAAAGAACATCTAGCGAAATCGTGTTCGAAGTTATCTAATTTGGGTAGATTATCCTTGAGATAAATGTGGATATTAAATGATAAATCGATGCAATTTTGGAGTATTTTTTTATGGAGTTGGGCAGCTGTTGTTGTTGTTGTTGTGGTAACGACAAAAACACTCCCTGAAGGTTTTGGGGACTGTTGTCGAATTAACAGTCCTTGGCCGGATTTGAACCGGCTCCGGTACTCCCTTGCGGTACTGTCTGACTGTCGTGGTAGCGATTTATGACCAGTGAAACCTTCTAGGTCATGTCACCCCTCCTTCCGTAAGGAAGGCTAAGATGGGTAATGAGAGGTAAGAGGCATCATATCCATAGATCAACCATCGAGTTGCACGTCATTACCTCTGTGCATATTAGTCGCCTCTTACGACCGGAATGCTTACTTCGGGCATATTCTAAGCCCCTAACCCGTAGGGGCGAGCTGGGCAGCCCAGAGAGTTTATTACGACTAACTTTAGATGGAAATAACTTAGAATCATCAACAGCGATATAGACTTATATGCAGATCAATTCTTTTTATTTACGAAGAGTCGTTATAAGAAGAAATACGTGAAAAAAAAAAAATTTTTAACAATTAAAATAAAAACGAAAGGTCATAGATACCCAAATATAACCATTTTGCAAAAAAAAAATAATTAAATGGGTGGGGCACAGCCCATATTTAAATTTGAACTTATGGTTTTGCCTACTTATCGAGTATTTTTGAAGTTATGCTTTAACTTTCATTAAGATTAGTGAATCCGTTGCCAGTACTTATGGCCATTTAATGGTCGAAAATATAGTTAATCGGCTGATAGCCAAGCCCATTTAATGTTTTAGTATATATACGTATTTCAAACACATATAGAGTCAATAAAACTTGATCTTAAACGTTTAAGTATGGACTTACACATTTCTTAAAAGCATTTCTTATATCAAAGACTCCAAGTTTGTTGCTTAAAACCACAGCTGAGTATACATTCTCTGGCTCCAACCGAACTACTCATAAGTCACCTTTTCTTTTTATATTCTTTTTCTCTCGCGCTGCTGCACCTTTTCTTATTGTATTAAGAAAATTATCTACCATTACTTACTTGATGTGAATGTGTAATCCCAGTAATCGGTTTTGCATAAAAATGCTTTGAGATCATCGGCAGTACGTCCGACCACAACATCAGGCGGTGAAACTAGCGTACGCACCAACAGGCACGTTCCAATGACACCGCAAATAATGCCAAGTCTCTTCAACAACGCTGCGTCCGTGATTTTAACCGCTTTCGCTGAACGTACACGAAATATTACGGAAATGCTGCATTTTGTGGAAAGAGAAGAGGAGGGGAAATGAATCAGAAGAGATTGAAGATACTTAGTTTAAGATGAATTAAATAGAATTAATTAAAGAATATTTTAAGCATAAAAGTTCCATTGGAGTCGTATTCCAAAAGGAATTTATTACACAATGCTTCAATTACAAGTGTGTTATATAATTCAGGTCAATCAAATAAAACCTCTAAATATTTTTGCCGTTAGGACATTTTCTATGTTCTCTACGCTTTCTTGAGTGAAGGAATTGCCCTAATGTTGGGGAAAAAATTTGGTAGTAAAATTTCATCGGGGTAAATGCAACCTCACAGAGAACAAAAAATATCCAAACTGTTCCCATGGAAAATGCATGTGTTTGGTGTACAGATAATATTTAGTTAATTAAGGAATATCCAAAAAATCTTGCGTACTTTTAGGCGGCACATTTTTTTTTGCTCTCTGTTGTCAATCACGTTCTGTTACAACAATTTTATCGGAGAGCACTCCCAGTGAGATTTGAGTTGCATACTAAACACTTTAACCTTTAATCTACCTTTGTTTTTTCCGCTTATTCGCAACAAACTTAAAATTTCATAGTAGGTGAATTTGGTTTAAGAGTGCAAAAAGGTTTGAGGTTTACTACATGGGTATATATATGTCTTTATTCAAGAATTTGATTCAACGCCAACTCACAAATGATTTCGGGCTGTCTAATCTTTTAAGTTTTTATTAAAAAAAATTATTTGTAATAACGATCAATTTTTAATATTTTGACTTCATTTCTTTTCACTGCATCTTTGTATAAAGTACTCACCGCCATGTTTTCAGCATCAATGCACCATAGGTCAGTGAGAATCCGATTTCTCGTAGCCAAATTCTAGCTGTGCATGTGTACAGATTTGGATTTGGATACATCACAATATTCTGTGGAGAAAATAATTTATCGGAAAAGTTTTTCAATAATTATGTAGAAAGAATTTTAAATGGTGATTATAAGAACTTTCAATATTAACTTCAAATAATTAAGAACCTTTTGCAAAACCACTAGAAATTGATTTAACTAGCAAAAACATAAATTTAAACGTATGCTTATTTCATATGAAAAAATGGTACGATTTAAAGTACTTCCTGTAAAAAGTAAAACTAATCAATAAGGAGTATGTTTTGGAGAAATAATGAAATGGAAAATTTGGAATTTAAGACTCACACAAATATTGAAAATAAAAATTCTTGGTAATGAGGTTTTTCGTTCAAAAATTAAAACTTTATTATGCCCAGAGTGATTGATTTTAGGAAAAAACTACTTAGATAATTAAATAAAATAATTTTTCTGTTAAGGCCTTTAATTTTGGAATTGAAATAACAAGATTCGCTTTTAACTACATGTTTGTTTGAACATTTTCTGGGATCTTTGAGCCAATAAATAACACTCCATGTGTAGAGAGACATTTCTCTGCACACATACGTAATTTAATTTTAATAATAAATTGCAAATATTACAACTTACAGTGCAATAAATGAAAAAAGCTCCCAAAGCAATGACACGCAACAGGGCGGGACTGGCAGCACGAACGACCTACAAACGAAAGAGAATTTTAAATGTAAAGTAAACATGTATGAATATGGCTAATATACATGCAAAATATGTTTAAAATATATATATATTTGTGTCTGCATGTATATATATGAGTAGAAATGCAATACTACATTCATAATGAAGTCATGTAATACTCATTGAATTTCTTCCTATTTGGGCAGAGTTTAAAAGAGAGATGACAATATTTGCTCGTTTACATTATAAAAAAATTGTTTACTAACAACTTAAAAAAACATATAGAAAAAGAAAAAAAAAAGAAACAAAAAGGTAGCAAATACAAATGTGGAAGAAATAAAAACCGCAGTAAAACCCACTCATTTTATTTATGTTAGAAATTTGTTGTTCATTTTTGAGTTCAGCCCTTAAATAAAGTTTCCATATCAGCATTTTCATAGAATTAGTGTTGATGACTAAAATGCCTGAATGTACACTTAAAATTTTGCAAAATGTTATTGCATTTTTAAGTTACAAATATAGACTTTTCAAAAGAACCTGCAAAAAAAGTAAAGATGCAAAAAAACAGAGTTTAAGCTTCGTCATTTCTAAGTTCGTTTTTACATTGCCAAATTATTGTTAATTGAAAGTTGGCGAAATTTGAAGGCAACGTAAGGCTTTCTATATATATCAGAAGTTCAATAACACAACTCTATATTTATTCAGTTTTATTTTATTTATTTCACCCTCCTTTAATCTTTTTCTTTACTTTCATCACACATCTTTTTTTTTACTAAATTTGGTTTTATTGTTTATAATAATTTCTCCATTTTTTTCTTTGCTATATATAGTTCTTATCTTATTTTATTTATTTTGTTTTATTTAATTTTAGTTCATTTCAGTTTATTTTATTTCATTTAATTTCATTTGATTTCATTTCATTTTATTTGATTTTATTTGATTTAGTTTTATTTTATTTTATTTTATTTTATTTTATTTTATTTTCTTGTATTTTATTTTATTTTATTTTACTTTATTTAATTTAATTTAATTTAATTTAATTTAATTTAATTTAATTTTATTTTATTTTACTTTATTTTATTTGTATTATTTTATTTTTTTCTATTTTTTTTAAATTAATTTAATTTAATTTAATTTAATTTTATAAAATCTTTTTTTATTTAATTTCATTTTACTTTAATTTATTTTATTTCATTTTATTTTATTTAATTTTATTCTATATTATTTTATTTTATTTTATTTTCTTTTATTTTATTTTATTTAAGTTCATTTTAGTTTATTTTATTTCATTTAGTTTCATTTCACCGTATTATATTTTATTTTATTTCATTTCATTTCATTTCATTTAATTCTATTTTATTTTATTTTATTTTATTTTATTTTTTTAATTTAATTATATTTTTTTCATTTCATTTTATTTTATTTTATTTTATTTTATTTTATTTTATTTTCTTGTATTTTATTTTATTTTATTTAATTTATTTTAATTTAATTTAATTTTATTTTATTTGATTTTGTATTATTTTATTTTTTTATATTTTTTTTAAATTAATTTAATTTAATTTAATTTAATTTTATAAAATCTTTTTTTATTTAATTTCATTTTACTTTAATTTATTTTATTTCATTTTATTTTATTTAATTTTATTCTATATTATTTTA
>OX465293.1:99780091-99875091 GCA_949987695.1 Merzomyia westermanni
TTATTTTATTTTATTTTATTTTATTTTATTTTATTTTATTTTATTTTATTTTATTTTATTTTATTTTATTTTATTTTATTTTATTTTATTTTATTATATTATATTATATTTTATTTTATTTTACTTTATTTTATTTCATTTCATTATATTTTACTATATTATATTTTAGTTTATTTTATTTTATTATATTTTTTAATTTCATTTTATTTTATTTTATTTAACTGTATTTTCTTTTATTTCATTTAACTTTATCATATTTTATTTTCTTATATTTTATTTTATTTTACTTTATTTTATTCTGTTTTATTCTATTCTATTTTATTTTATTTTTCTTATTTTGTATTATTTTATTCTATTTAATTTTTTTTTTTTAATTTTATTTATTCAAGACTTATTTACTTAGGTTTGTTGTTGCTCACTAAATATTGTACGTAGATACATACTCGTAGTTAGTGGTTATATAAAGGACTTTCATAGATAATACACTTCACAATTTACTACTCCACGTTCTTTCTTCTTCCATTTTCAACCACATACACGTATGTCCTTTACACTCAAGTACATAAAATTACTTATTTACACACCCTCTTATGCTCTTTCCATAATCACTCCTTCAATGACAAGCACATGTTACTAATGACAAACCGTTATTTTCGCTGCCGTCAAGCGATTATATGAAAGCGCCACGATTATCGCTGGTCATCGCCAATGAGAGATTAAAGTAAATAATGAACTCTTAGCGCAGTCGTACGTCGCAGTCAAGCTTCTTTGTGTAAATATTTGACGATACTTAAAGCTAACGTGGCCTTGCAGAGGTTAATACATCCATACATTAACTTAACCATTTAAGCAGCTTTGAGGTCGGTCACTGGTACTTAGAGCCGTTTAATGAATGACGAGCTGCGCAGAGAAAAGGCGATTCGTAGGATTGTGGCGATTTGCTTGTACTATGTGGTTGCTTTTCTTGCTTTATGCAATTTAAGACGACGTGAAAGGCTTATTCCAGTTTTGCGTTTGTGTGAGCGCTTAAGTATGTCAACGTGTTTTACAACCTAGACTGGCATGACGTTGGTTTGAATAAATTGAGTATGCTTAATAAAGAACAACAGTCATTACGTTAACAAACCAACTTAAGACTCTCTGAGTTCGAATCCTAAAACCAAAAGCACGTTGGGGATATATACACTTGTGTTTCATAAGTGGACCAGTAGCTTAATATTTTTACAAAAAATAACAGTTTTAGGGAGTGTGCACTGAATTAAACAGAGGCGTTTCAACCAGGAAAAACAATAAGCTAGGATCTATAGAAATATTGATGACAAAATAAGCAGCAAAGTCTAGATTGACATTAAATCTTCACCAACATCGCCATCTCAATTAGCAACGTCGTCTATTTACCCTTTTAACTTTTGTCAATTCTTGATGTATGTTTCTGTGCATGTGTGGGGCGTGTGTGTGTGTGTTTCATCACCTCGTACTTACTTTAACTTGTTGATAGCGAAAAGTGAACCAAGCTGCTGGTGGCAGTAGCCCAATCACGGTGCATGCCAAAACTAAAATACTCGTACGCATTGGCCAATTAAGCGCTGCAATGCAAGGCGAACCATCCTCACAGTAATCGCAGCCTTCAGCGCATGGCAGGCATTCATAGTCATTAATTATGTTGTAAGTGGAATTTCGGCCCTACAAAAGGAATTAAAAACATTTACGAATTACAAAGAAAATTATTTTAAAACTGAAATTAAATTTTACAATAGTCGGTGGGAATGTGGGTGGGGTGCTTGCCTACTTTTAAAGATGTGACAACATTAACCATAATAATTGTTTAGAAATCAATTTTACGAAAATTCGTTGTCTCAAAAAAAAAAAAAAAAAAAATATCACCATATTGTGGCAGCTTGTGCGATCAAAAAAATATTCGATAAAATCTCAATTTTATGTCGGTATAAGAAAAAGGGTATATCAAAAAGCATCATCATGTATGTATATTTAATAATATAATATAGTAATATCAACCTCTTAGAAATTTTGAAGTACTTAACTCGAATATATTTATATATCATATAAAGCTTTCCTAAATAGAAATAAAAATTATTATTCTTGGCCTTGTGCTCGTTAATAGTCATGGTACTTTTTTAATAATTACTTTTTCTTTTTTGTTAAGACTTGATTTCTTTAATATCGAGAAAAAATGTTGATTTCATTAATATTTTTTTGATCGCTCTAGCTTCTACCATTGCTGAGGATTGATTTTGAGACAATTGTATTCAAAATTCACCGTAGTGTCGCGCTGGTCAAGTCTGCGACTTATCTACGTCTTATTTGGGTGTTTATTTTTTTTTTTAATATAGTACATCCTGTAAAGCAATGATCGGCAAATAGTTGGGAGTAGAATTATTTTCGCCATATGCCACATTCTTAGCTCTCCTCATTACGCGTTACTTTTAGATATGCCCAAAAAAATTTTTCTGGGTAGCGTAACCACCCAGTAATGCCACTTTATCCTATTATAATTTTTTACATGCCCGCTAGTGTAATGTAATATATTTAAAGTTAACATTTTTTATTTGATTTAAATAAATTCTCGTATTAAACTTTTATTTTGCCGGCTTGAGGTCCGATGTCTTTCACGCACAATTGAAAAATAGATGTTTTAAATTTTGAACCAGCCATTATTTCTTTTAATGGATTATCGTTGGGATCACCAACATTATCTATAAAATCCCGTGCAACGGGAATGACAAAGAATCATGCAGCAAGGTATATGTTGGAACAACTAAATCAAAATTAAAAACTCGACTAACACAACACAAATCAGATTTCAAATATTGAAATATAAATAACCAAAAAACGGCACTCATGACCCATTGTGCAACGAGCTAACACTGTCCGAGCTTTGACGAAACTGAAATACTTCAAACAAGAACAACAATATGGAAAGAGATTCAGACTAGAAATGCTTCATTTATTAAACACACCGACTGATATAGAATCAATTTCAAAACGGACGTCACCAAGTGCACGCTCTCATATAGACATTTGATAACAAACAAAAATAGAACAGGGAAGACGAGTCAAACAATGTACAGCTGAGTGCAATATAATAGTAGTGAAATTAAAATTAATATCGTTTAACAAAGTAAAAAGAAGCAGTGATTTTAATAATTATCATTTAAAATATAGCAAATTTCATAACAGAAACCAAATGACAAGAAATTTCAAAGTTTACACAAAGTTCAGGAAACTTACTTTAAACTTTATAAAATGGCCATCAAAATCGTAAAATTTTTTGGCAGAATTTCTAGAAATCTTATGTGCACATGATTTTGTAGGCCAATCAGTTTTAGTATAATATTGCACAAGTTAGAACTCGCTCAAAAATTTCCCCGAATTTTCAGAATATTTTTCATCAAGGGTGTTGAGTGATTTCTTTCATACACCGCATGAAGAAAAATTTATTTTGTATGGAAAAAATACACAACATCCTTGAGGAAAAAATTCCAAAAATTCAGGAAAAATTTTGAGGTTCTTCTAACTTGCAGTTTATTGTGCTAGAATAAAATGAGTTACAAAACTACGTACTGAAAAGTTTCTAAAAATTCTGTCGAAAAATATTGGAATTTTGAAGTAAATCTTTTAAAGTTTAATTAATTTTTCTGACATTTTTGTAAACTTTTAAATTGGGTTTTATGTGGTTTCTGTTATGGAATAAGCTACATTTTAATTGAAAATTATTAAAAACACAGCTTCTTTTTATTTTGTCGAACGACATCCAATTTAATTTCTACTAAGTTTATTGAACACAACTGTATGTATTTAATGTTCAAGAAATAATTATTAATGTAAATTTTTTTTTGTAGGTTTTTTTTATGAGGTCGGTTAATACGGCAAAGTAAAAAGTTTGACAGATTAGAAAGGTCGCCAAAAACTAAAATTAAAATATTTTATGTTATATGAAAAAATTAAAAATAATTCTTCACTTTTTCCAAGCTTAACTATTACAGAGTAAAGCACTTATAACTCTCGGTGTAGATCCCGGGGGGAAAAAAATAGTATGCTTGCTATCAGACTTATTTTTTTTTTAATAGTCTGATGCATTCACATATTGAGTCATATCTTTTTGCCGACCACTGCTCTTAAATGCAGAAGATAGATACTATCGTATTTACATTGTCCTAGACAATGGTTGTTTCCCAGATTTCTGCATAGATGACAATTGATTTGTTACTAAAAAATTTCAACTTACCAGCATTAGCTTCTCATATTCTTCCTCTAATAAGCTGCCATTAAAGAATTTTTGTGTTGACATTGTATCCGGGAAATAGTACCCTTTTCGGCAGACGCACTTATACGAGCCACGCCGGAAGCCCAGACCTTTTAATGCTTCGCACTGGAAAAAAAAGAAAAGGTATATATTGCAAAAGCTTACACAATATTGATAATAAATATATTAGGGTGCTATATTTTTCCCTATAAATATGCAGGTTCAGAGGCAGTGTAATGCAAGTGCAAAAAATTCCGCTGGGTGGCGCACGGATCGGGATGTTTGGAAAATTCAGGAAAAATTTAGAAATTAAAAATTTATATTGAAATAACTTCCTTGTAAGCTGGAGCAGTGAAGCTTGATACATACGAGTATATAAACGATTGAAGACGATGCATTAAGCTTTACACGAAATTTCGCTAGATGGTGCACTGGTCGAGATAATTTAAAATTCTTGAAAACAGCGCGAATCGTGTGATAGATCTTTGAATAACTTTACGGTAAGCTAGACTCTTGAAACTCTATTCATAGTTCAGAAGCCCGAGCAATGCAATATTTGATGGAAAAAATCTTTCGGGTGGCGCATGGATGTAGCTTGAAAAAAGTAATCTTGAGATCGATTTTAATTTAATTTCGATGACCTAGAGACTTGAACCTTAGCATATAGTTTAGAACTCGGTGACACAGAATCTGTAGAAAATGAAATACCACTAGGTGGTGCGCTGATCGATATAACTGAAAATCTCTGTATAACGAGAGCTATTTTGCGATCGGACTTTGAGTAAGTTTTCGGTGATCTAGAGGCTTGACACATACAACTGAAATTCCCTGAAAAAACGTTCGATTTTTGAGTAGCTTTCCGGTAATCTAGAGACTTGATACAGATAACTTTCCGGTGGTCCACACACTTGCTACTTGACAAATGCTTTAGAGCCCGGTGAAAATGTAATATTTGACAAAAAAAGTCCGCTAGATGGCTATCGAGCTATTTAGCTTATTCGTTTAAAATATAGAAATCTTCCGATAGAATTTTAACTAACTTTTCAGTGACCTAGCGACATGAAACTTAGCACATAGATGGTAAAAAATTGTTGAAGACTACATTTATATTAATGTGGAAACATTAGAGCTCGCCCACTCAAGTATATGATGTAAATATTCTAAAGTACTTTTTACTTATATCTACTTCCAATGTGACGCAACAAAACCTTCCAACTTACCATAGTTGTTCTTTGTTTACATTTATCGGTTCCAGCGAAAATATTCAAAGGTTGAGTGCTTCCTATTGCAATCCTTTGTGGGCATTGATCAATATCCACACGCCTCAAATCTATGTCAATGCCTGATGTTCCTCTATTTTTTCAGTTTTTTTTCAATATTTCGTTTTCCATAGATGTAGGTATCACAATTTCAAATCCAACAATATGTTTGCATTCGGTTTGTTTGTTTATTCATCCATTCAACCATAAATAAATTCGTGTTTTAGTGGCGATTTTTTTGTTTATTCGGATTAGCAGTTACCAATTTCATCGATATGATAGCATTGTTCATTATTGTTGTGTAAAGTTTTCAACAATTTTTGATGAGCGCACGCAAGTGTACACAACGGCATAAGTTACGATTCCAGGTACAATTTGTTTTGTCGACATTTATTTCAGTAGAGAAGCGTGAAAAAATGAGAGAGAAAACAAATATTTTTTATTGGATTTAAATAAGTTTTATTAATATATATTAGACTGTACCAGAAAAGGTTTTTTATGTTTCAGAATGTTCAAAAAATATTGTAAAAATCAAAGATCTTTATATTCATTTCCAGAGGTCTATAATTGGTAGATATTGAAGGACAAAACAAAAAACATTTTTAAAGCTTGAATTCTTTTTGAAACGTAAACTTTTCGCTTGTCACATAGCAACCAAAATTCTGAGTGCCTTTTCTGCTTAATTATTTTGTTGTTGCTTTCGATTTAAAAACAAAATTTAAGGCAAGTGAAAAAACTTTATCTAGCGCCGAAATGGCGAATAAAATACGGAAAATATTAAGATCTGAAACTTCGAGTTTTGTTTCTTTTTTTAATGTTTCGGAAACTACAAAAAAATATTTAAAAAATAAAAAAAATGTTATTTCTAATTTTAGAAAATTGAAAATTAATCAAATTTGTACAAGGTTAAGTTCGCTAATAAATTTTGGGCTAACATTTTTTTCTTTTTTCAAAAATATGAGTTTTTCAATTTTGGTAAAAATTAAAAGCTTTTTTTTTAAATTTTCCAGTTAAAAAAAAATGAATCAATTTTGATCACTGGAAAATTGTTGGATTTAAATGAAAATTTGTGGGGAGTTTCCTTTTATCATAAAAGAAGTTTTGCCAAACACAACAAACTTAAAAGATGTTTCTTTTTCAAAAGTAGTCGAGTTCTGTAAAGTTAATTTTTTCAATATTTTCGAAAAAAAAAAAATTTAATTTCTAATTTTAGAAAATTTTTAATTTTTCAAAATTGTGAAAGTTAAAGTTCGATTTAACATTTTGGACTAAAATTTTTTTCTTTTTACAAAAATATGAGTTTTTAAATTTTGGTAAAAAAATTTTTTAAATTTTTTTTTATTTTCCAGTTAAAAATAAAAGGGCTCAATTTCGGAAGTTTTGTAGGAAGTTTCCTTTTATCATTAAATGGAGTTCAGCCAAACACAAGTTTGAAAGATTTTTTTTTTTTTCAAAAGTTGTCGAGTTCTGTAAAATTTATTTTTTCAATGTTTTGGAAACTACTAAAAAAATTTTTTTTTAAAAGAAAAGTTTAAAAATTCTGGTTATAAAAAATGTTTAATTTTTAAAAATTGTAAAAGTTAAAGTTCGCCAATAAATTTTAAACTAAACCTTTTTTCTTTTTTCAAACATATGAATTTTTCAACTTTGGTAAACATTTTTGTTTTTTAATTTTCCAGTTAAAAACAAAATGGCTCAATTTTGGTCACTAAAAAATTGTCAGATTTGAGTGAAATTTCGTAGGGAGTTTATTTCATCATAAAATGAAGTTCTGCCAAACACACCAAATTTAAAAGATTTTTTTTTCAAAAGTTGTGAAATTCTGTAAAGTTTTTTTTCAATGTTTCGGAAAATAATATAAAAAAAATTTCAATTTCTAATTTTGGACTAAGATTTTTTTCTTTTTTCGAAATATGAATTTTTCAATTTTGTGGAAAAAACCTTTTTTTAATCAATTTTTTTTTTTAGTTTTTAGTTAAAAATAAAATGACCCAATCTTGATTACTTACAAATCAAAGGAAGTTCTTTTTAGTCTATGTGTCTGCTTGACAAACCGGCTAGCTCAACGTAACCTAATGTTCAAATCAACTTATTCACAAAATTTTGTGTCCAAGGTCAAAAACATTTCTCAAGATTAGTAGTATTTAGTAATAGGGGAATCCTTTTCTTGCCAGAGAAATGTATTCGCAGGAAATTGGAAACACCACACAGCAATCGCATACCGGCCCCCACGTGTTCAATCCACAGGAATTATAGTCGCCTTGAAAGCGCCGATAATAATAACTTCTCGGCAACGAAGGTGCTAAGTTTTAATTGGTAAACCGCTGCCGAAGGCTCCGTAGAGCTCATACAGCTCGTTATGAAATCCTAGAACCTAGGAACCTTTCTATCGAATACAAGTACGCTAAGTTGCTTATAGAGTGTGTGGAGCGCACTTTATTCTCAATTGCCTACTTAGTACGAGGTAGCATTTTCAACAGTGATTCTGTGCGTACTTCGTTGTATCCTCGTTAGCCACCAAACTCATTTGTTTGGCTTCTTTTCCAAGTTTGGAATATGCAGGATCTAGAGCGCCATTGTTAAAATATTATTCACTCCCGTCTAAATTCTGCAAATTGTATTTTTTTTCCAGCACCAAAATATAAAAAAAACTCAATACGTTGTCAACCTGCCTGAAACTTCGTTTTCTTTTGAACGGCTCGGATAGGTCCACCACAATTCCGACTGAGATCTACAAAACTATGGAGAAATACTTCCTGCACAACTGCGGTACGAAATATACGTTCGGTCAAGAGGTCGCTATTATTGTGTCTGCAGGAGTTGGATGCCTAGTCTACACCTTCTGTTGTCCGCCGAATTTTAGGGCCGAATATTACGGCCCAATTTTGGGACATATTTCCTGTAAACCATCACCTAAATCTCCTCAAACTCACGCCTTTTTGGCTTTCTACAAAAAACAGCTTCTCTATCCTTTTCGACACAACATCACACTAACTTACATCGCAGAGTTCGCCCATTTGTAACGTGCCCCTACAGGCAGCTCCCTTCATTTCCGAGGGTGACCCTCAATGCAAATTGTTTCTTTTGTCTTTCTGGGTTTTCTAAAACCCCACAGCGGCGACACATAGTTACAGAGAAATATGCTTCCACTGCTGTATAGTTTGAATAGTTGTAAGAGAATTATAGTATTCTTATTTAATTGAGATACTAACTTACCCTGGCGACTTCTAAAGCATTTGCCCACTCCTATAAATTTTCCAAGAAAATTTTCTTAGTCAACATGAAAGCAAAGAAAACAAAGCAATCTACTTTTATCTAAATGCTTTCGTAAATCCTTGATGAGCATGTAAGCCTGAGAAATAATAATCAAATTGTATTGATCAAAAGTAAGCATTTCGGCGAATACAAACTGCTGATTTCCTATAATCATACAATTTTTTGTTGTACCAAGTTGACTGCCTTAATGCAAATAAGACTTGTTAGAGCCTGGAGCATGGCAACAAATTGTTTCATAGCCGTTGGTTAATGCTGATGCTATTTAGCAGCCAATTTCCACTTTCATAGCTACAAATGATTTAGGCAATAAATCAGTGAATAAAAGAAGTGAGAGGCACTCAAACAAAAATGCAAAGAATAACCCTTTTTTTAATAGAAAAACAATTTTTTTTTAAAGATATATTTTTATTCAGATAGGCCAATGCGTTTGATGGAGGCAATAAAAGTTGAGCAAAGCCATGAAATGCCAAAACATCAATTGCGTAAGCGGCTTTTAAGATAAAAAATATTAGGGGTGCCAATGAAAAGTGTGAAAAGCTATGACTAGCGTATGAAAACGGATACAGTTCTACGTTGCGAAAGTTACAAATCTTTGTATTAAAAGCCGTTTCTGCTGGATAAATAAAAATAATCAAGAAAAGAAAATAAAAAGCAACCAAGAGGAAACCAACGACTACAACGGTGGAGGGGGGATGATTGCATTTTCATAACAGGCAGGTCTACCTACGAAATTGACTCGGTCTTTACCCCACCAAGCGCTGTTAGTTAAGTATAAGCTTTGTGAAGTACTGTTACTACAACAACGAGGAAGCAATGGGCTTTCTAATATGTATTTGCTAATAAGAATACAAGTTATAGTCTAGACTGGGGGCAGGTTGAAAATAAAATATACATATATGAAGTTACAAAAGGAGGATTTGAGAAAACACACCAGATTCTCTGCAACCGCAACTTCATGCTGGTAAAACATTTTAAAATCAACTCGACTACGCAATTTTTTCAAATAAAATAAAATATTTAATTCAGAGTTGTTTTGTTATATTTTTGATATTTATTTGTAAATCTTTTTTCTTTCTTTATGGCGCGATATACAACAGGTATATCATCATAAACCTCCTAAGAGATTTTTGCGCCAAGCGACCCCGTTTTGAAAAACTTTTTTTTTTTTCAAATCACTTTTGATGTTACCTGTACCAGGGCTCGAACCATGGACCTTCGGTGTGGTAGGCCGGCAACACTACCTCCACACCACGGCGGCCGCCACATAAAGTTGTGTGCACAGGTGTCTTAAATCTCATATTGTTCAAAGGTTCCGAACTTCGCTAGAAGCTCTGGATGATCATTTCACTCTGCTTATTCCCCGGACCTAGCGGTATTGATGGAAAGGAAATAGTTGATGAGATGCACATGAAGGGCTCCGAAATGGACATACACGAGGCAGACGACGCCGTGCGACCACCATTGGAAAATATGCTAAGGAAATACGATGAGCTTTCTTTTGATACAACGAATTTACTATGGACCAACCGGTACGACTGTGAAGTTTCAAGGTCTATATGGTCATTTTTGTACAAAAAAAAACTAGATTTCTTCTCAAACCAAAAAAATCTGCGGTAAGGGTATTTACAGGTTGCATCACAGGACATTGTGCTATCGCACCAATGCTTAGACGATGGCGTATGCGAAAAAGCTCCCTATGTAGAAGTTGTTAGGATGAGGAGGAAGATGAGTCGATTCATCACTTTCTTTGTAGATGTGCTGGACTACAGTCAAGGCTTCTCAGATTTCTGTGAGCACCCTTCTCTGACAGTCTGGCAGATGTGAGGGAAGTGGATCTTTCGGTCCTTCTCAAGTTCATATGGGAGACCTGACCCCCATCTTAATGAGAGCATTCAGAATGGAGATAAGTGTCTTCGAGTGGAAGTTTGCGAAATCCCATGCGCGCCCTATTAACCCAGCTTAACCTGTGGAAGTACTTACACAACTCTTAACTAAAAAAAAATATGACAATAATATTGATATTCAATCTTTATTGTATAAACGATTAACGCCAGAGACTTTTCCGAAACCTTAGTATAGAAAAAATCTTCGTTTCTGCTGTTTCTATCCCGAGTAAGATTGAAATATTGGAACATAGTTAGAAGCAGAATAACTGGAAAAGTTCCCAATGAGTAACAGAAGAGTAACAAAACTCTGGGTAACAAAATTCCCGGAACCTTAGGCAGGTACGAAACACTGGGCGCGATAGCGAAAGCTGAACTCTTTGAGTAACGAAAACGTAACGAAGCGTTTCTGTACCGAAAAAAAAGTAATAACGTTTCTTGTGCGCAGAAACTGTATAAAAACTTCAGATACAGGAAAAATAATATTCACATTCCTTGCGTCCCGAAGCTGTAACATAACCGCGGTTTCTGCTGATGAGTATTACGCAGCTTCATTGCTCCTGTGGGTTAGGGGTTTAGAATATGCCCGAGGTAGGCATACCGGTCGTAAGAGGCGACTAATATGCACAAAGGTAATGACGTGCAACTCGATGGTTGATCTACGGATATGATGCCTCTCACCTCTCATTACCAACCTTATCCTTCCTTACGCTACCACGACAGTCGGGCAGTACCGCAAGGGAGTACCGGAGGGTACCGGGTTCAAATCCGGCCAAGGAATGTCAATTCGACAGCACTCCCCAAAACCTTCGGGGAGTGTTTTTCCGTTACCACAACAACAACAACAACGCAACTTCATGTTTTTTAATACTGTAAAGATTTGTGAAAATGTCGCAAATATTTTGTAAAACTTTCGCAGTAAAAAAAATGTTTAAAATTTGAAGATGAACGTACTTATGCTCTTCCATTTGTTTGAATTATTTCTGAATAAATATTTTATTTTACCAAAATATTTCAATACATATAAAAGAGATTTTCGTTCCATCAAATACATTTTTTAAGTTATGCCACGTATTTTTTTCACTTTTCATATAATTGAAAGTGCCTTAGATGCCGCATTGCACCAAGTGTGCTCAAATGTTTGTGAGGTTTCGTTACAAGTTCTGTTTCTATACCTGCACATTTCGTTACAGTTTCGTTACTCAGGTAGCGTTACTAGCTTTGTTTCGATATCCCCCCGTTTCGGTTTCAGTTCTATTCTTATGATCATCGCTTTAAAATTGTTACTCGTTCTGTCACAAAAACGTATCGTTTCTTCCAATTTCCTTACGCCTTTTAGCATTGAGTATATCAATACGATTTTATGTCGTTACTTATCTGCAAAACAATAAGGAAACAGAAACGCGTTACAATTCCCTGCTTAGAATAATACAGCCTCCAAAAAGTAGACTTATTTGGTAAGTCGAAACCTAACAGTCATTCGAATTTTCCACACGGATCGCGGTTCGGCTTTCAAAAACCGAAAACAAAGTACTTGCGAGTTTTTCTGAATTTGAAGTCGAACCCTTTATTTTCTTATTCTGAAACTTTTATAATATATTTTTTATGCCAAAAGAGCTCTGACTCCGATTACGAAAGAATAGCAAGAAAAGTTGATATAGACCGAATACTTCGACCTCGGTTTTTATTGTTTTAAAAACTTATATATAAAAAATTTCATGTTGAATACCTTAAATTTTTTTTTTTTTTTCAAACTAATTGTTTCTTCTAATGTTATTTAAATCAAACACAATATACAATTCATTAAATATCTAAAATAGGGTTTTGTCTGACGAGTTTTCAATCTAGATAAATAATCTCTACATATAACAAAATTGTAACAGGTCAATGTCTATACATTTCAGATATATAAGAAAAATGGACCAATAGAGGCCAAATCAAAGGTTTTTAGAATTTTTGTCTGCCTGTCTGTCTGTATGTCTGTATGTCTGTATGTTTGGTCGTGCATTGAATGGATATTTTACCATTGTATTACTGGACGTTCAACTTACAATTTATGATATAATTTGTTTCGATAGTTTCACCAGTTTCGGAGATATCGACCGCAACCTTGAACAAAGTGACCCAAAATGTGTTTATTATAATATGGGTATCAAACGAAAGGTGATAACGAGTGCTTCCATTAACGATGTAATTAAGTTCCATATCTTATCTGGTGTGGGATATAATGTTTAAAATCGGACTCGGTCTTTTATTAGTTCTGAGACGCAGCGAGGCGGGCCGAGTTTACTAGTCAAAAAATTAAATTATTTGTCATGTTTTTTACATACATTTCGAAAAAATGATATACATATTTTTGCCTTGATTGTTTATCTAGATTGATAACTCGTCAAAAATGTTAAAAGCTGCTGTTCGCATATATAATTTTTCATTATTGACCTGCTCCGTTCAACGATATATTTTTCACTTCCGTTTCTCTTACCGATACATTAAAATTAAAACACATTGCTCCAATTCCAGTTCCGGTTAAATCACTGCCGTTACAACCCTAATACCCACAATGCGTCAAGCAATGAGGAATTTTTTGACATTTTTATTGAGTTGACATCACGTACGATATTAGCTCAACAAACATAAAAAACATGTCATGAGCGTCCTACCGTACCCATATTGAGCCAAAATGCTTTTTCAATTTAAAAATGGGTAAGAAGGTGTTATTTAAATACCATCCGTTGACATAAAGGACATGCACGCATACATAGATATATATTTTTATGATGTAGTGATGAGTTTATTGATTGAGTAACAAACTTACACCACTAAAATTCCGTTTTATTTGTTTACTTTTATAGATTTCTTTATGTATGTTAGTTAATATTGGCAAACGTTTTAGCTTTTATTTATATTTGAATGATGTCATTGTTCAGCAGAAAATACTAAAAAGCTTAAGTTTTCGTTTAATACATCCTGCATGCCAATAGTCATGATAACAATGATTTCGCGCGATTCAGATAGGCGTTATGACGTCAAACGTGTAAATCAACAAACAAAAGTGTGTAAAGAAAGGTGTAGAAATAAGGTGCAGCTTTCTTTTTTATTTAAGTGGTGCCAAAAATATTCTGTCAGTAAAAGATTTAAAATGAAAATCAAATCGGATTGAGCAGGGTCGAATGTAATGAAGATCACTTGGCTAGAAGGGCACTAGTTGAAAAGGTAGTAGGACCTGAACGAGAATAAACCTTTGCCATATTTGAAGCGTGCTTAAAAGATCAGTGTATAACCCACACAAGTATCGATCCGGTAACTCGTCACTAATCCGTAGTTTCCCATTATTTTGTTTGTTTAGATTTCATTAACTTCAATAGTGTTTCATACCAATATTGATATGAAGTGCGATTTGAATGTAGTTTATTGGAATAATTACACGACTCGAAACACCATTGGGTAACAAATGCCCAGATATAAAGAGGCTGTCGGCAACAAAAGGCATCAGTAGATTTCTCCAACTCGGGCTAAATCGCTGTGAAGCAACACAAGACATTTTCGAGCAATTGTACAAGAGGTAAAGGCGGCCCCCGTGGTGTGGCGGTAGTGTTGCTGGCCTACCATACCGAAAGTCCAAGGTTCGAGCTCTGCTCCAGGTAACATCAAAAGTGTATTGGCAAAGTTTTTTCAAAACGGGTTCGCCCTTCGGCAGTGGTTTGGCAAAATCTCCGAGTGTATTTCTGCCACGAAAGGCTTCTCAGCAAAAATTCAACTGCTTTGCTGGTGCCGCTTGGAATCGGCACAAATTGGTAAAGAAGGTCGGCCTTAATCTCCTCAGGAGGTATATATAGCGCCAATTTTTTTTATTTCTTTAAGGGCGGATGAACTTTTACTAAGAATATAAGGGAGTCTGTAAAGTTGATAGAATATTTCTCCGGTAAGGCCGCAATATTGCCTTACCGCATCACCTCTTGTTCACAGAGCCAACAAAGGAGTGGCTAATATTAAAGAGATATGTTTGGTTTTCTCGCATAATTCGAAACTGGCACTGATCTGCCAATGATCTCTGCAAAAGATGACCCAGCAGAAGAGACTACACCTCATCTGAGTCCCAGGCCACACGACCAAGCACATTTTTTCGAAGAAAGAACGTATTATTCATGGTTATATTTCACCTGCAAACTGCTAATAGCGGAACGTGAGTACGAGCAAGCATGTGAAACAGGGCTTCTAACAACAAACTGTTGTAGGGCGAGGCTAACATGGCCGATATTGGACTGGGCACTGTCCTACTGGGCGGCTGGCAGCGAAAAGCTGCATGCTCCGTTCTGGAGATGCTGAAGGATTTGTAGGGACGATAAAACGGGGGAATTTGTAAAACGCTTTTGTTGTGGTTAACCAGCCCTTAGGAGAATCAGATACCGGTGCTTTAATGCATTGCTTAGCGGCAGCCATTCCTATCTACCTACCTACCTAGGGCTAGCGCGCCATGCTTTGATGACTGTACCAACAAATCGCAAGTAGCAAAAGCTGTTTTTGTAAAGTTGAAACATAAATAAGAAGTCATGCCAACATACCCATCCTTTCTTAAATATGTGTTCGATACTCTCTTTCCCACTCAAAGAAAGTTGGTTTCACTATATGCATTTGATGAAGTGGCGGTGGACGAAGTTCTTTAGACGCTTAAGAGACTCAACGAGAATAAATATACTGGACCGGATGGCGTACCCAAAAACTACTCAACTTGGTTGTCACTTATGAGATTTAATGCATGCGTAGCTGAGAGCGCATTTCCGGCCAACCGGAAGTGTCAGACTTTGATGTTATTTTCAAAGCATTTCGTAAAACCTGCGAGCCATCCAGGTACAGGCGCATATGTTTTCTCGATTAGGCCGTGAAATTCTTGAGCCACCACAGAGGTGGGCGTGAAAATGTAAACCAGTTTGGGCTCAGAAACCTTATCATGATCCTCTACGAGTATGTGAAGGAAGCACTGCAGAGCTCTAACTGAACAAAAATTCTGGATACCTTAATCGAATAGACGCTAAAACTTGGTAAGCCTGTAATATATTTTAATGTCATAAGAAATTGGTAGAAATAAAAAAAACCTAAGGTGCATCTTAATATTATACCCATGATACACATGTGGTATAGATACTACGGTAACGATACTGTTAGAGTATACTACAACAGTGGCACACACAATCTACAACTACTCGTGGTATGAAGGTGATACATATGTGGTAAAGATCGTGGTATTGATACTATACTACGATGTGTGTCCCTACCATTAGTAGTTAGATTTCGTAGGTCGGTCTTCCATAGACCCAAGTGCGTAAATGCCCCAACAGTTTCCACTGCAGTAGTTTGAGATTCCTATTTCTGCGCAAAAATTCCCAACATCAGCTTATTAAATCTGAGCTCATAGCGGGAAAAGTAGATAGCTTAAATCAGACACGCAAATTACCAAGTCAACTCAACTCATTCAGTGCGAAGTACGTTCGCCAGCAGCTGCGGCGTTGTCTGTTTATTTACTAAGCTGTTGTCAAGAATTTTATTTATTTGAATTCACTCGGCAATATTGATACTCTTTTTTGTTTTTGTTTTTTGTTTCATTGGAAAACATACTTACAGACGCAAGTATTCGCGGTAAGCCGCTAAGAGTTTCCGGTAGAGTTTCCGATTACAGCTGTCAAGGCTATTATGAGGCTGCTAAAATCCTTTGCGACAATTTTGGTGTGTGTGTGACATGCGTGTATCTATATAAGCCTTATTGTTTTGATTATTTTCTAACAACCATTATACGAAGAACAAGCACTCACCGATATAGCTATCCCCATTTTAGAAAACCATATACAAAATATTGAAATAAAACGAGCGCCAACCAACAGCAACGCTAAGAATGTGTAAAGCTCGTTCATGTGGCAATTGGCTCCAGAAAAGTGGAAAAGCCAATCTAACCTAGTCTGTGAACAAAAAGTAATTGCAAATTGTTCGCTGCAGTTAGCAAATGCACACCTCCCAGATTTTATGAGCTTACGGTAAACTATAGTCGCGGTTAATTTTAACAAGTCCGAACTAGTGTCATCCAGATGGATATCGAGATAAGAACTAATTCCTAATGAAATGAAAAGAAAATAATATAAAATAAAATAAAATAAAATAAAATAAAATAAAATAATTTAAATTAAACTAAAATAAAATAAATCAAAATAAAATAAAATAAAATAAAATAAAATCAAATAACATAAAATAAAATAAAATAAAATAAAATAAAATAAAATAAAATAAAATAAAATAAAATAAAATAAAATAAAATAAAATAAAATAAAATAAAATAAAGGAAAATAAAATATAATACAATAAAATAAAATAAAATAAAATAAAATAAAATAAAATAAAATAAAATAAAATAAAATAAAATAAAATAAAATAACATAAAATAAATAAAATAATATAAAATAAAATAACATAAAATAAAATAAAATAAAATAAAATAAAATAAAATAAAATAAAATAAAATAAAATAAAATAAAATAAAATAAAATAAAATAAAATATAATACAATAAAATAAATTAAAGTGAAAGAAAATAAAATAAAATAAAATAAAATCAAGTAAAGTAAAATAACATAAAATCAAATAAAAAAAAATTAATAAATAAAATTAGTTATAAGAAAATAAAATAAAATAAAATAAAATAAAATAAAATAAAATAAGATAAAATAAAATAAAAAATATGAACTATATTTCTTAGTTATATAGAAAGGAAAGGAGAGAAAAAACTGAAACAAAACGAAAGGTAAGAACAAGAAAATAATGAGAAGGGAGGGAATGGAAGGATTAGCAAATAAATGAAGGGAAAAGATTGTCCTGCAAATTTACAATTATAATTGACATACATTAAAGTTTTGTGTTCGAATTTTAACCACTTGGCGAACTCTGCTATAGTAATAGTTAAATCGACACCAGCGCTACCTAGCATATATAAAGCTATGTAAACTAGTCCGCGAGCTTTCAAAACATACGACTTTTTCATATTTACCAAATTTCATATTCCATATTTTAATCTTCTTTTTCCAGAAAAACACTTTCTACTAGCTTTTATCAACAACTATTCAAAGCATTGTCACAATATTAAAAATATTTATGTATATATTTTCCGTTAGTCTGACTTAATCTTGCGCCTTGGTGCGATTTCACAAGATTTTGTGCAAATTTGTTTTTATTTTCTGCTTCATGACGTTTAAGTGGTACATTGAAGCCCTGAATTGGCAGCTGGAAGTTAACTGCGGTTGACGGTGTTTAATACTTTTTATTTAAGCTTCGAAGTAGAATTTAACCAATACGTATATATATAGTTTAGTAGCACTAAATGTGAATATGCATGTGAGAGTAAGCTGTTACATGCGATTATATGTACGAGAAAGTTAGGGTGGTTTAGAAATAAATAAATTCAGTTTTTTTTTTCTCTGCCGATATTTGACCAATTATAAATTTTAATTACTTGCGCAAGCTTTAACCGAGAGAAGAATACCTTCAAATGATGCAAGTGAGGCCCTCAGGACGTTAGGGATGCCTAAAAGCTGTATACCTAGTCCCGAACACCAGTGACTACATGAGAAGTATTATACAATGGATGATGAACATAAACTTTAATAAGAAAAAATATAAAAAATTTGTCAAGACATGAGTACCCATCGATGTAACTGGCCATCACCCTTTAATGTTTAAGAAATATCTTTTGTAGCAACACCCTAATGTAGCTCCTTTAAAGCACTACGATGCAGCAGTAAGCAGTTGGTAAATACGTTCGCGTGCATTATTTACTACTTCAATGGGATTTCGTTTATAATCTATTCGCGGCTTCAAATGCATTGCCACAGCTTGAGTGCATAGTTTCATAGTTTAATTCAATGGTTGTACAATTTGTTGGAAATCAAATAAAAAATGAGAATGCATTTCTTACTTAAGCATATGCTGGCATTAACTATAAATTTGTACATGAACACTAAGGATGCCTGCCGAAATCTCGGTCTTACGATTACGGTATTTTCGGGATTGGGAATAAATAAATAAATCTATGGCGCGATATACAACAGGAATATTTGCGCCAAGGTTCTCTTCAAATTTGTGGTGTGCCGATTTGAAATTTCCCTACAAATTGGTGCGACCTACAGTTTTTTTGGAACTCCGAACGGGGATAAATTTTTGCTGAGAGGCTTTCCATGGCAGAAATACTGTCGGAGAGTTTGCCAAACCACTGCCGGGGGGCGACCCCGTTTTGAAAAAACTTTTTCAAAGCACTTTTGATGTTACCTGTACCAGGGCTCGAACCTTGGACCTTCGGAGTGGTAAGCCGGCAACACTACCGCCACACCACGGCGGCCGCCGGGATTGGGACTATTTGACTTAATTATCTTAATTTTTTTGTTGATAAGAAATAGTTTTGAAAGTTTTTATACGATTATTATACTTGAAATAACCTGAGCCGTTTTTAGCAACTTACAAGAAACTGCTCCTTTATTTAATATATAATATTTTTATTCAAATGTGACATCTTCTACAACAACAAATTAATTAACTTTTTCTCTTGTTTTCAGTTAAAACCTTTGGAGAACGCTAATTTCCCTATACCGTAACAAATCGTGGAATCGAGTGATTTTAAAAATAGACCTCGAAAATAAATGGATTGCAAAAATCCAATAAATTTACATTTCTAATACTCACATAAACTGAAATGAAATAACGGGGTACTTAAACCGCCCGAAAAAGAGTAAAACGGTACTAAATTTCGTGTTAATAAAAAAAATTTAGTTGGGTTCTAGTTTGGTTACGTGACAGAAAATGTCATCCGTAATGCATCGACTGGTTTGCGGTTTCATATAAAGTGCATAGGAAGCACGCGTTTAAATTGCAGAACGAGTGGTCGGGATAGATCGAAACTGCATAACGGCAAAACTGGAGATAGTATATATGGACCGAAAATTAGAAGAAAACGAGGAAAGTGCAGTTACCCTATCTTTTTCATTATCAAGTTATATCAAGCCTCTGCTCTGTGGGGTCGTCTAATTGGTCTTGGTAATAACAGTTAATTTATTGTCTATCTAAAGCGGAAATTATTAACAGAGTACATTGTACATAGAAAATTGAAGTGAAATAATAATAATGTGCTTGTGTCGTGCTTGAGATTCCAAAATTTTCGTTCTTTGTTGTCGCTTAAATTTTCTTGATTTCTCTTCTTTAACAAATCCAAAACAGCTTACTAAATGATACGTTCCATTGGCTCCGAACTTGCTTGCACTGTCGACAGCAGTCTCCAGTGGCTTCGTAACTGTCGACATCAGCTGTGTTTATCCAGCACTACTAAAACGCTCTAGCGACACTGCATATTTAGTTGATACTACTGTACTTGTAGTATTCATAATTTTTTTTTTCTTTTTAACACTTACCTTTAACGAAAATGAAAATTTTTTAGCCAAACAAGTATTGTTGAAAAAGCTGTCAGAGCGTTCTAAGGGGTGCTCGTTATGTGAGAGTGTCGCTAAAATCTGGTATGACTAGAAGAGTGACAGATCTCATTAGTGATGGGAACGGGCTACGCTGGTCATGTCTAGATTATAGAGCTACTGATATCGAACTCTGCAAAATGTTCAGTACGAACTATAATAGCTTACTTGAAATCGTCGAATTGCTTAAGCTTTTGAACTTAGAACTCCAGAGTTATGAGTAGGCATTCAAATCACAAAAATTTCTAGTTAATTGACTATTATACACAGGGAAGCAAACGTCCAAAGATACTATAGTATTTAACCTTTTTTGGCAGCTTCTTCTTCTGCGTCCGCTCCTCCCCTTCCTCTAGCTCGCCCAGTACGCTTGCTACGGTGATGATATGCTTTATAACATCTGAGCTGAAACCTGGTATATTAGAGATTAGTGAGTTCAAGTTTCCTCAGAAAAGAAGTACATTTCCTTCTAATTTGAGCTTAATTTACAGCCGTAAGCACAACACATAATTACCATCATGATATAACTCTAATTTTAGAACAAGCGCTAAATTAAATACTTCTTCAGCGGAATTGCAAACAAGCAGCCGCACCTTCGATACAAATGCAAATCTGCTTAAGCTTTGTAACCAATTGCGTAAAATTAAACTTCATCCATTAAGTCACTTTGAAGTGAATGCTTTAATGATTAATTTCCCCAGTTGTTAAATGCGGATTTACTAACAACAAAACGAACTTTCATCCTGAAACTGTTTATATAAATTTATATGCACGTACATATATTTGTAAATATTTGCAAAGTTTGCATATGAATTAAATTGATTGCGCTAATTGAACTCTTTAATTTTGAATAAATTTAATCAAGTATTCAGAATTGTCTGGGTTTTGTGGTGTGGATTGAAAAAGTCATTATTTAACATTTCCGCAAATAAATGGTTTAATTTTGTATGTCCCCTAAGGGTATGAATATAAATACGTACAAATAATATATGCTATCGTGCCTCATTAAGAAAACTCAGCGTTTGTTGTTTTTCGGATCATTGTCAAGGGATCGTCGCTTTTGCAAACTTTTCCCAAAGTAACTGTACCAGGATTTGAGGCTTAAGTATTCGTTCTTATCAAATTTTTTTTTGGTTATTATCCACCGGTATTCTACTTTACTCCTTACATTTTTGAGAGAAAAATAACAACCACGTCCAGCTGATTCGATACGGGATTTGAACCAACACTCCTGCGTTGATGATTAACGCTTAAAGTCGTTTGGCCGCTAGTCCCTGTGTTGCTTTGTTTTGATTTTTTTTCAATGCTCCGTAAATCTATTTGCCTTTATTTGAAAAAAAAATGTTCTCTTTCCCGTCCTTATCTCTCGCGATTTCTCTTCCCTTGCCAATCTAACTTCATAAC
The DNA here is from genome assembly GCA_949987695.1 of Merzomyia westermanni. Classification (NCBI taxonomy): domain Eukaryota; kingdom Metazoa; phylum Arthropoda; class Insecta; order Diptera; family Tephritidae; genus Merzomyia; species Merzomyia westermanni. The sequence goes on from OX465293.1 coordinate 99,801,668, forward strand.
CCTTCCATCTTTCTTTTAATCAGCCATATCTATTTACCCTTCTTCTTCTTTTGGTCTTTAATCTTCGTTGTTCGCTGTCACTTTTATATTACTCTACCTCGAAGATTTTGTTATCCGTTTAATATCGCTAATCTTGTTCCTAATATTTTACGTCCTTTCTCTTCTCCAAACCTTTCTTCAACATCTCCTTTAATTGTTGTTGTTGTCTGCTAATAAGTGTGCGCGATTTTTTAGACATTCTGTCTGTGTGTCAATAATGTAAGCTGGACTTTTGTTTCTGTAGATTCTTTTTTGTATTTTTAGAATATGGTTATTGTACCTGGAACCCCTGCTCCGGTTGCATGATATTTTATTATTGGAAACTGTACAAAAACTATAGCATAGTTTGTTGCTTTTTCAATTTCACCATTAACATCAAAAATTGTAATTGAATTATAATTGTTGTCAACTGGTCTGGACCCTATCAAACTTAAAAAATAGTTAAAAGGGGTGGACCGTAATACCAACTATAAAAAATTTGTTTGCATATTTTTACCTGCACTTTGTAACCAATATTCGGTATGGGTTTCATTAGTACTATAAGCAAGCAAATAGACCTCGCCCTTCAGTTTTTCTTTTCTAATCAATTATCATGCAGCGTCACAAGCTCAATGTGAAAATATATCTGAATTTCTCAATTTGTTAGTAGCAAGAAGTTGCCTGTTAAAACTTGTTGATACACATATTTTTTACAAATTTTTCTACGAATTCAAAGAAACTTTCACTTTGTTTTTTCTCCTTGCAAAATCAACCTTTAGCCACAACTACAAACATTTGCGTATACCCTTGAAGGCGTCCTTTCAAATATTTAAAATACTTGTTTACATTTATGTAAGTTTAAAGAAAAGATTATTCGCATGCATACGACATACATACACACATTTATTCCTATTTATTTAGATTGTACAAAGATGACATGATTATGTTATACAAAGTAGATGACAGCTGTTGGAATAAATTTATTGTTTATTGAGTCTCTCTAAGGGTTTGCTGACGTCAGTGTGAAAATATTTATATAAGCTTCTATTAAAACTTACAAAAAATGTGTGTAGTTGTAAGTAATAATAGCTGGGTGGTTTTCAAACGGTTTCCGTTATCGTACTACAGGGCGTATACGTAACTTCGTTGAATAAAAGAATCTTTAAGATGTAAGAATTATTTACGACGCAAATTGCTTAGCAATTTGAATTCTGCTACGTATGTATGTAGGTGTTATTTTATTTTATAGCTAAAGTCTTTGGAAAAGTAAGGAATTTTGTTTTTGAGTTGTATTGTAGAAATGCTTATCTACACTGTGAAAAATTTAAGTTTACATTTGAGGGCAATCAAAGGTTTAAACAGTTTTATAAACATTTTTTTAATAAGTTTTAAATTTTCCCAAATTGATGGCTCAGTGGAAGATCACACTATCTCAGTCCTGATACGGAATTTTTTTAAAAATATCCTAAACCACAATTGATTGGAAGAAGAGCGTATCTCAGCTTAAAACTTACTCAATTTACGTGGAGAGAGCAAAATTTGTGTAACAAATTATTAGATAGGCCGTTCAACTTATGATTTAGGGAATTTTTTCAATAGCTTGATAGTGAAAAGCGTTTTCGAAAGGAAAGTACATCTGGATGGCTAAGCGTTAATCGTGCTAGTACACACTACTCATACTAGCACGGATCCATATTCGGCAGCGAATTTTAATACTTTCCTTAATATTCTAACGTGTGCATGCTTGCAGATGAACTTTATTTTACCGCTTTGTTCAGGATATGGAAGGCTAAACCACGAGTCCGAAATTCGTTTTAGGCAAAGTGATTCCATATCACGCGATATTTCTATGTTCATGCTAGGAAGTATAGTCACTAAAACGGGAATAGAATCAGCAGGAAGGTCAACTAGAATTACCTGCTGTCATCGAACAGGGCCTCAGCCATTTCCATTGTTCACAGCTAAGAGATCGAAAATTGCAAAACTATAGTTCTCTGGAAACAGCTCTTGGTAAACTAAGCAAAATAAACGGAAGGTTAACACAGGGATAGGAAAAATGGTGGAGGATGAATTAATAACTGTCTTGCTTTGATCTGCAGCAATGAAAATCAGAGGAAAATGCAGACGCACACTGCGTTGAAGACTTCAAGTGTGGAAGGAATTGCGTCAGTTGGCACTAGCTATCGCCAAAGAGTCATATCTCCCCAGCTTTGTTCAAAGATGCCAGATACGATTTTTTATAAAAACGCCAGCTAAACTTTTTTTAAATCAAATTTACTTAAGTCAAGTTAGGTACAATACTATTACTAAACAAGTAAGGAAAGAACAGTCACATTCTTGCCCAACAGCAGTTTACACTGCCAAAACGGTCCTAAATAAAATCAGACACAAAAAAAATTTGGTAGCACTGCCAAAACATGTTACCTGTGGTTTTTCTGCCTTACTCTCAAAAAATAAATATAAACCTCCGACCATAAACCATGCGACTCTTTAACCTCTTCGGGTATAATGTCCACATATGTGGGCAAAAGTTTTCATAGTCAAATCAATTATAATGTTTCATTATTTCTCTCTACAATGTAACAATTTATGGGGAACAGGTTCGCTCTCTCTACATTTTTAGTTTCTCTGTTTACTTCTTCTGTCGCGTCAATTTCAAATGCATTGAAATATGCAAGCTTAGATCATATTTTGTCACAAATTTTTTTTTTGTGTGCGCATAAACACTTTTCCTTTTTTTATATGAAAGGCTGGGAGTAAAAAGCAAATTTATTTTGAATGTAAGTAAAAAGGAAACTTATAAATGTTTAATAAAAAGGGGTACAAAAAAATGGTTCAGTAAAAGTTAGACAAATCTTTTTTTTCATTAAAAGTTAGAAATATCTTGCTAAAAATATACGATTTTCACACATGTCTCCTTAAGCGAACTCATTATAAGCTTTTGTTTGTTATAGCGCTTTGCTTTTATTAGAAACACTAGTGGCATTTTCCCGTACTTAAGAAGACTTTTAAGCTTCATTAACAGTTGCATGTGCTAGTTGGGTTGAGTGAAGAAGAAATCAGTCATACTTTGATGTCTATAAACTGTAGTACTAGATTTGTAAAAATTTTATTTTTCCTTTTTCAGGTCTGTGACGATAATACCTACATTTAAATATAGAAATTGAAACGTGGGCCTGTATATAAAAGAAGAAATGCATACATACATATATGCCTCCTACAAAACCATAAATGTTTTACTTTTTTGGTTAGAGATTCGTGTGGTGTATCAAAATTTTTCATCGTTTTACTCTTTTTGATGTGCAAATATCTTTGGGCTCGGTAGAGCATCGAAATTACGCGTAAGATCTGCCTGCTTCTCTGTCTTTGCCTTGTTGTTGATGTTGTTTCAGTGCATAACTGAGTTGTAAGTGAAATTTAGATTGGTATGCGTGTATAGAAATCTTGTTTAACTGCTTTGCTGATATATATGTGACGCTCTGGTTATGTGGGTGTGTGTGTGTATGCAAGCCCTTTGCTGATTGTTATTATTCGGTTATCGTGACTAAACACGACGAAATCTATTAATCGAGAAAAGACGAAGGCAACTGCGTTTATCATAAATATACACACTGCTCACAACAATATAATAACTGATTATTCATGTTAAACTTATTTTAGCTCAGAATACACAAGACAGCAGTTAATTTGCTTTGTTTGTGCAAATGCAAAAAAATAACTAATATAAAATGAAATAAATTAAATAATAATAAAATAAAAAAATTAAATTAAATAAAATTGAATTATATTAATTAAAAGGAACTATAATAATGGGAAAGAAATTAAATGAAGGGAAAGAAAGGAAAAGGAAAGAAGCATGAAAAGTAAACAATATAATAGAATACAATAAGATAAATTAAAAATAGGAACTGTTGAAGGAAGAGAAAAGCAAATTAAACAAAAAATATATTCAAGTATTCATGAAATGAGCTCAAGGCCAAGAATAATAATTTTTCACTTTTGGAATTTTTATGAAAATTATTATTGTTTTTTATTTATTAATAATCATTTTAATTAATTAATAAAAGTTTTTTGGATTGAATAGAGTAGGAAAAATGTTTAGAGACAACTGCCATAGCTTTTCTTATAGATCCATTTCGGAAGCTGCTAGACTTCACTCATCAGAGAAATTTTGGCACGCATTGCTAACCATTAAGCTAACAATACGCTGGTTTTGATGTCATCTAAACTCCTAGTTCTATTCTTATTTTTACCATATGCATGAACCACTTCCGCCATTTGACAGTTAGTAGTGTGATCATGATGGATTTTTGACAGATCTGTTTTATCATCAGAACTGCCTTTCCGTGTGCTCTCGGTTTTTGTTATTGCTTTTTTATACCAACAATTTTTTTGTTGATTTACTCTATTCAATCCAAAAAACTTTTAATAATTAATTAAAATGATTATTAATAAATAAAAGACAATAATAATTTTCATAAAAATTCCAAAAGTGAAAAATTATTATTCTTGGCCTTGAGCTCATTTCATGAATACTTGAAAATGTACAGGCCGTAAATCAACAAAAAAATTGTTGGTATAAAAAAGCAATAACAAAAAATATATTAAAGTAGAGGAACAGCATAGAACAGAATGGAAAGAGGGCCAAGAAAGGAATAACTAATAACTAAAGTAAAATAAAGTTTTGTGCTTGAAATTCATCCACTGGGCGAGGACTAATTTAACTAAATTTATGTACAGGATACACGTTTTTACACATTGAACTCCACGAGTACTTTGTACTCACGCCTTTTTTTATTAACTTTTTAGCTGACATACAAAAAAAGAAATAAAGAAAAAAAAAAATACTTTCATAACTTTCCGAAGTCGGAACTATTTTCGGAATTATAGCTTTTGTTGACTTTTGGCATATTTGTTAATCATGAACTTTCTGTCAATCTTATACTTAAAAAAATATTTTAATTAATTATTTGTGAAAGTTTTGATAAAAATTAGAAATAACTGTAGGTTCTTTGATTTTTTTGGCAATTTTGATAAGTTACAGCGACGAAAAAAAATATGAAAACAGACAAAGGTTGCAACAATTTTAACTCGGTAAAAACATAAATTGAAAGCAGGCAAACGACAATAACTCAAATATGGATAGACAGAGCTAAATAGTGGTAAAAAGATTAAATAAAATAAATAAAAGTTAATTCTTAAAAGTTCAAAAGTCACAATCCGTTTTTTCGCAAATGTCTTGCTCTGTCGGAAATATCAGACTCTTTAACTTCGCAGATGCTACTCCGTAGAGGCTGACTTATTTTGGCTATGTGAGGCACACATTTTCTCTTTTCCCTTCCTGACTTTGGAGTTTACAAAAACGTTTTTATTGTTTTCGGCGGTGCATCGTGTGCATGATACCACTACCACTACACACAAGAAGATAATTCATCAAGTTTTTGGTTGAGCTAACAATTTTCGCTCATAGCACATGGCGTTGCAGTTTTCCATTGAGTTGAATTGCTAATGAACTCGAAATAATTTTTCAATAACTCAAATTAAATGCAACTTTATTATTTCCAAATCAATGCCCAATGAAGAGATACCCTGCAAAAAACGGAAATACTCCGTTTCATACTCTATAGAATACTCCTAAAGGAGTATCAGAGTACTCCAACACATATCCTCATTCATATAAAAAAGGTGGTCCAATTTACATGGCAATGTCCGGTGATTGGATCACCTAATCCTTCTCGGAGTACTCCGTTTCTTTGCTTTGGAATACTCTATAGACCACCTACGTGAGAGTACTCTCAAAATACTCCCATGGGATTACTCTATAGAGTATTCAACAGCAAAGCGAGAGCGGGAGTAGGTGGTCCTCAAAAGAACACATACTCCCTTCTCGCTTTCGTCTAGAGTACTCTATAGAGTAATCTTTTGGCAGCATTTTCAAAGTACTCCAACGTAGGTGCTCTATAGACTATTCAGAAGCAAAGTAAATGGTACTCCGAATAGGATTAGGTGATCCAATCACCGGACATCGCTATGTAAATTGGACCACCTTTGTTATATGAATGACGATAAGTGTTGGAGTACTCTGATGCTCCAACGTTTTTTACAGGGTAATAGCAACAAAAGTAACAGCAATAAAACATATAAATGTGTGTGTAGAGTTGTTTTCAAACACGCACTAGGGATGCTGATCCCAGAATCGCGTGTTTTTAGGTACCGAAAATATGGGTACTTCTTTTCGGGTTTGGGAATATGTTTATAAAAACTTAATATTCGTGATTTCTTTGTGAAAAATATCTTAGTTTTTTTTTTGGTGACATCAAATACTTTAATTGTGTTTGTTGATTGTGTTAACTAAATTCACCTGACACTATCTCAAATCAAATCGTGACCCTAAAGCCGTTAGCAACGAAATTTTCAATTTATTTAGTCAATAAACATTTTATTTATTTAAATGCAAGATTTTATTTAACAATAGTGCTGCTTTTATCATTTCGAGTTTAAATGTATCATCCTGATAAATACATTTTTTCACAAAAGTAGTTTTTGCCCGAATGATCGAAATTGCATAAAAAGGTTTCTCAAAAATTGTGGCCCAAAAATTAAAAACATTTAAAAGAAAAATTAAATTTTCTATATAATTTTAGTTGTTAGGACTAATAATATGAAATAATTTTTTTTTATATTAAAATATAATTTATATAAAATATAATGTTTATATAAAATATAATTTTTAATATAAAAAAAAATATTAAAAATATAATTCTTTGTAATTTATCTTACATTTAGAAAGTTTCTCAAAAGTTTTCTAACTTTTTTCAAACTCTTCCAGCCAACTCTCAATTCACGAAATCGTAAAATTATACTCCGTTACTCTCGGTATTATTAAAATCCTATTTCCATCTCTAGCACACAATCATGTACCAGCATATGTACGAACTATTCAAATAACCCTCAACGAAGCCTATTAGTGTTGTTGCAAATGCAATTTTTTAAATACGAAAAGCAAAGTCAATTCTTCTTTGTTTTGGTTGACTGCATGCGTACATTCGTCTCTTTGTCAATTCTAGTAAACAAGTGATGATATAAATAGAAGATCGACTCGTTTTACTGAAAAAATGTATGCAATTATGCCAAAAACATTATTGGCCTTTTCACAAAATTTCCAAGTAAAAATTTTAAATCAAAAAACCATACCTACATTTGAAGATCGATAACTATGGAAAGACCTAACTTACGAAAATGTTTGTTGATAACGGTTTTTAGGGAATTTAATTTTCTACAAAACTGTAATCAGTAAAATTCTTTGGCTACAGTAGTTTGGCAGTTTTAAAGAAAAAATCAGATAAAACGTACAAAATCTAACGTAACAGTAAATATCAGGATAGAAATAACGGTAATTAGGAACATGGAAGAAACCGTAACCGTTGCTGTTATTAATGAAGTAACAGTAACCGTAAACGTAACTATTATTATAGAAGTAACGGTAACGGTAACCGTAACCATCAGACTAGACATAACAGTAACTACTAGGATAGAGGTAACCGTAACCGTCACTATCAACAGAGAATATCATGTAAACATAACCATTAACATAAACGTAATAGCAAACATTAGAATAAAAGTAACCATAACCATGACTATTAACATAAATGTAACCGTAACCATAGAACCGTAGCTGCAACCTTTTCCTTTCACTTTTTCTTTCCTTTCCCTTTCCCTTTCTCTTCCATTTTCCTTTCATTTTCTCTTTGCTTTTCTGTTTCCCTTTCCTTTTGCCCTTTCCGTCTGCACTGTAGGGACCCTCTCGCTTTTGCTTTCACTTTTCTTTGGTATTCTAACCTTACTTTTTCGTTTCATTTTCAATATAAATTTCAACTTCCAACTTCTTCATTGTTTTCCTTTTTATTTATTCGTCCAATTCTTGGCTCTATGTTAGTTTGTGGGCACTCATTTAGTCTTTTCTCGCTGCCTAATTGCGCTCTCATCAATTCAGCATGCATTGTTTCCAGTGAACATTTTTGTAGCCGGATTAACCTTTTCAGTGTCGATGTTTACTGGTAAAAGCTACTAAGTAAGCTAAGCTTGCCGTAAATTATTTGTGCCTAGCAGCACATATTGTTAAACATTTTAAGTATTCTTGGAAATTTAACACAGCTCTTTTTCAATACCATTTTTACTATCATGCATTCATTCATTTTCCGTCAATATCACAAATACATTTTTTCCAAAAAATGGACTTAACAGCTTTTGTTTCTTTGGCAAAGATAAGAAGAAATCCCTTCCGTTACTTCTCATTGTTTATAGATACATCTCACTATAATAGGGATGTAATGTAAATATGTTTGATAAGTCGGATCAAAAAAAGAAAAAAATTTATGCTATACTGGTTGAAGGAAGAGCTCAAAATCCTCTGCTGAACGTAATCAATGAAATAAAATGGAGCAAAAGTAAAATGTACGTATGCACAGCGGAGCCCAATGGCATGATTGGTAATATTGTTCACTTCAAATATGTAGCAATGCTCGTTTATGCTTATTGAGCAGATTGAATTGAAAATTGCTTAAACTCAACAAATTGAAACTTGCATTTGCATCGACAAAGAAAAATTCAGAAATAAATTGAGCATAAGCTGAAGTATTTGCAAATGAAGTTAAATTTATCGAGAAATGAAAACATTGCGATGTGATAAGAGACGAATGCAAAATGAGACGCGAGAGAGGTTGAAAATCTTAATTGGCCTGAATTTGTAATTTGGATCTTTAAATGTCGACTTAAAGGATTTCTTTCGGTTTAAACAAATTTTCACAGGTTTTTATGGTGGCTGCTGTGGTATAGTGGTAGCGGGATGGCCTACTATGCCGAAAGCTTTCTGGTCCAGGTACCGGAACAGGTAACATTGAAAGCGGCTCGAAATTTTTGTTTCAAAGCTCACAATAATTGGTTATCTGACGTAGCGAAAGCCAGTTGGAGTAACCATAAACTAAATATATAAGTCCTACCAGTTTGTAAAGAAAATTAGCAACAGCTAACTACAAATTAGAGGAGAATTTGGGCCTTGTTCAACTTGGCTTGAATCGCTAATTTTAGCACTAAATTGATGTTATTATTAATATTATTATTAATTTAGGCGTAATTGATTTTAAAGACTTTTGTTGACTAACTAACTTGTACAGACTTTGTCTGAAATTTTTTGATTGTTGACTTTTTCAGATGAGATTTAACCAGAATATGTTGTCCAAAAATAATTTTTTAATATATTAATTTCTATCGTTTGTAATTTATACTTTTTATAATTAAAAAAAAAAATCACAAAATTTGTTTGTTCCGATTTTTTTTAAATTAAAATTTACATTCTAAGTTTTTATCGCTTTTCAGGACTTGTGTCGACTATTTGGTATTATCGCTTGGTATTGACTTTTGCTAAGTTTGTTTGAATTCCTTTTTAAAATGCTCCCACTACGAATGGGCAATTGAAGGTGAAGAATTTCATAGAACTCCTTTGTCGATGCTGTTCAACGTGAGGTTAACCGACCACTACAAACAAAGAGCCACTTACTCAAGGCTTGGTTGGTTTTTGTTCTAAAAAATATTTACTATGCGGTTGTGCGCCTTAGCTTTTGGTTTTCTCCAACCAATCACTTGCTTCGTATGCTATTGTAATTCGCAAAGTTTTTTAATTATTTCTCACAGCAAAATCTCGCGCTAAAGTCTAAGACCCACAAGTACTGGCCCACATAAATACATACAAGGTGCCTTCTACACAGAACATATTATTTAAAATTTAAATTATTTAATATTACTACAAGGTTGTCCCTATGCAATATGTGCTCCGCAACCCGTATTCTACTCTCTGGAAAAAGAATAAAATAATATATAAAACTTAACTTGAACAACCATAACCCTAAAGCTTGGGTATCGTATTTTGCTAATTCTTTAAGGTTTTATATCCAAAAGCATTGTGCTTGACTTGGAAATAACTGATAAATTATAAGCAAAAACCCGCTCGGATTAAACAAGTTATTTCGAATCCGTTTGTTTGGTATGTGGAGTATAATTAGCCTCTTCTTAGAACTTCTTTCAGCTCTGCACTCACTCACTATCACCACAACCATACTGCTCTTGTTCGAAAAATGGGAATCCTTAAATCTACTAATAAAATCCTTTCTAGTCTTCTGTTGCCTATCCTTAGCAATCAGTTAGCCTTGTGCACCTTCTTATGACATGTAAATTTGAAATCAAGCAACTTTTGCTTTATTAAATTAAATTATATAGAAACACTTAGATCAGCAAAAACAACGATTCTGCATTATCAAAGTAAATTTTAATTGCGCCATTTTCACACTTTATTAAACTTCGCCTGCATGATATATTTTGTTTTTGTACTCAGCTGAGCAAACTCACACCATAGCTTGACCAAATTTTGACACATCAATTAAATTTGGTATGCCGGTTTCTTGGCATACATATCCCATCGCTTTTTGAATGGATGAAATTGGATTATTCTTGATAAAACCAAACACAAGCAGGGGCCATACCTTGAGGGATTGTTTGTGAAACTATTTTTAAAGACACTTAGTTTTTTGCGTTAAAGTGGCCGTTTTCGAGAAATTAATCTCCCCACAAACAAGCGTGCAGGGATTTTTCTCATGAATCGCTTTGTTATGAATTGGTAATAATTATTAATTGATTAAGATTAAAAAAAATGAAGAAAAACAAAATTATAAAAAATTAAAGAAAGGAAAAAAAAGTTGTTCTGATTACTTTTGATTTTTTTATTATTTAAAGTTTTTTTTTAGCATTGTTGATGTGTATAATGTGCTTTTACAACAATACTGAAAAAAATTAAAAATAATCAAAAAAAAAAATAAATAAAATTTGTCAAAAATAATCAAAAGTAATCAAAACAATTTTTAAAACATTTTTTTTTAGTCGTGAAAAATCATGATTTTTTTGATTATTTTTTTAATTAATTGGAGAATAATAATTAAAAATTTAAAATAATGGTAATTAATCATGAAATGGCATCTCAAAAAAATATCTAATCAAACCGGTAATGATTACGATTAGTAAACATTATTTAACAAGTCTGCGCACAACTTTTTTAAAAACATCTTCGCTTGTAAGTTTTTAAAAATTGTGAAAAAGTAAAAAAAAAATGTGTAATTAATTTTTTTTTGTTCTCAAGCCGTCATTTTCGCAGGTTGTGCCTGGTCGTATAATGTTTCATAAATCCTGCAACTGCAACGCAAGCTTCTCTGTCATGCCCAGAAGCTGACAATTCCTATTTTCTTCGAACCGGAAGATTTTCCGAATGCAGAAAATTTATATCGATTCTTCTATCTTCTATCGATTATCTGATTTTGCTCGATCTGCCGACATTTTTAGTAACTGCAGTCATTGAGCTGTCAAAACTGAATTCAGTTGATCGATAACCACGCCCACAATTCATAAAATGATTTTTAGTGAATTAGTCAAAAAATAAAATAAAAAATTAAAAAATATATGTTTCTGTACTAAGTATATAGAGAATCTACGAAAATTGGTTTTTCATACAGATCAATTGCAATATATCTCTACATGATAGGGCATCTTAATCAAACTAGATATAAAGGTTTTGGTATTAAATAAATAATTTGATATAAGCCTGGTTTATATGAAGAAAAAATGTACGTTAAATTCGCTGAGTATATACTGTTAGGTTGCATCCGAGCTAAGACGTCCTTATTTTTTTTTTCGAAGTGTTTCAGGAGTGTGGGTAATAGATCACCCTATTAATTATCGGTGGAACGAGTGCTACTACAACTTTCCAAACAAAATTCCAAAGCCAACAGCACATTTACCACTTTGAACTTGTGGCATTCAGTAAATTGCTGTCATTTAAATTAGTAATGTTAAAATATTTTGTATATAGATGCTATGAACACATTAGGGTGACTCAAAAAAAAAAAATATAGCTAATTATGGTAAAAAGAGATACAAGGGTCTATCAGCTATTCCGGCGGAACTGGCTGCGTGGATTAATTATAATGGAGTTTTTTGATCTCTAACGACTTTAACGAAATTCACTGCCAAATTTCGATTAAATCTATTGAATAATCTTATGCTCTATTTCATTTCCCCCATCGCAGTTCCGTCGGAATAGCTGATAGACCTCATATATACTTTTCTCTGGGTCAATCTTCGTACAAAGCGAAATCTTACCTTGTGCTGAATGCGATAAAGAGAGAGGTCTAGCATTCGAGAACACAAGCAAGTGCAACCCTGATGAGCTCGTAGCTTTAGCAGCCGCTTGGCTGCAAAGTTGAAATATTTTTTAAACCGCTCAAGTAATCATCCGTATCCTTTAGTATCTATATATACGTATGTATATTAAAGAGTGTTTCACAGGCATTCAGGTACCTATGTATATTTGTGTTTACATACATGCCACGCGAAGACTCAACAACCACCAGTCACAGGGTGTGCCATATAACAAGAAGAGGATGAACAATTTTTGAAGGAAAAACTCAAAACTAAGCAACACACAGACACACACACAGCTTTCCATTAAAATAACTACATGCATAAATGAATACGTGCCGCCATTTAAACAGCTCACATACTGGGCAGTCAGCCAAGCGGACAGCCTAATTAAGTTAAATTATTTTGAGGTTGGGTGCCGCCGGTGTGCTTGTAAGCACGTCACCAGTGAATAACGTTGTTGTTGCTTCTTTTACAGAAGCTTTTACATTTTCCTTGGCTACCAACAGCTTTTCACTGCCACGGTTTTTCTATGAACGTTATAGCCATGGTCTTTTGCTTACGATTTTAGTTTTGTAGACACAAGTAAGCGGATGTGGAGGAAGGTTGGTGGTGGTGTTGTGCAGCTGTCATATGTTTGGCATAGCATCACGTTTTCGCCCTCTTTGTAAATTTACAAAGTTTTCTTTTACCCTTTGAATTGAAGGAAATTGAAATGAATGCTGGACATTATATGCTTAGTGGCCTTTAATGTGTTTTCTTTCGTGTGTGTATGTATGTGTGTTTGTGTAATATGATTTTGTACGTGATAGTTTTTAATGTAAAAATCGACTTGAGTACAAATATGTTTGAATAAGTACGGGCACATTACATTAGTAGTGAACGTGACTTTGCAAGCAAGCCTTCAGTTCATTTTATTGATTTTCTAAGATTATTTAATAGTGAAACTAAACAAACAAAATACGTCAGGGAGTCTAAGTGTGGGTGTAAGCTAATTATATAGCTAGTAGTGAGCTTTAATGGTATTTATTAGTTTTAATTTAAAATAAAGAAATAGCTGAAAGGCTGTATAAATTTGACTGAATATTTTGTTTGGTTGTTATGCGATTTAAAATTTTTCCTACTTTTTCTGACACGAACATGCCATATAATAACTTTTATTACCCTATTTTGATTGATTTACGCGTAATCGACCTAAAAAATAGTACTGTCGTTATACTGAAAAGTGGGCGGTGCTACGCCTGCTTCCTTAAACTCCACAAAATTTGTTTGCTGCCGAGTTTTGCTTTGATAGCTTATGGCGAACATCGTAAATATCGCTTTTGTGAATTCAACAAAAAAAAATTCCAGTACTTCTTAAAAAAGTGGGCGTGGTCCCGGACAGATTTCGCTAATGATCACAATAAACAGTTACCGCTACAAAAGTAAAATATTTTTTATCAAATTTCGTTACATGATCCACTATAAAAGTGGAGAGGCCACGCCCATTTTCAAAAATTTTAGATTTATCGCATTTCTTCGTACTGGAGGTAATAACCAAATTGGCTTAAAGCGATATTTCTTTCAGATAGTGACTATTATTAATAAATTTGTCTATGATCCTTTTAAGAATCTTTTCTTCTTTAGTGGGCGTGGTCATTTTGCCGATTTCGTCTATGTTTCTTGAGCACATTTCTGCTTATAAGTGTAATCAGAGTGCCAAATTTCGATTTCCACATTTTGAATGGGGTTTGGTTTATGACTAATAATATTTACTAAATAATAACTAAATCAGAAATTAAAAAAAAATTTTTTTTGGCAAATTCTCTTACAAGGACTTTTGGATGTAAACTTTGGACATAATAAGTTAGATCATACAGAGTTTGTTGGTTTTTGGGGAGTGTTTTCGGAAGTGATAGTCCTTTGCTGAATATAAACCCGTTTAGCTCCGCTGCTCCCTTTTGATACTGCCCGACTGTCGTTGTAGCGATTTAGCCGCAGTCACTACTTACAGGAGGGGCTTACTAAGAGAGTCCGTTGTGTTTACTTTAAGAATTGCTGCCTAGCCCGATATAATTCCTATTAACACCGACTAGTCACCCGGAGAACCGAGTAGGATAAGGTCGAAGATCCTCTGCATATTTCTGGTTAAATCTGGATATCTAAGTATGAAATTAATCTATGACCCGAGTCTTCCCCCTTGTTATCCTCCATGCAACTGCAACAGGAAGGATTTTTCAATATATTGAGAAGCACCGCGTGTACTCCAATCGCGCAGTGTCCACTCAGAAAGATGATCACAGCTATTAAATGAAAGTTCGAGACCCGAATAAGCTTCGAAGGTCGTATGCAATCTATCCTTGAACTAAAGGTTCGCGCTTACCCACGCGAGGTGTATTGAGCGTCAGCATATAGCTTGCTCAGCTGACTGGTGGCCTATCTGTTTAAAAGCAAACTATAGCCGACCATAGGAACCCAAAATTTTCTACGCCCGCCTACGCCAAGAGATGTTAGCAGCAATTGCCAAGGATATACCAATGTATCGGGATTCAGATGATGCTTATTGTAAAAAATCTGTTGACTATGGGGAGAGTAGTCAAGCATTCCTAGACCACAATGGACTGTATCAAGATCGATAAATGGTAAGAGACTTATATAAAATCAACAAAAGCAAAAGTCGTAAACATTTGAGTGATAAAAGATTTGTGTAATACATGAAAACAGTCTTCTAATTAATAACTCCGAATTCTACACATAAATCATAATTTAGTTATTAGTCCAAATTCATTGTTCTTCCATTTTGAACGAGTTTTAACTACCCTCACGTTGCACTAATAAGATTTTAATTAAAAGCTGCATATATATAAAACAATTTAATATGCAAAACGAACCCTTTTTAAATTATTGTTTTTTATTTTTATTTATTTCGGGTATTTGTGCAGTTTACATGCAATGCTGCCGTCCATGGCGTATACGTAATATTTTCCACCTAACATGGCTGTATGTATCGTATGTATATATTAGAGCTATTTTCGTTGTAATACTTTGTGTATGTAAGCTCGTTTCATTTACCTATTGTAATTAAATTAAATTGCTGTTGTTGCTCATACAGCAGGAGAGTATGCACGCTTCATACTTTGCCAATGAAATCTTCTTACTTCCCCCGCTCTTTCACTCACCCTATCATGCTCTCTCTACTTAACTCTTGGATTTATTCATTCACGAAAAACGACCTTCGCTTTTATAATTGAATTTATAGTAATTTTTTTCTTCAAATGATTTCGTGTGTAAAAAAGTAATAATTTTTTTATAACATATACTCATTAAATTAAAAATTGTTTTTGTAGTTAATATTGTGTTTTAATTAAAATCTAAAATTGTGCGCTTCTAAAGTAAAGCAAGCAAAGTCAAGAGCATTGCCGCAACCTGTAGATAGTAAGCTTTCAACTCTTTGCGAGATTATTATGCCTTTCATGAAGATGAAAGCCCTACTAGAGCAATTGATTTTTCCGATAAAAGATTTTTGGGTTATAACTCCTGGAATGAGATAGCTAGGAAGGTAAAATTTTGCTATTATTTCACTAACTACATATGTAATGTTGATTGTGGAAATCAGCATGATTGCGACAATTTACCATAGAGCGCCCTAGCAATCGATTGTTCCGATAACCACATTTTGGGTTGAAGCTCTTGAAACTAAATAGCTGGAGACCTAAAATTTTGCAGCTTTTGTACTTATTACATATATAATGAGTGTAGTGAAAATTAGTTACATTGTAACAATATAAAATATATCCTCTATATAATCGATTGTTCCGATAAACGGGTTTTAGACTATAACTCCTAGATCTAAACAGTTAGGAACGTAAAATTTTACCTCTATTTCACTTATTAAATATGTACTATTGGTAGTAAAAATCAATGAGATAGGAATAATATTTCATATATCGCCCATGTAATCGATTGTTCCGATAAAGGATTTTTGGACTATAACTCCTGGAACTAAATAGCTGCGAACATAAAATTTGGCTAATATTTCCCTTATTATATAAGTAATGTTACTAGTGAAAATCAACAACATTGAACAAGTATAACACATAGCCTCCATACAAGAGATATTTCCGATAAACGATTTTTCGGTAATATTTTTTTCAAATAAATAGGTATGAACTTCAAATTGTATAGAGTTAATACTTATTCAAGTATTCATGAAACGAGCTCAAGGCCAAGAATAATAATTTTTCACTTTTGGAATTTTTATGAAAATTATTATTGTTTTTATTTATTAATAATCATTTTAATTAATTATTAAAAGTTTTTTGGATTGAAATGGATCTATAAGAAAAGCTATGGCAGTTGTCTCTAAACATTTTTCCTACTCTATTGAATCCAAAAAACTTTTAATAATTAATTAAAATGATTATTAATAAATAAAAACAATAATAATTTTCATAAAAATTCCAAAAGTGGAAAATTATTATTCTTGGCCTTGAGCTCGTTTCATGAATACTTGAAAATGTAAAAGCCGTAAATCAACAAAAATTGTTGGTATAAAAAAGTAATACTTATTGTAAATAAGAATCAGTTAGTGAGAAACGTAATACGAATTCGTGAAGGGTATAATGCCTTCAACACAGCCGAAAATAGAAGGCGCAGTTGTAAAATCAAATAATTTCTACTAAATTAAACATCTGAATAGATATGGTATGTATGAGAAGCTGTATAAAAGAATATGTCTGCATATCCATTATATATATTTCTTTGATCTTAGCTGCCCAGTTTTGTAAGAAATTTATATTTGCTTGTTTCATGGCTACCAAATTCCTGGTATCGTTGCTGGCCAGTTGGAGTTGAGGTAAACAAAAGCTAGCAAACAAAGAACAAACAATTATTTATTCCTTGCACAAATGCTGCTCATTGCTAAATAGTGCGAGAGCTGATGCATCGCATACCCAAAACCCTGACCATAAAAATATGCGCCACTAACAGATAATGATGAAGTGAGAAAGGCCGCATCCCAGCCTAAAGTTTATGAATTTGTGGGAGAAGTGACGTACTAAAAGCAGAGCTCAAACGTAGTGGTGAAGAGATAGTCTGAAGCATGCATCAGTTTTTGTGTTGAATATTGGATCGGATGTGCCTTTGTCTCCAAAATGGAACTTACGTCTGCTCTATCCAATCTAAAAGAAAGAGCGTCTCGCAAATCGCACCACATTGGGCCGAATCAGTCTGATTAATAGAACATATAAGGTCCCATCTAGCGTATTCTGCTAAAGACTGCAACCCATCATTGGCAAGCTGATAGTTCCTTATCAGTACATATTAAATCCTGCTAAGTCTACCTTCGACCAATTGTTTTAGGTGCGCTAAATCCTGCAGAAAACCTATGATAAAATTTACATCTGTGAGCACATCGCCCTTTTAAAGATTATAGTTGTTTATATTGAAAAAATTCTGAGCTTGGTTGGCGAGTTGGTTCGCCCGCTTCGCTCGCTACTCCACAAATGTAATTTCTATTACCATACAACATTATTTAACCTTTTGTTTGAAAAATTTATCATTTACATGTATATAAGTTATTTGAATTATACATAAAAAAAAGGAAATACATCTATACGAGTATATACATACACATTTACTATTAAGAACTAAAAATGGAAAGCTGCAATATCACAGCAGGAGTTCCTGTTGCCCAGAGGAATTCGACAAAGCACTGAACACTGCGACATAACTACGAGCACCAGCCAAAGAACAAACCTTAAAAGTAGCAAAAAACAAAGAGAAAACCAACAACCACATCGTTTAGTGCTAAAGGCTTGCACATAGCGCAGGAAGCAACACAACAATTAACAACAAATTCGCAAACAATTGTAATAACCGCAGTAAATGCAAGCTTCGAAACAACCCAAGCGAAGGGGAAGGAAAAGCGCAATGCATTTGCTAGAAACACAACAGCTTGCTAGATAAGTAAGCAGCTAGGATAAGAACTAGCCATAATCATTAAGAGAATAGAGGAGTTGAATACCATTAAATGCCATCGTCAGTTAAAACAACTAACAAAAATATCACGCTAATAAAAAAATGCTACATATAATAATGTAATAAAATTACAACAAAATTTTTTCCACAGTTGCTGCTAAGGAAATTGCGCAGTTTTTTATGGCTAAAAATGTTTTCTTGGCAAAGAGGCAATAACACCTAAAGTAATTTTTAAGAATTTTACTCAGAAGCGAGACTAATATGAGGGATGGAAGAAAATCTTGCAATTATCACGATAAATAAATGTGAATAAGTAAAATTATAGTTTGATATGCGATTTTCTTAGCATATTTTTGATACTAAATTAAAGTTTGGCGCAGTAAATTCGTATACCTTTCATGAGCATGCAACCGTATAATAACGTTGGTCAGATGTTTGCAAATATGTGAAAAAGATAAGATGGACTCAGCAACAGGCAGAAATCATATGAAGCTGTCCAAAAAATAGTTCTGTTAGTTTGACTTTTTCTAAATTGATTTAATCCCCTTTAATTTGGGTTTTTATTTTCAAAATATATACCATGACTATAAATGAGTTTCAGGCCAAGAAAAATATTTTTTTTTAACTTTTATGAATATTATTATTGTCTTTATTGTTCAATAATTATTTTGTAACTAATTATTGAAAGGTTTTATTAGAATAGCATAGAAAAATTTTAGGGACAGGCGCAACAGTTTTTCTTATAGATCCATTTTGAAAGCTGCTTGGCTTATTTTTCTGAGTTTTACCTAGCTTTTCCCGAAATACTCTTCAATCTTCTGAATCTCAATCTCAATTTTAATTTTCTGAATTTCGTTTGTCATTTGCTGAATTACATCTGACCTTTCTGAATTGATTTTGCCCTTTTATGAATTTTATCTGGGCTTTTCTGCTTACATCTGGCCTTTTGAATAGATTTAATTTACTTCGAATTTTCATTTGATTTTTTTAGAAATATACTTAATTGTTTTCTGATTTTTTTTTTCCTTTTCTGAAACAATTTTCAATATAAATTATTTTTTTTTTGTTTTTTTTTGTTTTTCCGATCGGTTCTGGTATTTAGACTTTTATATTTCAGTTTTAGTTTTCTGAATTGCATTTTCTGATATTTCTGAATTGACTTTACATTTTCTGAAATTCATTTGTCACTTTCTGAAATCCATTTGTCACTTTCTGAATTATATTTGTAATTTTCTGAGTTACATATGCACCTTTTGAATTGATTTAACTTTTTGTTGAACTTTATTTGGCCTGTCGAATTACAGTCGATGCTTTTTCTGAATTGATTTAACCCACTTCTGATTGTCATTTGGGTTTTTTCCGAAAAATATTTTATCGAATTTTATTTGTCATTTTCTGATTTATATTTGCCCCTCTTAAATTGATTTAACTTTTTGCTGAACTTTATTTGGCCTTTTCTGAAACACATTTGCCCTTTTCTGAATTTCAGTTGACTGATCCTTAATTTTCATATTCAAAATTTTAAATGTACTTTCGAAAAAAATTTGACTTTTTCTGATTTGCGTTTGTCATTTTCGAAATTTCAATTTGGAAATAATTCATCTCGAAAAGCGACTACCTTTCTCAAGTACAATACAATACAGTACAGTACCGTATTAAAATGTAAACATTTTTTTTTTTTTAACTAAATATGTTTACGTTTCAACTAAGTCTCTCTAAATTTTCAACTGCTTATCGAAATGTATCAATAAAAAATTTTAATGCTTTTGAAGAAATTTCTCGCAGTGTCTAAAAAAATGTATTTTACAATGTTTTTTCTTACAATCGCAAAAAAAAAGTCTACAGTTTCAAAACTTCTTGTTTATTACAAAAAAAGTTAAGTAATTTGGTTGCCACGAATTTTTGTAGCCAGTTTGTAACTTCGGTTACTCATATTTGTTTTGTCATGAATTGGAAAGAAAAAAGTAATGAGTTAAATTTCCCCAAAAGCAATATAATAAGAAAAGTGCCACACTTTTTGACAGTCACTGTACCGAAGCTTACGTAAATTAGAACACGAGGGGATATAGTGGCGCAACTTGCTACCCCACGACAACATGCAAGAAAAGAAATTTTAGTATGATCGAGGATGAGCGCGTCTTATATATGTACATATATATGGGCGATTTCACTTGTATCGCTTTGTGTTATTCAATTATATTATATATTATTATTCACGAAAAATAATTTTTTTTTAATTAAACTGTCGACTTCAAAACTGGTTTTGTAAATTTTGTTCAATGATCATTTTTATTTAAAAATTACGTTATAAGTAGGAAGTGTTTAAAAAATTAAAAAAATTAACAATTACTTGGCCATTTGCCTGCTAATATTTGCTTTTCTATTTGGTTTCATTATTTATATAATTTATACAACTTATCTTAATATTTTCTCCAAGAGGATTTTTTTGTTTTAAAATAAGATGCCCGCGGTTGTGCGAGACTTCGTTACCCACCCAAAAAAAATTTGTACTGTGCAGCAACGGAAAATTTGTGCTAGTTTTCAAAATAGATCTTCGCAAGTATATTTGTGAAAATGACATTGAACTGTATGCAGCATTTACTTAGTGATGTGCGTGCAAACGTTATAGCAACCGAGAGGGAAACAATGAAAGAATTTTTTATTTAGTTTTAGTTATCTTGTTACGATCAATAATTTTTATTATTTACGTAATTTCTATTATGGCAGCCATAGGCTGAAACAATTTTACTATATGCATAAAAAAAACTTGTGAGCCTACTTTTATGGCCATCACTGTTTGTTTGCTGCTATAGAAAGGGCTCATAACTTAAAGTTAGACATCTGGCAATACTACTGTGAAAATTTTATTCAATTCCATGGAGAAGTTTGTGAGTGTTGTGTTTTCAAACATGCAGATAGACAAACAAAAATTCTAAAATGTTGTTTTGGCTTCTGTTACTTCAGTCAATGCTCCACGTTACTAAAGTTTTCTTATATTTCAGAGCATGATAAGCTCCACTTGTCAACGAACTCATGGCTCCTCTCTCAAACACGAAGACATTTGTTGTTTTTTCATTTGTATGCTTTTATCACGCTATTTATTTTTGGGCTTCTCTTTTTTCCATGAATTCTTTTAAGTTATTCTATTTTTTTATTATTTTTGCTTAAGTTAATTTGTCGGTACGTGTTAAATCGAATTAATTAAAATTAAAAAGCTATTATTCAGTTCTCAAGTTACGACCAAATTGATTGTCTACTCAAAAAAATTAACTAACCTTTCATGGAATAACCCATAACCTTATAAAAATCCCCTTTAGCTTTAGACCGCATGTTGCTTTAAGCCAACCGCGAAAGTATATTTCGAAAAAATAGAAATGAATGTCACTACCATTTTCTATTGCAAAAATAATAACAACAACAAGGTACATTTTTTTAAGCTTTTATCAAAGTCGAACGATGGCTGCTTTTGATTGAGCTGAAAACGTGGAGAGCAAATGGAATTCCAGTAGCATGAAATCCGTTTATGCTGCTGACATTGTTGGTATAAGCGCAGCAAGTTTCTGACCTCAGCTGTCAGCACTCAGAGCAGCTTGTTTGCCGTTAGTGAGTTCGAAGTTAGATAACGAATGGTGGAAAAGTTTAGTTAGGTTGTTTAGAGTTTTGTTTATTTCTTATTTTTTGTATTTATTTTATTTACTTTTCTCTGTCCCTAACACTTTGATTTTTATTGTTGTTGTTGCTGGTTTTGTTATGCTATTTTATTTACTTCTGTTTGATTTTATATTTCACTGCAAGTTTAGCTTTCCTTGGTTAGTTTGCCGTTCTACTCACTTCTGATGATGGTGATGGGGGATTTGTTATGCTCAGTAATTGGTGGCCTACAGAGTGACAAGGCATTGTTGGCCTAAAGTTGGTGCGTGCAGGATGAGCTTGAATTAGGGCAGTTGTAACGGAATACAAATGCGCAGTAAGGAGAGTTAACTACGTCATTTTTGGCATGATAGAGTTGTATAGATATAGATTCTTCTTTTTGAATTGTAATATAATATCAAAGAATCGAATAGCAAAGAAACTTGAATGGCGTTAAAATTTTAAACCTTCTAGAACGTGCTGACTATATCTGTATTTTATTTGGTTGCCTCGGTTTCGAAAATTGTTTATTTCCGATTTTGGTTTCTATATACAGGTTGATTTCGATTTTTTTTCCTGGTCCCGCTTCCGAATTCTGTTACTGGTTCGGGTTTAAATACGGTAATTGCTTGTGTTCTGGATTCGGTTCCGGATTCTGCATCTCATTCGGTTTTCGAATTAAGTCCGGTTTCCAGGTCGGGTAGGATTGTGGGTTCAGAAAGTTTTTTCGTTTCGGAGTTTTTTCCTATTTCGATTTTGAACGTTTTGGACCGAACCGGTTTCAAATTCGGTGACTGTTTCGAATTGCTTGGTTCTGGTCTCGAATCAAAATTAGGTTAAAGTTGCGGTTGCATTTTCGGGTTTGATTTCAAATTCTAATTCGTTTTCAGTTTCGGTTGTATCTACGGTTCTAACTTTAAATTATTATTCGGTTCCAGTGTCGTTTGTATCTATGGTTCTGATTTCAAATTATTATTCGGTTCCAGTTTCGTATTGGAATTCGGTTCCAGTTTCGTGTTGGAATTCGGTTCAAGTTTCGGATGTATCTTCGGTTCTGATTTCAAATCGTTATTTGGTTCCACTTTGGTATTGGAATTCGGTTCAAGTTTCGGTTGTATCTGCGGTTCTGATTTCAAATCGTTATTCGGTTCCAGTTTCGAGTGTATCCTCGCTTGTGATTTCATATTGTTATTCGGTTCCAGTTTCGTTTGTGTCTATGATTCTGATTTCAAATTATTATTCGGTTGTATCTACGGTTCTGATTTCAAATCGTTATTTAGTTACATTTTGGTATTGGAATTCGGTTACAGTTTCAGTTGTACGGCTGCTTTAATTTCAAAATATTATTCGGTTCCAGTTTCGTATTAGAATTCGGTTCCAGTTTCGGCTGTATCTAAGGTTCTGATCTCAAATTTTTATTCGGTTCCAGTTTCGGTTGTATCTCGGTTCCGGTTTCGTATTGGAATGCGGGTCCAGTTTCGGATGTATCTATGGTTCTGATTTAAAATTTTTATTCGGTTCCAGTTTTGTATTGAAATTCGGTTCAAGTTTCGGTTCTGAAATCCAAAATTTCAATTTCGGGCCTGGTTTAAAATTTTCTTCGGTAACTTTTCCATGTTTTGTTTGGTTCCGGGTTTGTTAAAGGAATATATTTTTTTTATTCTGTATACCCATTTAGGTTTCTGTTTTGATTTATTTTCTGCCCAGTTTTGTTTTCCGAGCTCGATTCCGGTTTTAGGTGTGAACTGGATCTCCTTCTAGTTTCGTTTTTGTTCTAGCTCCGATTTTGGTTTCAGTGATGGTTCTTGTTCTAACTTAGGTTCTGCTGCAGTTTTCGCTTCTGGTCTCGCTTCCAATTTCGCTTGAGGTTCTAATGCCAATTCTGGTTTGACTTCCATTACTGGTTTCAGTTTCTGTTCCAGTTTCACTTTGTTATGAAGTTTCAATTAAGGTCTTCAAGGGTTTTTGCAATTTACCACATTTAGAAAACTTACCTATCAACACAATTATCAAGTTGGGCTTACCTTCTCGTTTCACTCGCTCATTGACTTTTTCTCCATTTTTATTATTCTTAGTTATCTCTACTAAGCAGTAAAGAAGAAAGTTTGCAACACAGAAACGTCAAGCTTAACTGTGACACAAAATAAAATACTTCTTAATTTTTCGAACTTTTACCCTTCATACATTTTTCATCTGTCGAAAACACACGAAGTTAGTTTGTCCTAAATAGTTTACTAAAAGTCCTTAAATAGTTTGAAAAAAGTTTGGGTAGTATGCTCTATAATTCAGCTAAATCATATTACGAAGAATTAGACTAATTTGGCTTGCTATATCTCTTGGAAAAATAAGCAATGCGTAATACTTTTCTACGAAATGAACTTTTGATGAAATCGACAGTTTTGTTATTTTAGTCATTTTAATGATGGGTGTACTTCGGTGCAACTGTCGGTATATACGTTGAAGCTGTTAAGGTAGAAAAGTGGGGTTTTCCATGTCAAAGCGACCCATAGGTGGAATAAACCTTTTCCGATTTAAATGAATTTTGGTGGGGAGTTTCCTTTTATCATAAAACGAAGTTCTGAAAAAGAAAATTTTTTTTTCTAAAGTTATGCAAACTCAAAATTTCACTTTTTCCCTTTTTATCTTATGTTTCTTTTTTACACTTCTCTGTAAAAAATTTGAAAGTCTTTGAAGTCTTTTCTAATACAGTAGTTTCCGAAGTATTCAAAAAATTCAGACCTGTTAAATTTGATTAATAATTAGTAATCAATTAATTAGACGGCTTTTTTAACTGGTAACAATTTTTCAAGAAAAGGCAATTGTTAATGAATTACGGTTAGAAATCATAAAAAAAAAATTTTTATTTTAAATAACCAAAAAAAAAAAATTTTAAATGTAAAAAATTTGAAAGTCTTTGAAGTCTTTTCTAATACAGTAGTTTCCGAAGTATTCAAAAAATTCAGACCTGTTAAATTTGATTAATAATTAGTAATCAATTAATTATACGGCTTTTTTAACTGGTAACAATTTTTCAAGAAAAGGCAATTGTTAATGAATTACGGTTAGAAATCATAAAAAAAAAATTTTTATTTTAAATAACCAAAAAAAAAAAATTTTAAATGTAAAAAATTTGAAAGTCTTTGAAGTCTTTTCTAATACAGTAGTTTCCGAAGTATTCAAAAAATTCAGACCTGTTAAATTTGATTAATAATTAGTAATCAATTAATTAGACGGCTTTTTTAACTGGTAACAATTTTTCAAGAAAAGGCAATTGTTAATGAATTACGGTTAGAAATCATAAAAAAAAAATTTTTATTTTAAATAACCAAAAAAAAAAAATTTTAAATGTAAAAAATTTGAAAGTCTTTGAAGTCTTTTCTAATACAGTAGTTTCCGAAGTATTCAAAAAATTCAGACCTGTTAAATTTGATTAATAATTAGTAATCAATTAATTAGACGGCTTTTTTAACTGGTAACAATTTTTCAAGAAAAGGCAATTGTTAATGAATTACGGTTAGAAAACATCAAAAAACAAAAATTTTATTTTAAATAACCAAAAAAAAAAAAAATTTAAAATTATCAAAAAAAATTATTTTGATTACTTTTGATGTATTTCGGTTAAAAAAATTTTTTTTTATTATTTTTGATTTTTTTTAGTATTGTTGACGTGTATATTTATGTGCTTCTACGGCAATACTGAAAAAAGTCAAAAATAATCCAAAACATTAAAAAAAAAGAAAAAACACAACAAAATTATAATCAAAAGTAATCAAAACAACTTTTTTGTTTATTATTAATTTTCTTTTAATAATCGTAAAAAATCATAACTTTTTTTTTAATATTTGTTCAACTAATTGGAAAATAATAATTAAAAATTGAAGTAGTACTAATCAATCATTGAATTGATTCCAAAGAAAACAACTAATCAAATCAGTATTCACTCCGATTAGCCATCATTATTTAACAGGTTTGAAAAAATTATTTTTCCAAAACAGAACAAAAGCGAAATTTTGAGTTTGCATAGCTTTTGAAAAAAAGTTTCAAACTCTACGTCATGAAATGTATTAAACGATTTCCCAACAAAACGTGCAAGTTTTATTCTAATCAAATGTTTATTTCAATATTAAGAGCAAAACAATGAGCTAAAATTCACATTTTCTCTTAAACAATATGTTATCGGAGCGTAGAAAATAAAAGTTTCTCATGAGTCAAATACACTTAGAAATGCGTGTTTTTTTTTTTAAATCCGTTTGTCTAATATGTCGACGGCTTAGTGGAAGATCACACTATTTCAAAATATTTTTCAAAAACGCCCTATCTCAGAATTTCTTTGTAGAACGCCCCAGCATAAAATTTTTCTCAATAAGGCACTATTTGAAAATTTAGTTTAAGACCGCCCTATCTCCGAATGAGTTTCAAAAACGAAATATCTCAACACGAATTCAACACATTTTTAGCTAAGATAGGGCGTTTTTGAATCAAATTCTCAAATAGGGCGTTGTTGAAAAAATTCTGAGATAGCGCGTTTTTGAACCAAATTCTGAAATGGAATGTAATTTAATTAAATTTTGATATAGGGCGTTTTTGAAAAATATTTTGAAATAGGATGATCTTCCACTCAGCCGTCGATGTATGATACCATTTTATATGCAGTTTCAACTCACTTGAAATGATAAGTTTCATTTTCATAACCGAAAAAAGGCACTGTGTATGTAAGCATCCAAATATTGCCACCACCACAATCATAATACGGTTTGGACCAACGGCCATCTTCATATTTCACAGCCAATGTATCATATTCGATGCGATCATCAGTTTTGTTAGAGTAAAGGTGGAAGGCTGAAAGAATAAAATTGTTTATGCTTAAGAAAAGTAAGATATAAATATATTAAGGTAGAACTATTATTGTTCAATGGGTAAAAGGTCTTGTTTTTACTGCGCACTTAATTCCACTTAAAAACACCCTATCTCAGAATTTCTTTGTAGAACGCCCCAGCTCTAATTTTTTTTTCAATAATACCCTATTTCAAAATTTTGCTTTAAGAGCGCCCTATCTCAGAATGAGTTTCAAAAACTCACCAATCCGAGCGAAAAATCTATATATTTTTAGCCGAAATAGGACGTTTTTGAATCAAATTTTCATCTTCCATTCACCCGGCGATATAGTATTGCGATGCCTAGCACAAGTTAAATCAATCCAATTCGATTTCAAGGCGGCCGCCGTGGTGTGAAGGTAGTGTTGCCGGCCTACCACACCGAAGGTCCATGGTTCGAGCCCTGGTACAGGTAACATCAAAAGTGATTTGAAAAAAGTTTTTCAAAACGGGGTCGCCCCTCGGCAGTGGTTTGGCAAACTCTCCGAGTGTATTTCTGCCATGACAGGCTTCTCAGCAAAAATTCGTCTCCTTTGTAGATGCCGTTCGGAGTCGGCAAAAAAACTGTAGGTCCCACCAATTTGTAGGGAAAATTCAAATCGGCACACCACAAATTGGAAGAGAAGCTTGGCGCAAAAATCTCTTAGGAGGTTTATGATGATATACCTGTTGTATATCGCGCCATAGAGATAGAGAGAATTCGATTTCAAAGTTTTCAGTATTACCAACAACAAAGTACGGATAAGGCTTTCTTATACAAACCGAAGTACAACTACAACTTTATTGCTAAAGCGCACAGCTATCTGCAGCCAATTTTTTTCGTAAGCATTTAAAGCTGTTCTTTGTTTTTCATAAGCGAAGCAAAAACATGTTAAAAATATTTCATCAACCACTTTTTGTTCCCAAACAACAAAGTTCAACCACAAATTGGTTTGAAAGCACACCGCAGAAACAAAACAAAAAGCATTAATTATTGTTCGGGGACAGATATCAAACAAAGCATCAGTTGACTTATTGAATACGATTTGTTTTTTTGTGTTGTCCTTGAATGTACATATAAATAGATGTAATAAAAAACTACGTATTTACTACTAATATGTGCAGTAGACTGTTGCACAAAAAATTGATGGCGTACAGCTATCTGATCTGATTTAATCTAATGCAATGCAAACCCTTTCTCACAGAAACATGTATTCCTATTTGATATGATATTTTATGATGTGTTGTCTGATTTTGCGATGTGATGTAGGATGATATATTGTCAGGTGGTGTGAAGTGATGAGATATTATATCAAGTGACAAGTTTTTTTGATTTCATGGTAATTCAAGAAAAACTACAGCTTGCTATTAAACCAGGGAGAGAACATTAAAGTAAACATCGCAGCGTAAACTAGCCCCATGATTGATTCCCAAAAGAGTCAATTAGGCTAATTTTCCAAACGAGTTATGATCATAATATTGTTAGCTAGGTGGATGAGAGTTTATCTTGCTCTGATCAGTAGGGTAAAGTAGACTTAGGGAGTTCCCCCCAGCCATCGCATTTGAGGTCTTGTGGGCACTTTATGGTTATGATTATGGTTATGTTATAGTTATAGTTATGGTTATTTTATGTTATGGTTATAGTTATGGCTATGTTATGGTTATGTTATAGTTATAGTTATGGTTATTTTATGTTATGGTTATAGTTATGGCTATGTTATGGTTATGGTTACGGTTATGGGTTTGCTTGTTTCATGTTATGGTTATGGTTTCTTTATGTTATTGTTATGGTTATTTTATGTTATGGTTATGGTTATTTTATGTTATGGTTATGGTTAAGGTTACGGTTATAGTTATGGTTACGGTTATAGTTATGGTTACGGTTATGATTATGGTTATATTTATGGTTATGGTTACGGGTATGGTTATACTGAAACGTATTCTTAGAGAACATCTCGATGGAAGTCATAGGAGCACTGCCAGCCATAGTGACACAGTAAAGTTTTCGTAGGCGAAAAATTTCATGACAGCAGAGTATTCTACATTATAGGTAAGGGCTAGTGGCGTAAAGTGTCATTCCTAATATAAGGGTGTATACCTTCACAGCCTAGCTTTAATTTCCCTTTTCGTTTACCTTAGGTCTAATTTTTTTCCTGGAACCTATAGCTAAGTAAGATCAGACTATATGAAGGTTCACTTGTGGAAAACAAAACGGTATTGTCTTTATCATTTAAAGTAACAACAACAAATTATTAATAAAAAACCAAAACTAATTCATTCTCAGTCGATATCGTCATCTTTTACCATTACTAGGATGATGGAGATGCTCAGCGCTGAGTCTTAATAACAGGCTAAATTCTCACAGCTTGAGTCACTTAAGGGAAGACACGAGACTGATCAATGACTTTGTGAAAAACAGCTTTCATGCCACTCAGATCCGACACTCTTATATTATAAAGAAATATAGTGGAATGCAAGAAAGTTCCGCAAGATTAAGCAAAGTCGGCAGGAAGCTTACTATTATTCCAGCCTATCCCACCGTATTCGTTTTGTTTGTAAAAGAAAAATACTTCCCGCATGATTTACAACATGTTAGCCTCGCTTTAAGCCACTTAAAAATATCTCAAAATATCTTGCTGCAACTTTTTGACAAATCGATGCCCATTTACGGATAAATACAAGTTTTAAAATGAATAACATTTAAGCTTTCCCTACTTGCAGCAGCCCTATATATGCGGGAAGACACATATGATGGAGGTGCCATCAGTTTAGTTTGTCAAGAACAACATTTCCAATACAATTTTTATTTTAAAAGCTTCGTACTATTCTCCTACCATCTATATACTGAGACAAGCACATCAATATTGTTGCTGACATCGACATTGACATCTTTAAGGTGAAGTTTTTATTGGTTATTGGCCTGCAACGCAATGCCTCGGATGCTACCAGTATTGCCTGTCAATTGAATACTTGGAACTCGTTGCCAAGTTAAATTGCGCGAAAACTGTGGGGTGCTACATATTGTTGTTGTACACGTTGTTATGTTGCTGACATTTTTCATTTGGCAATTTCAAGTTACTGTTTTATGTCAATAAATGACAAAAGATATTCTCATAACTTAGACTTAGTGGAAAACGGTATGCGGTATAAAAACACAAAGAAAAGACGTTTGACAAAAAGCTTGTCAATCACGTACCTAGAAAATACTAAAATGTATGTACGAGTATGTCGTGATTGTTTTTAGTGACAGTTACCGAAAAACGGCGATCGTCATGGAAAGGCACAGAACATTTTTCATTAAACTTACTTCTAGACGCAGTTGAGTTTCTTCTTCTGGCAGAGAAGCTCGTCATATTTGAACACTCCAGCGTCTCCTCCGTTTCGGTGGTAAAACTTGTATTGTTTCCTTAACATTTTCTTAGGTTTTGCGCTTTGTAGCACTTTGAGTGGTACAATGGCACTTTGAATTGTATTTGTATATTTGGATGAGCGGCCCTTTGACTTTTGCAACCATTCAGAGTTTCGAAACCGAAAATGTAACAATTAAAACAATTTGAATTTTCAAGCCTTTGAATGTTTGAAACAGAGTAAAATTTTACAACCAGCTCCATTCCATTTCATTCATTTTTCAAGGATGAGATGGTAGCCCTTTTAAATAATTTCATTTTTCAAAACTGTTCAAAGCGGTTTAATTGAAGGCGTTGAACTCTTAAAACCACAGCCATAAAAATTCAAATACGTTTAAAAACCCAATGCTCTAAAAGTTTGCAAAAAATTGCCTTTTTCAAACCTTTCGTTTCCGTTGATTTATCAATCGCTTAACCGTTCGACAGCATTTAATTTTTCAAACCCGAAAATGTAATAGTTTAAAACTATTTTCCATTTCGAAACCCTTAACCGTTTGAAATAGTTAAATTTTTTGAGAATTCAAGTCTTAAGCGTTAAATTTCTCCAAATGCGAAATTCACTACCAGCAAAACATCATTGATTCCACAAAAAGTCACTGGTTCAAGAAAAAGTCACTGGTTCCAAAAATATCACTCGTTACAGCAAAATTACTTTTTCTGAGAAATATCGCGCAGGATTAAAGCAAAATAGCTTTAGAGTATTTACTGGTCCAAACAAAGTTCCTGCTTTCGAAAATCAACTGGTAAAATCTATTGGTGAAACCAAGTCACTAGTTCGAAAAAAATCGCTGCTTACAAAATCGGTTTTTTTTTCAAATAATAAACATAAACTGTGTCACTGGTGCATACGAAAAAGACTGATACCAAAACAGACACTTGTTTCAGAAATTCTACCTGTAAAAGTTTGGTGGTCAGCTCACGCAAAGACTCACTTCAAAAAGTAGCTGGTTATACAAAAAAATCCCTGGTTACAAAAGTATTGGTTCAAAAGAAAGATACACATTTAAAAAACCAAACTTAACTGGTTCCAGGAACTTACAGGGAATACCACTAACCTTATAAAACCACTTATTGCAAAACTTGTCAATACTGTTTAAATGCAGTCACTAGTTCCAACAAATCATTGGTCACAAGAAATCATTGGTTACAAGAAGACCGACAATATACAAAAAAGTAGTTAGAGAAAGTACTATAACAAGTCACTACTTTCATTCACTCTTCGTTTCCAAAAATTGTTCCAAAAAAAGCCCCTGGTTGCAAAAAAGTTTCTGATTCAAAAACAAGTCACTGTATTTATAAACAAAATGTACTCAAAATTGCTTCAAAGTAAAAACACTTTTACCAAAAATTTTACTAAGTTGATAAATATATATACATGGAAAAATTTACTGATTATGAAAAACTCACTCCAACAAAGTCATGAGTGAAAAAAAAATCTCTAGAAATGTGACTAGTATTAAATATAACGCTTTCTTCAAAAATTATCTGGTTGCAAAAATACCGGTTGACTGCTTGAAAGTAATTCGTAACAAAGAAAATCACTGCTTAAAAAAAACGTTAGCAGTTTTAAAAAGTACCAAAGGAGTGACTTCCTCATAAAGTTGCTGTTATCAAAATATGTGCGTTGTTCGCAAAAAATCACCTTCCCAAAAATGTAAAGACTGATGGAAGTTGTTTGCTTCAAAACAAATCATTATTATAAAAAAAAGGGTAATAGGTTTTAAAGTAGCAAAAAAGTCACTCGCTTCTTAAAGCCGTTGTTTCCCAATATTTTTTTACTAGTTAAAAAAAAGTCCCCTGTTCCAAACAAACAACAAGCTACCAAAAACAAAACAACAAATTGTATCAAGGAATGTTTTCCAAAATAGCTGCTTCCATAATTTTATGTAAATTACTATTTTAAAAAACTTAAATAACTTTAAAAACTACTACGGAAAGTTACTAGCCTCCAAAAGTCGCTGTTTGCAAAATTTTCACTTGTTTAAAAAAACTCTCGTTAAAGAGAAGTAACCAATTTAAGCAAACTTTACTGGCATGAAAAAGTTACAAGCAAAGTCACTAAATTACTAAACTCTGATTCGAAAAATTGTCACAGGTTTCGATAAAATCAGTGGTTACAAAAAAAATCACTTGTTTGTGAAAAAATATTTATAAAAGTAGAAATGAAATCACTATTTAAAAAACTTAACTAAAGTTACAAACTACCACGGAAAGTCACTAAGCTCATAAGGGCGCTTTTTGCAAAAATTGTTACTTGCTTACAAAATCGCTGGTTAAAAAGAAATAACCATTTAAAAAAACACTTTAATGGTTTCAAAAATTTGCGAACAAAGCCACTAAACTCATAAACACTGATCGGAGCGTACCGTATTTATTTCTGGCGAAGGACTGTTAATTTAATATAACCCTGTTTGGTCTATCCCGTCCCATTTTATAAGAGAATGCGGGGAATAAGCATTGCAAAGTATTCCAACAATTATATAACACAAGTTTCTTCGGGACAAAAAAATCACTTCCGGGGCAATCGGCCTAGTACCGGCCGGTATACGATTTGGGCAAATATCATCCCACAACGCACATTAATGAGGAGGTACGTAGCGTCAAGTTTCGGCACCCAAAAGGCATCTCAGACTCAGTAGGGCAATGCTAGTACTTTCTGCTTCAGGGTATATAATTTATATGTAGTATGCATGCATTTGCAAATATTTTCCATTCCTCATCCAACCCAAAGTTTATGCCACAAAATGTATTTTAAGCAAGTTTTCAAGATGCGCACATATAGATACATATATGTATGTAAAGATGTGTAAATCTTTTCTTAATTTGTATGAATATTACATGATTGTCACAGTTTATTACTTACATGTATAACATAAATAAAGCAATACTTTCACTAGGGTGGGCAAAAAAAAAAAACGAATTTCTTTTTTGTGATTAGGTCACGGAAAATTGAATCACAGTTCTAAAGGGACTAAACATCATGTGACTAAAATTTCGTCCTCAATGATACCTGCCTTATAACATGGAATAAATTGAAATGTTGACTAGCCAAACGCAAATAGTTGCTAAAACGCTACTGCGATCATTGTTGTGACTTTAAAGTGTTGAGCCACTAGTGACGGGAGCTTAATGGGAGCATAACTATTACGTGCTTGCAACCAAATTCGGGAATTATTTTTTGGTAACCGCAACGTTCCAACGACGTTCCTGTAAGATATCCGGCAGCGTTCTCTTGACGTTATAGTTACGTAGTAATGATGTAGCAGTGTGGTAACTGCGACTTTCAGGCAATCTTACACAGAAACCTCTCTTCTTAACATATTGGTTGCTTTATCTTGCAACTTATTTTTAATATATATTTGTTTCATTATGTAACTATGCGGATACTTGTTCATTCTAATTTATAGCCTAAAAGTGTAATTATGATTGGTTATAAGTTGATTTTTTTATTTGTTTACTAACATTTCCTTAGTCCAATGCTGGTGTGGAAAGATTGTTAATCTTCAGTTGACACTTTCAAGTTTTGAAAACTTTAAGGTTGGCGGACTAGTGACTACGACGTTCTCAATAACGGTAATGTTACTTCAAATATAAATAATTTCAAAGCAACTATTAGTGATCGAATCTACCTCGCAGCGACTGCAAATTTTTCAAATAAAATTACTTATTCATCAAAGTCATACACTTTGTGGCAGTAACGTAATCGTTACACGTTAGAAGTGCCCATCTCCGTTATTATTACTAACGTGCTAGTGGTAATAAACTTAGTATAAGGTAAACTGCGATGAGTACCTCTTTCCGAATAACATGAAAAACTCATCTTTGGTCAGCACAAAAAGCTAAAATCGAATTTTTTGTGGCCCACCCTAGCTTCCACGTACCATAGTTGCACATACATTAGCATCAATATATTTAGATGAACTCATTGAAATGTATCAAATCTGACTTTTCTCCAAATGAAATTGTGCTTTGCCTTGTGGGCTGACTAAATTAAGTTGCAAACCTATTAAGACCACAAGCTCTGCATATTACTTGCGTGTGTCCTCACTAATCGTTTGTGGTTGTTGTGGTGAAACCAGTTCATGTTTGAATAGCTACAAAGCTGGTACGCCAAAGTTATCTCACTCAAAAGGTTTGCTTTAGTTGAAAGGGGCTTCATTACGTTTAACATTAAAGTATGTATGTGATGCACGAGCAATAGCGCCCATGCTCTATTACATATTGTGGTGATAGCAGTGAATTCAAAACGGTATCTGAACTGTTTTAAGGGCATGTAAAAAAAATACTCCACCTTCGCTGCGTTGACATATAACAATTTTAACAATTTCTTTACTTTTAATTGCCCTTTGGGTCTGTTTGATTATTAACCCTAAACACCCTACGTAAATTTCTGAATTCGAAAGAGATTGTTTACTAATAATAGCCTTATGTGTAAACTAACAAACCGTGTCATTAAATCTTATGTCCGGGAATTGGCGGCCTTGGAATAATCTGTCTCCAAAAGGCAATGATAGGTATCTATGCAACGATATCTACATTATTTTCAATGTTATAGTCACTTGAAAACATCTTCCTTTCGCAACCCCAGGGTGTTTCGGGTTAATATTACAAACAGTTTATTACCAAAAATAAATTTTTAGAATAAGCTTATAGTAAGGAGCTAAGAACTTGCGGTTTCGACCTGTTTGAAAAGCAAAGACGCACCTCGAAACCCCCAATCAGGCTATGGGTTAGAATGCACCCTAGTTAAGGCATGCCTAAAATTCACTACTCGATCTACCCGTGCTCGTGCAACAAGGTGGTAAGCAAAAAATCAAATTTTTTTGCAACCCAACGTAGTCTAAATCTTCGCCATTCAATTTCGGTTCGTTTCAGCTTCAATAAAGTATCTCAAGAATTATACAACCTGAGTCACTCCACAAGGAAATTGGAGAACATCATGAAAGTTCTTTTCAAAGAAATGGGCACGCCCTAACTTCTATATTTTCAAATGCATCCCATATTTGCGTGTTTATTTATGATCACAGAAAAGTCTTTTAGTTGGATTCGGCAAAATTTTGACAAATTTTGGTTTCCTATTGAAATATTAAACATTTATTTTTCACATGCCCTAGACGAAGAAAAACAATTTCCTATTTTAGTACATTAGAATGTTTGCCCTGTGGTTAAGCATTCCAACAAAACCATTCCCATTCTATTTATAAATAAAAGTAGTAAGTGGACAATTTTATAATTAAATTGTTTAGTAAATGTTTTGTTTTTTATCTGGAGGGTAAACTGACGCAGGCAGTCAGTGAGCTACACTTGCAGAAAGTATGTATGGAGTGCGCAATAAAAACAGTTTTTATTATTTATTTGTTTTCTAGTTATAATTGTAGCTATACGAGGTGTGTTCAAAAAGTATTGCGAATTTTGAATTTTCGCTGGTTACGTCTATTCGAATTTCGAATTTTTTGTGGCGTTATGTTGGTACTCATGTCTCTCACTTATGCCGACAAGCTCGGCCATTTTGAATGTTCAGTTAATTGCTGACAGCTGCTTTGCTTGCACGTGTTTTGGATCGTCTTCGATTTTTACCTATTTTTTTACCAAAATTGCTCAATTGTGACCAAAAACAGCATCGCATGAACATTGCTAATGAGATGTTAAACTCTGTCCGCGACGACCCAAATTTGCTCCAGAGGGTCATAACTGGTGACGAATCGTGTGCTTATGGTTATGACGTGGAAACCAAAGCTCAATCATCTCAATGGAAGCTGCCGCACGAACCAAGAACGAAAAAAGCGCGCCAATTTCGGTCGAATGTGAAAGTTTTGCTGAGAGTTTTCTTCGATTGCAGGGGCGTTGTGCATCATGAGTTCTTGCCACAGGGAAGAACGGTCAATAAGGAATATTACCTGCAAGTTATGCGCAATTTGCGCGAAGCAATCCGCCAGAAACGCCCGGATTTGTGGAAGAACAAAAATTGGATTTTGCACCACGATAACGCCCCTGCTCACGCATCGTTGTTTGTGCGCGACTTTTTGGCCAAAAACAACACACTAATGATGCCGCAGCCACCGTATTCCCCAGATCTGGCCCCCTGTGACTTTTTCTTGTTCCCTAAACTGAAGAGGCCCATGAAAGGACGACGTTACGCTTCTCTTGACGAGATAAAGACGGCATCGAAGGAGGAGCTGAACAAGATACAAAAAAATGATTTTTTGAAGTGCTTCGAAGATTGGAAAAACCGTTGGCAAAAGTGTATAATATCTCACGGGGATTACTTTGAAGGGGGCAAAATAGATATTCATGAATAAATAAATAATTTGTGAAAAAACACAAAATTCGCGATACTTTTTGAGCACACCTCGTATATGGGGCCATAGCCGGGATCTTTTTTGGAGGTAGCCATTTAAATGGTCAGAACGTCTTTAGCCAACCCCCTTAAGCAGGCCTTTACTATGTATCAGTAGCCAGATCTGAATAAGAACGTATGCCTAGAAAGGCTTAGCTCGTTTTTTATCGTGGCCACATAACATTAATTCGATATTCAACTACCTATGTACATTACTTATGTACATATGTATATAAAAACTGTTGCCACAGCGGAAGCCTTAACAAGGTAGCCAAGTTTATGGTTAACATATCAAAAGTTTTTCGGTAGATTTCTATAAAAAATATTTGCAGGCAGGGTTGCCACCTAACTTTTATTATACATTAAAATACTTATGCATGTAATTCTTTAGTTATAATTTTCGTTATGGGAAATGTACTACATTTAAAGCGTTTCTAGTTAGGTGTTGCCACTGCGTTCGTTTTTAAGGCATGTTTAATATTTTATTTGCTTAATAATGACATATAAAAATAAGAAACTGAAATAAAAAAATGCGTATAAAATGCAAGCAGTTTACATTGATTTCCTACAATAATGTTTTCAAGTAGAGTTGCCACCTAATCTTTATTATATTCGATTATTAAAATAAATTTAACATCCTCATACCTAAATTCGCTACACCGTTCTGTATGAAATTGTGTGTAAAATTATATGGATTAATCATAGGCTGTTTTGTTTAGGTTTTATTTTTGGCCACATTTTCACACCGTTGCCATATGTATGAAATTATGTAACATTTTTGTAAAACACACATCGTTTTTTATTCAATTTTTTTGTATGCGATTTTGTTTTGCGATTGTTTTTTATGCTCAATATCTACCGCAAAAAAATGTGTTTCAAACGATATGTAAATGAAATTGTCAACTCTAGTGTTGCCATCTTAACTTAATGTAACATTATATCACTTAAAAGTCTCAGTCACACAGTGACTTGTCTACCAGATAATTTGTATGTCAAAGGTCGCTATACTTACTATTACATTTTCTAAGAAATTTCACCTTACAAAAAGTAAATACGCCCTTCATACATATGATTCTATCGGTAAAAAACATTGGCGATTTTTTTTTGGTAAGCACTTAGCGACTTATGACAAAGTGAATATTTTTAAAAATTGTTAATTTCCTTTGAACCCAAAATTGAGCGCGCATATAATATTTTCTGATTGGTTAGTTTTTTGTTGCTTTCAATACAAAAAATTATTAAGGTAGCAGAAAAAGTTTATCTTGTATCGATATGATGAACAAAAAATGACGGATGATTCATTGAATAGAGAAATACACTCGTTTAACAACTTTTATAAAGATACCTCAAACTAGCTTCCTTTCAAACTGATATACTTATTAAACACTTAGTTTCTTCTCTTTATAGTTAATATATAACTTCAAGCTAATGAATTATATGAAAAGGTATCGGAATACCACTTCGTACATCCCAGTGTTAACGTTAAGGCTTACCTTTTAGTTTATTTTTTAAAAGAATACCCTTACTAAGCCCACTTATTGAACTAACTGAGGAAGATTTCAATTATGTTTGTATTTTTCCTGTTAAGCTTACAAAAAAAAAAATCGTAAGTACACTCAGAAATCAGTAGCCACTGCGAGTAGGCAAAAGCAAAAACAGAAGTGTCATGACAACTAATAAACACTTCAGTATTAAACGAGCACAAAAAATCAGAACAAACATTAGGCAGAATACGAATAAGCGCAGCTAAAGGAGATGAAAAAACTGAATGAAAAATGAAAAGCAGGGAAGAATGAGGTCTGAAAATTTAAGAAAATAATAAAAGTTCTGTATAGTTTGGTGTGAGAAAAGTCTAGTAAATACAGAAAGATAAAAAAACAAAATTTAAAACAGGCCGATTGACAAGTTAAGGGTGGGTTATAAGTAGAAAATCTGTCACTGTTATGTATGTAGACCATATACAGAGCAGTCATTTTATCTTATTTATTTTTATTTTATTTTATTAATTTATATTTTATTTAATTAAATTTTTTAAATTTAATTTTATTTTATTTTATGTTATTTTATTTTATTTTATTTTATTTTATTTTGTTTTATTTTATTTTATTAATTTATATTTTATTTAATTTAATTTTTTAAATTTAATTTTATTTTATTTTATGTTATTTTATTTTATTTTATTTTATTTTGTTTTATTTTATTTTAATTTATTTTAGTTTATTTTATTTTATTTCATTTTATTTCATTTCATTTCATTTCATTTCATTTCATTTTATTTTATTTTATTTTATTTCATTTTATTTTATTTTATTTTATTAATTTCTATTTCATTTAGTTTCATATTTTTAATTTTATTTTATTTTACTTTATTTTATTTTATTTTATTTTATTTTATTTTATTTTATTTTGTTTTATTTTATTTTAATTTATTTTAGTTTATTTTATTTTATTTCATTTTATTTCATTTCACTTCATTTCATTTCATTTCATTTTATTTTATTTTATTTTATTTCATTTTATTTTATTGTATTCATGAAAAGAGCTCAAGGCCAAGAATAATACTTTATCACATTTTAAATTTTTATGAAATTTATTATTGTTTTTATTTTTTTAATAATCATTTTTAATTAATTATTAAAAGTTTTTTAATTGAATAGAGTAGGAAAAATGTTTATTTTATTGTATTTTATTTATTTTTATTTTATTTTATTTTATTAATTTATATTTTATTTAATTTAATTTTTTAAATTTAATTTAATTTTATTTTGTTTTATTTTATTTTATTAATTTATATTTTATTTAATTTAATTTTTTAAATTTAATTTTATTTTGTTTTATGTTATTTTATTTTATTTTATTTTTTTTATTTTATTTTATTTTAGTTTATTTTATTTTATTAATTTCTATTTCATTTAGTTTCATTTTTTAAATTTTATTTTATTTTACTTTATTTTATTTTATTTTATTTTATTTTATTTTATTTTATTTTATTTTATTTTATTTTATTTTATTTTATTTTTTTTTATTTTATTTTAATTTATTTTAGTTTATTTTTTTTATTTCATTTTATTTCATTTCATTTCATTTTATTTTATTTTATTTTATTTTATTTTAATTTATTTTATTTTATTTTATTTTATTTTATTTTATTTTATTTTATTTTATTTGATTTTATTTTATTTGATATTATTTTATTTTATTTTATTTTATTTTTAAATTGATGTTTTGCTGGCTCGAGGTCTAGTAAAATATGTAATAGAAACACACAGGTTTTCTTATTTTTTTCCCATATATTTCCCATATATATCGCCAACGTTTTTAGCGGACATTTTTGGGTCGGACAGGGTATACATGAAAATTTTAAAATCAAATGAAAATTTTTTTAGTAGGTCATGAAAAAAACCGTAAAAATCGAAGTCGAAAAAAGTCAAACCGTCTTTAGGGAACTGTAACAATAAATAATTTAATAACAAAAAAGCACATACAACAATAAACAATTTGGTAAACAATCATAAACATGTACATTAGGGTGGGTCGATTTGTAAGGACGAAAGTTAACCGATATCGCGCCATCGATTTTTCGATAGGTTTTGGGCTCAGGAAAAAAAAGTTCCACTACGCGTACAAAAAAAAATATTTTCGAGCCTGCGAAATTGAATTTTTTTGACTTTTTTCGACTTCGATTTTTACGGTTTTTTTCATGACCTACTAAAAAAATTTTCATTTGATTTTAAAATTTTCATGTATACCCTGTCCGACCCAAAAATGTCCGCTAAAAACGTTGGCGATAAGGGTACCTGTACATATATCAGTTTCCGTTTTGTAATTGAGTCTAATGTTTGGAAGAGTATTAATTATATGTAATATTCGTAATGTGAATCGTTTGTTGTAGTGTTGTTCTTGATGTACAATTGATGTCCGTTCGAAATTGGGAGAGTGGCCGATAGTTGCACAGTGAGCCATAAGTGCTGTTTTCTGAGTGCTAGAGTAATGTCATTGGTTACGTCGCATTTATGTTGTGCTAGTCTGATTTTTAATTTTGATTTGGTTGTTCCCACGTAGATGCTTTTGCAAGGCTCGTTGGTTTTTCGGTTGAACGGAATTTTATATATGACATTACTTTTGTCTAATTGTGGTATTTTTGACTTTGTTTTGTTAAATATGTTTTATAATACTAGCTGGACCCGTGCGTTCCTTGCGCAAAAAACAAAAAAAACCAAAATGGTTTGAAACCTTTTGTTAGTCCAGGTCCAGGATTTTTCAAACCTTTTTCTCAAATTATAAAAAAAGATTTTCAGCTACACTTGTTGTGAGACCACAAAAAATGGTAATTCTATACGACAGCACGTAACTGCTAATATAGGTCCAAAAATCTCGGGAAATTTATCAAACGACGCGTTTTGATCTCTGTATCAATAATCCGAAAGCGGAAATTAAATAATTTGTTTCAGTGAAAAGTTATTAGTAAAAAACCCGAAAATTGCCTAGGT
The DNA here is from genome assembly GCA_949987695.1 of Merzomyia westermanni. NCBI lineage: Eukaryota > Metazoa > Arthropoda > Insecta > Diptera > Tephritidae > Merzomyia > Merzomyia westermanni. Next base: position 99,842,601 of record OX465293.1, read on the forward strand.
CCGATCCCAAATATGGGACTTGATCCAAGGTATTTATGTGCACAACACCTTTCTGCGTAGGCTTCAAAAAAATAACCTTAGCCGGTCCAACACCGGCTACGCGGTTCACAATATTTCTGCACAGAACACATTTCTGCACTTTTCGGTACACCCTAATCTGTGATTACAACAACCACATGAAAATGACAGAAAAATTTCAACTTTAATTGCAAATGTCTCTGAACAGACATAAAATATCGAATTTCCGCTTTCGGATTATTCATACCCGTCCTTTGATACCTTTCCCGATATTTTTGGACCTATATTAGCAGTTACGTGCTGTCGTATAGAATTACCCAAAAAATTATACAAATATGCGCAAACAGCTATTTGAAATTCCACCACTTATATTACATTCACATTGAGCCATAAACTTGAGTTGATTGCCAACATCAATATGAATTAACTCAAAAAATGTCCCTTTAACTCGAGTTTATGACCCAGTGTGGACGCAGTCTTATTCACTTATTTTAGCAATGTTCAAGTGTAGATGGCGCGCTCGCCTTTAATTATTCTAGCACTGTTCAGTCTTACTATTCAACTGTAGATGTCGCGAGGCATATGAATGTCACAGTCACAATAGCGTTGCAGTACAAATTGATTTTTTTGTGCATTCACAATCGTTTATTTTAAAGAATTAATTTTTATAAAATACGCTTAAGCAAAAGCACTCCGCTCATTAAAACATGGTTTCGCATGTAGAGCTAACCCCCACCTTTAAAACGATACCTTATTTATTAATATTGGTTCCAAATGAGAGCAGAAAATTAGGAAATAACACAAAAAGACCTTACAGAAATAATATATATGATATTGGACGGTTTGGGGGCTTTTTCACCCTGTCCTTATCATAACAGTCTGACTTTGTTAAACGTTCGAAGAGCAGAGGTACATATGTGATGTGAATATTAAAGGGGCTTCGGAGTTTTGTTGAGTATTTGTATCTTTTGATCTACTCAGTAATGTGTTGTCCGGGAAGTCATTGTTTCTTAACAACGATCTGATTTCGTTTACAACCTCTTTGTGGTAAATTTCGTCCGATATTTGCAAAACATACGTCGTATACAGCCCCTTGCTGTATTCATTATCATCGCTTTAGGGTGTTTAGAGTGGAAATTGATAATTCGTCCAGACGCTGTTGGTTTCTTATACCTGATCTGGGTTCCTCTCGGGATTATCATCGAGTCTAGGTACGGTTATTTGCCTTCTTCTTCCAATTCTATCGTAAAGTTAATGTTTCGGTCAAACGAGTTTAAAGCTTCGACTGCAAAATGAGTCATCAACATATTTTGTTAGAATTCTTGGTTTATGTCGAAGTTTTTCCATCGTCTTGTTTAATAGTTCCTCCATTACAATGTCAGCTATAACTGGCGATGCTGGTAATCCTATCGGCATTTCTTTCAATTGAGTGTATACCGTATATTGAAATTTAATATGGACTTTCTTCGATACAAAATTTCAAAATTTCCACAAATATGTATTTAGGTATCTTTGTATGTTCTTTTATAATCGTCAATTTGTCTCTTATTATGTCAAGTGCTAAATGTGTCGAAATGCTAGGAAACAGGGAAACAACGTCAAAAGAGATGAGTTTCTCAACATCACAAATAAATGTATTATTTATTCTTTCTTTAAATTCCAATGTGTTTCTTATGTTGTATTCGGAGGTCGTCGTTACATTTTTTAAAATATTCAAAATATATTTACACAGCCCGTATGATGGTGAACCAACCGCTGAGCAAATAGGCCTGAGTAGTGCTCCTTCCTTGTGTATTTTTGGGAGTCCATAAATCCTTGGGGGGATTGTATTTTAAAAAAAACTGGGTGTTTCTATTACATATTTTAGTTGACCTCGAGCCAGCAAAACATAAATTTAATCATATAAGAAGGTCGCAAAAACTTTCATACTTATTGTATTTTATTCTTTTTTATTCTACTTAGTTTTTTAAATTGAATTAAATTAATTAAGCTTACAAAACGCATATTTTTCGTTTGCAAAACATTTAAAAAAAAGCGTTATAAAATCAAAATTTGATAACAAGCTTAGACCTTGAATAAATTAATTTTCAAAGAAAGCTTAATATACATATTTTTCCCCAAAATTTTTTTATTTATTTTCAATAAAATATTGAACTCTGCAATTTCAATCCATTGTTACGAAAATAGTTTAAATATTTGAATTTCAAAATTTCAAAATTTCTTTCTTGAAGTTGAAAAAGTTTCCTTTAAGCCTTCACAAAATTAGTACTTAAAGCGCTTATTATAGAAAATCTACTTTAAGTTCCTTTTTGAAAACATTTTTGAAAACATTTACAGAAATGCTTGTTGGGCTTCGGGAAATATTTTTAACTTTGTTGCCAGTGTTTGTATTTATTGTATTTGTAATTAAATATTTCCTCTGCTCTTGCTGCGGATGTGAACATGAGTAAAGTCTGCAACAAGGGTATGAGCTTTAAGTTTGGCAGCGTTGCAGCATAAAGCAAAAAGTAAAATGATCAACTAAGAATGTCTAAGTTCGGGAAGAAGCGACTATTAAATACCCATCTGTAGTAGATGCGAGTATTTTCAAAGAAATATATATAATATTGTAGTCGATTTTGTTCATTTTCGTTACGAGTGTCATAGTCATGTAAATGGTTCTGTAGCTTTCAGCAATCGTCATTTAAAATGAAGTATCTTCAAATCAAACTTTTGAAAAAGTTATGAAGAGACTAAGATGACCAAGTCATTTAAACTACATTTTACTACAAAATTTACTTGCATTGGTCAATAAGTTTTTTCATTTTATCTGTTTTTTCATTTTTTCATTTTCAAAGGCAAACTTTCCTTGGCCGAAATGTAATAAGTACAAAAAATGTTATTAAAATATTTCTATTTTTATTGAAGTTTTCATCTGCACGGATGGACAATGGTCATGGCCCGATCGATTTCTCGATTCATTTTTAGAGCTTTGATATTTGGAGCTCTACATATTCAAGCCTATGTTATGTGTACTAAATTATAATTCCCTATATATCTGTGCACTAGTATATTTGGTTACAAAATGGCAACTGGGTATATGACATTCAGTTTCACCCGAGCTTAGTCTTCCTTGCTAGTTCTTTCGCCTTTAACTTCCAACTTTTAACTGAATATAGTTTTTTTTAATCTCTTTTCAGTCTTCTTTCTTCTATTTCAACATGTAGCTTCGTCTACTCCTAAAGCTTTTTGGTGCGTGCCAGTAGTAAGCCTGCTTTAAGTTCAAGCAAATGTTTTTATTAGGAACAATTTAGTTTTAGTTTGTGAGAAATTGCTGAGGTTAAAAATGTTTTTATTAGAATGGTAAGAGATGCGGAAGTTAACGCATATGGTACCATTGATCTAGGTCACAATTAGGCGACTAGGCTCGTGTAAACTGTTGATGTATACATATACAGTTGTTGAAACACATAGTTCGTTAGAATAACCATAGTTAAAATTGAGGGAATATTAAAATATCAAATATTCAAAATTTGAAAAAGTTAGCTCAGAGTCCCGGATTATCGGCATATTTAATTATTAAGCTAATGTGAATTAATAATGGAAAATCTTAAAATGGTTTAATCTTAAGAGGTGGTGGAAACGTAATGAAAGGGTAAGTCCGTTCTTTATGGGATCTTTCAACACTAATAGGCGAAGGAAATATCATGGTAGGGCGGGTTCAGAAGCCTGGGCGCTAGGTGATCTGTGCGCCACAAGAAGCGATAGCTAAGAGGGAAAGAGGTATTCTGTTGTTTAGATGATTTAGTCAATATTTAGTGACCAATCCGAGTTTAAGAAGAGCCAGTCGCAATAAAATTTTTTGAAGTGAATAAAGAAATAGGGACTCTGTAACAAAAAGTGTAGGGTTCTTTTATCGGAAGAGAAGGTTACGAATCCCCCACACCACTGGTTGTCAGCCTCTAAGACGGGTCCCGACAGGCCTACGTCATTCCGTACCCTGTACCATCATTATTGGTAATGCGTTTGCACTCCGTGTGTCTCCCCTCCTAAAAGAGATTGTTTCCAGAGAGCAGCTAAGACGAAATGGACGAATTATGGTCGGGCACACAGCATAAACCTCACCAAAAAAAAAAAAAAGACATGAAACATAACAATTTGTTTCTTATAGATTTCTTTGTGCATCTGAAATATATGTATTTTTAATAACTTAACTAATAAAAACTTTCTCAAACTTAAGTGCAAATATTAAAAGTTCAAACTATTTATGACACTTTCCTGATTTCCTTACTTTTTACCCCCCTCTTCATAGTTGCTTATGTATCTTCCGTATTTAGTTTTCCTACTTTTCCGTAAATATACGCTTACTTACATTTCAGATATTGCTCGTTGCGTGCAATCACTTTTTCTGCATTTTTCCGCGCTTGAAAGAACCATTCAGATGTATTGCCCAGATAATGATATTCCATGGATAAGTCCTTGGCAAGGATGGCACCTAAGTTTGGTGCTGGCAGACGATAAGCGAATGGGCAGAAGAGTCCCGACTGCGCAGGATGTTCATTCCAGTCAAAACAATTGCCAGCAGCAAAAATGTCATCGTCAAATTCGACCATAGAAAGGACGGAAGCATGTAAAAGATTAACGTCGGCTTGTGCGGCGGCAGTAGTCATTTTGAAAATCCTGCAAAAGGGAAACGATGGAGAAGGAAAATTAAAAATATATTAAAGAAAATGAGTAGATGAAATACTATTGCAAATCGCAATACATATAGAAGTGAGGAATCTTTGAAAAAAAATTTGTAATTAAAATAAAATAAAAAAGTTGTTGTTAGCAGGAACGAGCATAGTATACCCAGCAGTAGGATTGAACAAAAACTTTCATTGACACATCGCTTGACCAAGCAAACGGCGTTCTTTAATTACTTGTTTACGTTATTAACTTTCGGTTTTGAAAAGGTCGGTTAGATCTTTCAACATAACATACTTTTTACTAAGAATTGAAGACTTTGCTAGTTCTTCATAAAGTTTTATCTATTAAAAATAACACTATCGTTTTTCTAATGGAAACATACCTAACTACTACTGATTTAAATCGCCTAAGTTTTTTGCCTTTCCAAGTTAGATATTTATAAGTTCTAACTGAATTTTCTCAAGTTTTCCAGCTTCGGCGATTGATTTGGTTCCGCACTGAGGTTTATGAAATTGTTCTTGGTTGAAATAAATAACCATGCCTCGATATCTCTCATTTTTCAGAAACTGCCTAAGGTTTTCGCATTGGTTGTATTTTTTTAGAGTTTATCGATTTCTATCGATTACCAATGTTCCACATATTATGTTAAATGTATCTTACTTTCAGCTCTATGAATAGTTCGATCTTTATAAATTTTTATCACTTTTAATATATTTTTTGTTAGCCTATGGATGGATTTTGCGTCTAAAATAATTTTCCTAGGCATTGTGCGATTTTGCAATTTTATCTTATCAAATATTATTAGCCTTTGAACGATAACTATCGAGTATTGCTTCTTTTCTAAGACATATCACAGTAACTCGTTTTTTATTGATTTTCCTCAGCTACATTGTAATCGGTTCTAAGCCATATATATATTGACTATTTACTCAGAGATTCTCAATAATTGTATATATTTTGTTGGTATATACTTTTAATTAGAAGGCTTTCTTAGTTATTTTTTTTTTTAATTTTCAGCTATTTCAGGGTTATTCGATTGCTCTGATACCGTACAATTTTTTAAAAATTCTTAGAAGATTTAAGAAACGGTTTTTTGGTATATATCGATTTTTCCCTTTTGTCGATACGTATCAGCTGTTATCGACATAGATCAATTTATAAAAATTTCCAGTTGTTGCATTTATTTTAAATGCTTCGGCTGGTTTTAGTTTGCATCTATTTTATCGTTTTTATTAATAAAAATCAAGTGTTATCGATTTATACAGATTTTTAAAATGTCAACCTGTTGCATATCTTTTACTATATTTTTTTTTTATTCCATTGACTTCATTAAAATGTTTCGGACTTTCATGGCTTTATATTGATTTCCCAGACCTGTTAAATAGTGATTACTAATAGTAATGATTATTGGTTTGATTAATTATTTTCTTGAGAATTCAATATTAATGATTATTTTCCAATTAATTAAAAAAATAATAAAAAAAATCATGATCTTTTACGGTTATTAAAATAAACAAAAGTAATAAAAAAAAAACGCAGCTGGCGCTGAGCGACAAACAAAATGTGAGAAAAATTGTAGGTACTTCTTGATCCCACGTTAGGGCTCCCACTGGTTATAATAAAAGGCAAAACTTGAATGTAATATTTAAGTTACGTACTCGTATTCACTTGCATTCATTTAAAGGTTAACAAACAGTAGGAAATTATCGACGGTGTAGCTTTAGTTACCACACGCTGCGAACAAAGAAAAATCAGATTAAACAATTAAAAAGCAAACCGCAGAATATCCTTGAAATATTAACTCAATGAATGTATGTAAGCAATGATGGATAATAAATATTTCCAGCGTTAATTTGATAATTCTTGCAAAAACATTTTTATCGAGAATAAGTTTGCAACAAAGTGATCAGTTAAAAGCCCCTATTAAAAAGACGAAAGGTGGATGCGTTATAAAGGAACACGCGACTAGGGAAAGAAACACAAGCTCTTCAATTATTATATAAATAGAAAATAGATTTGATTAGTAATTAGTTATCAATGAATCAAACAGCTTTTTTTTATTGGTAATGATTATTTTAATTGCGTTTCAAGAAAACGAAAGGAATCAAACGCAAAAGTCATTTTTGCTGTGCAGTTGTGAAAAATTAAGCTTTGTGAAAAAAATAAAAGTTATAAAGTTTTTTATTCATACTCTGTGATAAAATTAAGTGCGAAAACCAAGTGGTCTACTTTGAAGTTAAGATTTAATTGTTTTCTAGTGTTTTTCATATTAGAAGTTATTCAATTTAACTAGATTTTATTTACATTTGCCGCGTCATTTTGCATACTGTTTTTGGAGCGGTTGATTGGCTTTTGTCATTTCTTGCTTTTGTTTTTGTTTTTTGTGCGCACTTTTTGTTTTCTAGCCTAATTCTTTTATAACAGCTGTTTGCCTTGTGTTTATTGAGTGTCACAATACAGTGTATCTCAAACTGCTCGCTACTATTGCCTTTCAGTGTTGCCTTCTCTTACTGATTGTCCCTCAAATATTAATTTTTTATTATATTCCGGATTTGATAATTTAATGATGTCATGCATATATCAAAATTGTCAAATCAAAAGCGAGTCAGAACGCTATGTGGCGTGTTGGCTCTGTGATGGGCTTGCCCATATCAAGTGTGCTGGGTTGACCGGGAGAATCGTGGACCTGGTACATGATGGCAAGGGCCTACGTTAGTCTTGTGTAAAATGCCGTTCAACCGAAATTGATCTATTAAAAATGTTTAGGAAAATCCGTAATGGGTTTTCCGAAATTGGCAAAAACCTGTCTTTACTAGTAGAAAAGTTTCATGAGTACGAAAGAGGTTTTAACACTTTTAAGTGTTTAGACGAAATCTCCCCTGATTCAAATACTAATATCCGTTAAAACAATCCTAGAAATACTGATGATTCCTCATGCCCTGTAATCCTAAACACAATTCCAATTCCTAATGCTATCGCACCGTTATCGTTAGAACTCATTGATTTAGCCTCTCCAAATCCATCAGCGCAGCCTCTCCAAACCATCTACTTCGAAGACAGCCTCGTCGAAGTCAACTTCAAAAAAAAGAACCCCAGCCCCAACCTATTAGGTTGGCACCTGAACCAACTATTAGGAATCTGGTTGTGGTTCCACGAAATAAATCTATTTTTGTGTCTCGTTTCGAAACTGACATTACGGAAGAGGACTTGAAGTTTTACATTCAATCTAAAATCAAACCCGATAGTCTGACTATAAAAAAGTTTAAATTTAATTATGAGAGAAACGTCTCCTCTTTCAGAATTGAGCTTTCATTGAATGATTTTGATTCAGTTTTGAAGAGTTCGTTTTGGCCTTCCGGGGCTTTTGTGCGTGAATTTGAACATTTTAAATTAAATAAAAATCCTCAGGCAACCAGAAAACCTTTTATCGAGCATCAAAGTGGCGTATATCTAAATAATTTATATTTAAGTATGATACATACTGTGTGTTAGATATAGCTGAGTATAATGATGGAGACTCAGATAGCATTATACACCCACGCAAACATGCACACGCTGTGCTGTGATAGAACAAAAAAATGATACACAAAGCATTTTCTATAAATAAACCTACGTGCCAGCCATTAAGTAAATTATTTTAATTGCACGACTTATTAATTGAATAAATTAACGATTAACATGATAAAATGAAACTCACTTCTGTGTTGTTCTCTTGCAGCACATAGCAAGCTTAACCTTTAGGTGGGCGCTTAGTTCTGGGAAAATGTGTTAAATATCAGGATGAATTAATGCTTAAATAGTAATTAGATTGTGGTTACGGGCACACGTAGCACAATTAAGCTTTTGTGCAGAATAAGGCCAGATGAAAATATGACGTGGAATTCGGACACATAAAACAGGCGATCGAGTCTAGAGCGTAAATTTCAGGCGGAATCAATATTAACATCATAGAGAAATATCTCTCTATAACTTAAAAATGTTTTTTTTTCTTATGCAGGAAGGAATGGTCTTAAGCCTCTTTGAATTCCAAAGAAAATAGCAATAAAATTACTTTTGATAACATCAGTAGCTCGGTCGAGTTTGGAATGGACCTCTTGCAGACCATCGATAGTCAAGAAGATAAGAGGAGCAGAACAGAGCCCCGTTAACCCCAATTTGGCTACCAGGTACGGACTCGCAAAAAAAAAAAAAAAAAAAAATTCTCACGTGTGCGTGAAAATCGCCAAGACACGTGTATTTTTATTTTTTCTCCCCTTTCCAAAAAAGTATATTTGGTTCATTGGACAGAAAAAAAAAATTCTGACGTGTGCATGAAAATATTTAGTTCATAGGACAGAACTAAAGCTTGTTTTTGTAAAGGAGTGTTATTTGCCATCCTGTAAAATATATCAATATAATTTCCAAAAAAAAAATTATTTTAGTCCCAGTCTAATATTCACTCTAGGCAGAGATGTTAGCAAGGTATTATTAATAGCAACTTATCATCTCATTGTATATAACTTTAGGCTTATTATTCCTCTTTATTTCATTGCTAGGCAATGCGAATATTTTGTTTGATGTACTATTCAGAAGCATGGGGGTGATCGTCTCTAAGTCACCACTGTAATCGCCTATTGTTGTGAATTATTGTATGACGCTGTCAGTGAGTCCTCTATTCTTTGTCATTTCCTTTTACTCGCGAAAACTTTTGACACCAGCAAATTGCCATTTTCAGTTCAACTGCAAACACGGTTGGTTGTAAAAAAAAAATGTAGAATGCAATTAATTACGTCGAAGAATCAAAATTGGTGAGCGGAAAACGTTTTGATTTGATTGAATAAAATATATTAGTACCTGAGCGACCGAGCTTTGCTCGGAATTTTCATAGGTTGCCATACAATTTGGTTTGCTTTAGATACTCATCAGTAAAGATATACTGGTTGTTTGTATGTAAAATCTTACTTACCAGCAGTGGAGCCTTTCAAAAAGAGATTTTAAAAACATATCTTGATAATAGTGACTCCTTGATGGCTGCTCAAAAAAGTTCTCCCCACATTTTCGACAAGATTTTACAAGATTTCTTGCTGAATTGTATGGTTAGAGGCTTTCGATTGCAATCAAATAATAAATCGAGAAAGAATAGTGTCACATGGGTAAATTTTTCGGTTGTGCTCCATATATCGATAAACATTCTTTGACTCCTTCTTTATTTTTCCAGAGAGAATTATCCATAACTTTTTATATTTAATACATATGAAATCTAAGCCAACACTTACAGGCAAACCATGTTCGGAGTACGTCTCTGATTTTCTTTCGAAAGCATTACTATCAACGTATTTGGTGGCTTTACTCTTGCCACATATAGCATACCATGCATGAACATCGATGAATTTAGCTCCATTCCGACAATCTTAAAAGTTTGTCCCTGAGCTTTATGCTCAGCCGTCGCATGGTACACCCTAGCGACCCCTTGGATTGGTGTGAATCTCGGTAAAATCAGATAGGTGGCAACCCCGTAAATAGATCCCATCTGGCAACACCTAGGTTAAAATTCTTAGAATGTGGTACACTATATATGTACCAATTTTCTTCCAAATCGGTTCAGCGGTTTTCGAGATAGTGTGGATATACAAATATACAAACATACAAATATAAAGTTATAAGATAAGTAAGGCCAGACTTGTGTTTAAAAAACAAATGAACAATGCTTGCTAAAAACCATATCTCAATTCCATCCATATACACTAGCCCCCATATTCATAAAAAATAAAAGAGGTTTTTAAGGGTCTTATATTTCAAAATTTGTATGAAAATGTCATTTTTAAAAGCTTTATAAACCAATTTTATTTTTTATGAATATGGGGGTAGAACTTCAACTTAACTTTCAAAGCGCTCTACTGAAAAATTCAAAAATAATTAATTTGGATTTTTTGCCTTATTGCCAAAGATATAAGTACGGTAGTTTTAGTTCAGGTATAACCTAACATTATTACTCAGCTGCGACCTAACATAACTCAGAAGGTACGGTAACTTTTTTACTTGATTTAAGCCACGAATATATAAATCTAGCTCATCGTCACTAAATTGGGGGAACTACTTTCATTGCGCTTATATGTGTTTCAGAGTTTTATTACAATAGCTTTATATGAAATAGGTTGATAAATTGAAGATTTCCAAATACTACGTGTCTAAAAAATTTTATGAAATGGATGTATTTATAAAGTAAAAAAAAATAGTAACTTGGAGTTCAAACATTGGTCGTATTCTCTAACATTTTAGAAAAGAATTTGTTTGGGAGAGAATGTCTAACACATTCATGAATCTAAATAAGCTCAAGGATGGGAATAATAATTTTATGAAAACATATTTAATAATTTTTGCTAATTTTTATTAATATTAACATATATCCTCTTTTTTTTTTTTGAATGGGGAATGACAATTTTTTAGAGACAAAACGCCATAGGTTCTCTTATAGATCTTTTTCGAGAGCTGCTAAAGTTCTTTATCAACGAAAATCTATCACTTCCTGTTAACCATAAGGCTATCAAAGTGATGGTCTATTTGCCAGATTTATCTCTATTTCTTTTAATTTATAACTGCTTGAGGTAGCAACTATTGTTTGACATTATCATTCCTAATGTTGGGTTTGTTGAATGTGTTCATTTTTGACACTTCCGATTTACTATCGATCTGTTTTTGTACAAATTTGTAACACCATTTGAATTTTTGTTGTTTTTTTTTTTTAATCCTATACATTTTTAAAGTATTAATCACTATAAGCTCAAGGCGAAGAATAGTAATTTTGATTGAAATTATTTCTTGATTTTTTTTTAAATTTTTCAATAGTTTAATTATTTATTAAAAGTTTTTAATTAATAGACAAGGAAAATAGAAAAAGATTTTTTTTATTACAAAAGGTCCCTAGTTCAAATACCGGGCTTTGTACCATTAAAAGTTGTTTAAAAACATTTAAAAAACTTCTCATTATTTTGCTTTCGGAAAGTCGCACTAAGTCGAAATAAAGTAAAAAATTGGAAGATAAGCTCCGCCTAAATCTGCTTGGATGTATATCGCGACAAGTTATTTTATATTATGTTTCTTAAAGACCCGGCTCTTCAGAACTTACATTTAATCAACTGAGTCCGATTTTAAGTATTATACTTCCGAAACCAGTTGAGTTATTTATCACCTTTGGTTTGATGGCCTTATTGTACTAACATGTTTTGGATCACCCTGGCCCACATATTGCTCAATAATACCCAAATTGATTGAGTTACCGAAATATGGAATATCCTTGCATTAAATTTTTTAAACGGTTTTTGTTTGATACCGGCCCAAACTTACATACAGACAAAAATTCTAACAACTGTTACTTTGGATTCTATTGCCTCAATAATGATCTCTCCTATCAATTTTTCTTGAATATCTTCAGTGTACAGATATCGACCTCTTACATATTTATTGCATGTAGCGACATATAATTATTTTTGTATTTTTAAATGTTTGTTTATTTTCGAAAGACAGTAATTAAAGTAATAATTAAAATAAATTTGAAGCGCCACATAATATAAAAATAGTAGGTACAGCCTTATATATTGGCCTATAAGCCTTTTAAAAACAACAAAAATTTTGCTTATTTTATTGTATTTACAGACGGACGGGAGGACATTGCTCACTCAATTTTTTTTTTCCTCCTAAGCGCTCTGCTATCTATAAGCCTATATCTAACTCTTTTCATCTATGCCGTTACAACCTACTTACAGGGGAATAAAATTAATACGCTCAGCTGAGTATAAAAATTACAATAAAATGTTAGTGAATATCAAATACAATAACGATGAAGCTACATCAGATATAATGTTATTTCACAAATTAAAGTACTTTCTTGCGGCCTCGCTGATTAATCGTGGGCAAAGTAGAGAAAATAATATGTTAATTCGCCCTGTCAACAGATTCACGAATATGACGCACGATGTGGAGACAATGTGCTGTTGCTAAAGTAAATAAAATCACCGTTAGTTTTTTACGACCTGAGCTGTGACTTTTTTTTCGCCACGAAGCTACTGCGCAAACCCATTAATCTCGCTTTATCTACGTTTCACATTATAATTGCACGAAATATATGGGTAATTTGTGTGACCACAGCATAGAGCGGAAGCCAAACGGCGATGAAATATGTAAATAGTCGTGGCCTCAGCAAATTCTGCGGTTATTTGTGTATGTTTTTTGTACGATTATTTCAGCAAATAGCTCATGTAATTTAAATTGAATTTTGATGGTGACAATGATATGGACATTAATTTTGGATGAATAAAATCGCTGAAATGTGTGAAAGTTTTTTTGATTTAAAAAAAATAATAATAAATACCAGTAAATGATTATACTCTACTTGAAAAGAGTTCAAAGTCCAAAATAATTTTTTTTTTTTTTAAATTCCACTGTTATTCTTTAATTTATAATAATTTTACGTTTTTTAGTTACGGTCCTATGTATAAACAATTTTCGTAAAAAAATCACATGGTTTCTCAAAGATGTTTGGAGTTTACAATTTCAATAAAAGTGAAGATAGCGAGAGTTGAAACGCCTCGCCTTATTAGGCTTTACCGAACAGAAATTGTGCATAGGTTTATAGGGGTCTCTTCCCATTATAGCACCTGAGGCTGTTATTGATTTGGTACCCCAATTATTCTGCATATTATCTTTGAGATAAAAACCCAGTAATTGTGTCAATAAGTCCAAAGTTTTTTTTGGTAATCCTACAATTGTCGTTTGTGTTTTAATTGCGGAACATTTTTTCATGAAGAATGCATTCCCAAAGCCTCAATTAATCCCACTTTTACAAGCTCGACAGTAGATATTTGAGTAGTGTTTTTACTTGAAGGAGCTCATGTGAGAATAAAGCATCATAACGACTAATATTCTATAAGAGTAGATTCATGATTCACGCTCTCTCTGAGTTTTCTTTGTTGGTCCGTGGTAATCCAATTTCGAAACCAGAAGGGAGCCTTCCTAGGAAACCACAGTGACTGTAATGCGGAGCGTTCAAACACCTAGACTGCCTAAGTGAATTTCGTTTGTACAGTGCTGTAATTTATACCGTGCCACATCACTAGTTTTGGCTCTAATTTGCTGTTTGGTGGGTCTTAGTGAGGACTACTAGGTTATATTGCTTAAAATGCAGGGATACCTCTATTGTGCCTGTGTCCCCATGAAGTTCAACTTTAGCTGACTAGCTCTTCATATATATATCCTAATTCTTTATTTTAAATCGCCTAACCTACTAACCGACTTTGGCCGTCCAATAAAGCTCGCCAGTCGTTCTTCTCTGTGCCAATTGGAAACAACACGACATCGCGGCTCCACTTGGTCCTTTCATCGAAGTAGTGGTCTGTTCCTTTCTCTCCTGCCACCGACAGGTGTCGATAAGAATGATTTCTGGGACGGAGTATCTGCATTCATAAGAACAACAGGGTCTAGCCAACGAAGCCTCTCGTGGGGAATTAAAAGCCTTTGGACTATGTCGGTACCCGCTGTTGCCAAAACGAGAGCTGCCGTAAATCTTTCGAAGAACCAGTTTCTCGTTAATTCTCAGAGCCGCCGCATCAGATGCTGTCAGTGTCCAAGCTTCCGGAATATTACCTAAGCATCCTTGTATAATATAGGCAAGGGTGATGCTCGCTCAACACTATGCAGAGGTTGTAGGTTAGACAAATTCCAGAAGCTTTACAACAGGTACCCCTTCGGGGCGGGGTGCTTTAAAGGGAGAGAAGCTGTTGATGATGAATAGAGGTAAACGACTGTGTGGAAACGACTCAGGATGCTGAAAATTATCGCAGTCAAGGAAATGTTGGTACTGATTGTCATCACAGTTTTATATTCTCTGTAGTTACCTGTAGACCTTTTCAAGGCCCCGAGTGAATCCTTAAAAACTATGGCCAAAACCCACCTTGGCTTTCTTAGCTGTTTCTTTGGAATATGTTCACAAGTCTTTAGTGTTCCTTGGTTGCTACTGTATTGTGTTACACGTTAAGTCTAGGGTAGCAAAATTTACCAATAGCTCGTGCGCCTGAGGCATGAACATGGGCATGAGACCTCTTAGAACATGGAACGCAGTTAAGGTTATAATCAAGTGTGAACAAGAAACCATCTTTTGAATCGTAAATAAAACACAATTTCCACATATTCCAAATTTCGAAAATTTCTTTATAGAAGCGAAGAAGTCCCGATATTTTTACCCCTAACATGCATCTATGTTTGTACTTAGTACCTTCTTCAAATATTTTCCTCAATTTCGGCCATTTTTTTTAGCCTTGAAAGCTCTTGTCAAATCTTTTTTATTTCGGAATTTGTTTAAAAGCAGCACAAATCACTAAAATTCCAGCACCACCTAAAGCAAGTTAATTTCAATTTTTCTAAGCTTTGTACATACTTTAGGGGGGGGAGGTTGTATCTCAGTAGGTACATAAGTGCAAACACTTAATCTCGCCTCGTTGAGGTACTTGGTATGCTTACTATTGAGATTTACAAAAACAAAACCTTGAGTGACGTTACTAAAATACTTCACTTGCAGCAACTTCAAGCCACTCGTTGGTTGGCTATAAAGAATGAGAAAAGTGGGCGTAAACTGCATAAAAACAAAGAAAATTGTATGTGCATAGCACAGATTTGAATCGTACACGTACACAATTGTAAATGTTGAGCTCTTTAGTCGGTAATTTTACTTTAGATTCACGTAGCGTACAGTAAGTGTCAGCGCACGTTTTGTAACAAGTTCTTGTAAGTGCGATAAGTGTGACCCCTTAGGAATTTTTTTGTTTTTCTTTTTGTAATCTAAATGCTGCCGAGTAGCTAAACTATTTTTGAAAAAACTTTCTTAATCCACTTTTTATGTTACCAGTTCCGGTACCCAAACTTTCATTACTGTATGCCAGCACAATACCACCATACAACAGTTTCCCCCTGAAATCGTGCCCTACCAATCATTAGTGTATAAAAACTCGACAAAAGATGAGTCGGGCTATCCAAAGAGTCTTATAAAAAATTGGATACTAATGTGCAGACCATCTGAGAGCTCTAGGCCTTACTAGCTTTGGATATATTGATAACAAAACAAAAACTTTATCTAGAGGTTTCCAACGCTATCTTTGCCTACATTTCCATATCGCCGGTGACACTACAAAACCGCGTAACGCACTAATACAAAACCGCGTAAGTGATATCTCAGTTTGTCTGTTTTGCAACTATAAATTGTTTAATTTAAATATAAATAGTGACTTTATGAAAAAGATCGATTATTTCAATTATTTCCCAAACCAACATATAGTTTTCTTGGAAATAAATGAATAGATCTTGATGGCAGGGGCGCATAAAAGCTTTTGACACAAATGTAGCTTACGCGGTTTTGCATTTGTGCTGTACCCAGTATCACCGACGATATATTCTCCGGCTAAATAGAATAGTCGTAAAATCCGCATATTACAATGGTAAATCTCGTTCTTCAAATTAACACAAGCAAAATAATGTGCTCCTAAAAGTATGCATCATTCGTTACTTTGTCTGTCACCACTTAACTAATCATACCATACTTTTAGTCAAACCTTATATTATCAAAATATTTGCAGAGCAACTTCGAGCTGTTCGACTGAGCACACAAATTTCAACTCTTAGTTATATCTGAATTTAATTTAAGTATGCAATATTATGCGTAACTTATTAGAGCTCAATTTATTCTACAACCCTGCCAAACATGGATAACTACCTCTGCCGACGCGAATACTCAGATTCCAATGCAGAGTTTCACTTTCTAAGCTTGTTTCAAATGCTACTATTTGTAGGTGTGTTATCTGAGCTTTCAAATAATCAAAGGTGGTTAGCTATAGTTGGTATTGTTGCCCTAATAAGTTACACATAATATCGCATACTTTAAGGAGCATCTAATATCGTGTGCTGACTTTTTCGAAATTAAACACAAAGATAACTAAGAGTGGAATTTTGTGTGCTGAATGGAAGCATTTTTTTTTTTTTTCAGAATGTGCCTTTAATTTTTATACTTTAACTAGTATTTAGTGTTTATGGTTACGATGACATTTTGAATAAAAGTTATTTTAAGTTTATTACTATATGAATTAAATGACAAAAAAAAAAAATATTTCAAAACAGTTGATCTAATCAAATTTAATCAAAAGTTATCGAGAAATCTAATTGATTTTTTATTTTTATTAGTTTTGATTAGTTTTGATTAGATATGTATGCTAATCGTCGCTAATCGCTATTAGATTTTTGATTAGCTCTAATCTAATCAATTCTCTCTCTATGGCGCGATATACAACAGGTATATCATCATAAACCTCCTAAGAGATTTTTGCACCAAGCTTCTCTTCCAATTTGTGGTGTGCCGATTTGAATTTTCCCTACAAATTGGTGGGACCTACAGTTTTTTGCCGACTCCGAACGGCATCTACAAAGGAGACGAATTTTTGCTGAGAAGCCTGTCATGGCAGAAATACACTCGGAGAGTTTGCCAAACCACTGCCGAGGGGCGACCCCGTTTTGAAAAACTTTTTTCAAATCACTTTTGATGTTACCTGTACCAGGGCTCGAACCATGGACTTTCGGTGTGGTAGGCCGGCAACACTACCTCCACACCACGGCGGCCGCCAATCTAATCAATTAGTAATCAAAATGTAAAGAATCAAAAAAAATCTAATGATTAGATTACTTAATTTTTGTAATCGTAATGATTTCTAATTCTAATCGGAGTTCCCCAGCTATGAATGGAACAAAGCGAAAATTCCTTATAAGTATTTTGATCATTCATCAACAAATTACTGAATGGTTCATACCTTTAGGAGCACGTTATTTTGCTTGTGAGAATTTAAAGAAAGAGTTTTACCATAGCAATATCAAGCATTTTAAAAGTATCCTATTCAACTGCGATTTTTTTAATTTATGAAAACGAATGTATAGAAACCTAAATCTCTAATCTTGCATACCTTAAGGAAATCTTTTTTCTTAATTTCTAGAAACATATACAAAGTCTAGTAGAGCCCAACACTCTCAAATGGTCTGTACATCTGGTTATATCCTCAAATACTTGATATGTTTATGTGCATGATTTATTTATAAACGTACCCAAATCCCACACGTATGTTTTGTGACCGCTTAGTTTACCACTGTAGTAGGAGCAATTAGGGAAATACTTGCGCTAATACCAAAACCACAATTTCAAACGAATTGAGGAAAGAAGCTAACAAAGGATGCAGTTCTACTCATTACCGTTTATATAATTCTGCGATAAAAGAACTTTGCGGCAACAATTACCAAACCTAGCTCAAAGATTGAAGAGCATTAGAAAAGAATTAGCAGAGAACAATGCCATTGAGAGCTTAGCTAACTTTATGATTTTCCGAATTAGTTAAAAGAGTAGGCTAAATGTGTTCAATGACAGTGCTAATAGAGATAAACCTATGACGAGCTCAGATATTTTAGTAACTTTTGCAATATACTTAAGTCAGTATAGTATAGTACCTCCATTCCGGGAGAGATTGATTATTCTAAACATTCTCAGCAGGGCTCCACTTTTATTAATTTGATGTTAGAAGGATTTCTTCCGTTGAAAAGAACCAATTTTACACAAATTAGTTTCAAGGAGGGGACTTCGACTAAGAATAAATGAATCTAAAGTTTGTGTATTAGGTGCCATTAATTTCAACATCCTGACGTCTTCTTTTGCGGGTAAAACTAGAGGCTGTATTATATACAAATCAGAGATAGATATCTTTCTCTTCTCTAATTTAACCATGTTACAGATTCATGTACAGATGTCTACAGTTAAGTGTGAGAGCAGAAGTCTTGGAGTAAGTGTAAACCCCACATATGACCACGTGAGTCGGACTTACTGCGCAATACTTTCACAAGACTTTCAGGAAGCAGTGCCTTATCAAGAACTTATCGGTCCAGTTTACAAACGTGCACGCATAGCCTACGAAAAGTTCTTGTATGAGATCTTTATGGAGGGATTTCGATACTGGCTTAAAAGCTGTCTCCAATACTGCCAGTATACATTCTATTCTTTGAAAAATTTCCACCCCGATATGTAGTCTTCAAAGGCCGGACTGTTCTTGGACCGCTTCGAAAATGGAACCCCATGATCTGCTCTTGGAGACTCATTTTCCAAGGAACTGATTTTAACTATCCCGGAAATTTTTTCATAGTTTGTCTTGTTACTTTTGGATGTTTTGTCGATTTTTATTGCCATATTTATGGTACCGATTTTTATCTGATTTTATCGATATATTACTACATCAATCGACGTATCGATGTTTTGGGTTTTGAAAAGTTTTTGAATGTCATTAATTTCAGATTTTTATATTTTATTTTAACAACCCATATTGGCTTCTATTCTGCTGTTAAATTGTGAACAGATTTGTGAAAATTATAAAATTTTTGGATTTGAAAATTTTAAGAAAGATTATTTTCAGTATTTTATATATACGAGGTGTGTTCAAAAAGTATCGCGAATTTTGTGTTTTTTCAAAAATTATTTATTTATTCATGAATATCTATTTTGTCCCCTTCAAAGTAATCCCCATGAGATATTATACACTTGTGCCAACGGTTTTTCCAATCTTCGAAGCACTTCAAAAAATCATTTTTTTGTACCTTGTTCAGCTCCTCCTTCGATGCTGTCTTTATCTCGTCAAGAGAAGCGTAACGTCGTCCTTTCATGGGCCTCTTCAGTTTAGGGAACAAGAAAAAGTCACAGGGGGCCAGATCTGGGGAATACGGTGGCTGCGGCATCATTAGTGTGTTGTTTTTGGCCAAAAAGTCGCGCACAAGCAACGATGCGTGAGCAGGGGCGTTATCGTGGTGCAAACGCCAATTTTTGTTCTTCTTTGCACATCTTCTCGGCCTTCTGAGAACATTTTGTACCACCGATAAACGTTGCTTCGGTCCAAGGTAGCTTCTCCGTATGCCACAGTCAACATTCGGAATGCATCCGCGCACTTAATTTCGTTTTTCACACAAAATTTGATACAGGTTCTTTGATCCATTTTTTTGAATAGGTAAAAATCGAAGACGATCCAAAACACGTGGAAGCCAAGCAGCTGTCAACAATTAACTGAACATTCAAAATGGCCGAGCTTGTCGGCATAAGTGAGAGACATGAGTACCAACATAACGCCACAATAAATTCGAAATTCGAATATACGTAACCAGCGAAAATTCAAAATTCGCGATACGTTTTGAACACACCTCGTATGTATCGATTTTAATCGACTTTTTTTATTTTTCGCATTGTAATTAGCATCTCCATTCCTTGACTTGTCATCAATCTTTTGTCGATTTCAAACCATCCCTAAGAGCTTCTTTCTATATTTTTTCTTGTTACTTTTTGATTTTTGTCGATTTTTATTGGTATCGATTTTTATTTGATTTAATCAATACATCACATTGTGATATTAGTTTCGAGCTTTTAGGCTTTTATATTTTATTTTAGCAACCCATAAATTCTTCAATTCATTTATTAAATTGATTACAGATTTGTGATTATTTGCAAATTTTTTCGAATATTGACAATATTTAGAAAGTTTTTTAGTATTTTATACGTGATTGTTACTAGGAAGTGAATCGTTTTCTATCGACTTTTTTATTTATAGCAATTCTTATCGAGTTCTTAGATATATATAATTTTCTTAAACTTGAATTGGTTTTTAGAAACTTTTATTAATTTTATTCTTCCTTTTTAGGTTTTATGAAGTTATATCCGTATTTACCGATTACCAAAAACTTTATTCGATATGTATAGAATTTCATCACTTTTTAAATTGTTGGTGTTGGGTAGGCTATTTGACCTATTTGGTTTATCAATGCAAATAAAATAGATTTATTTCATTGTTACGGCTCGATCGCTAGTCACCCTAGCATCTTCACTTTTTGTCGATTTACTGTGCACAATTTCTTACAGCAAAACCGTGAAATGATTTTTGGGAGGTACCCAATTGTGTTTAAAAGAAATACCTCGTGACGTAATATATTCTATAAGCAACGAAAATTTGCACCCACAGCTGGTTAGGGGTCCTAGAATATACCCGCGGTAAGATATGCTTGTTCCTGCGGAAGGAGGGGGAGTAAGAAATATGGTTATCGTCGGACGGTGCCAAGAAATTTTCAGTGGTGAAGCAACTATCCCAGAGTTTTGAGAAATAATATACCTACGCTTCTGGAACTACCCTTGCTATCAGCCCAAAAACGCAACGCCGCACTACATCACACAGCACCAAAACTTGAACGCGTGAAGCACATGGTAACATGAGCATAAACATAAATCTGCATACAGGCTATGTCAGTTTTACTGTGATATTCTCTTAGCGCGAATTCATGCAAATATGACAAATGCAATTATTTGGCGAAAGTGCAGTGTTGAGTTTTATGTGCTGCCGCTTTCGGCTAAATCGCTGAGGTTTAACACACATTTCTATCCACACCCACACATACAAAACTTTATGAAATTTGAAGCTAAGCGCATGTCTCCTCTAGTCGCACCTGCATTTCTTGTCGTGTTGAAATGTCGTCTGTCTGCCTGACATGCGGCGGTAGCATCTGTACCTTGTAGCTTCTCTTCAACAAACACCAAGGCACACCTGATCAGCGCATAGATGGATACTATGCAGGAAAGTTTTTTACTAGTGAGATGAATTTCTTGTTCAGAACGAGATCTAAAGTGTAAAAACCAAAAAAAAAAAACTGATTGCATAACTAGTAACTAGATTTCCACTAGTTCAAAATCGACTGTTGAGTAACCATAACCAATGATTTTGAATTGTATTTAACGCAAATCGCTTGTCCTACTCAAACAGTTCAATTAAACCTGAAAGCTTCAGACCTTTCAAGGACCGATGACAAGCAAATAGCTTGATAAATTTTGGGGCGTACCCAAGGTGTATGGAGAAGAGCGGTTGACTACTTTAAACAGTCATTTTTGAATGTTGTAGAGTTATCAATGGTCGAAGACAATACTATAATTTGCCACATTGACTCGTGACATTTAATTTGTAAACATGTGTATCCTGCACATTAAATTAATAAAATTATTATTATTCTACTTATCGATTACATTTTATTTTATTTTTATTTTATTTTATGTTATTTTATCTTATTTTATTTTATTTTATTTAATTTTATTTTATTTTATTTTATTTTATTTTATTTAATTTTATTTAATTTTATGTTATTTACTTTTATTTTGTTTTATTTTATTTTATTTTATTTTATTTTGTTTATTTTATTTTATTTTATTTTATTTAATTTTACTTAATTTAATTTAATTGAATTTTATTTTATTTAATTTTATTTAATTTAATTTAATTTTATTTTATTTAATTTTATTACATTTTATTTTGTTCTTGTTTTATTTTATTTTATTTTAATTTATTTTATTTTATTTTATTTTATTTTATTTTATTTTATTTTATTTTATTTTATTTTATTTTATTTTATTTAATTTTATTACATTTTATTTTGTTCTTATTTTATTTTATTTTATTTTAATTTATTTTATTTTATTTTATTTTATTTTATTTTATTTTATTTTATTTTATTTTATTTTATTTTATTTTATTTTATTTTATTTTATTTTATTTTATTTAATTTAATTTAATTTTATTTTATTTAATTTTATTTTATTTTATTTTATTTTATTTTATTTTATTTTATTTTATTTTATTTTATTTTATTTTATTTTATTTTATTACATTTTATTTTATTTTATTTTATTTTATTTTATTTTATTTTATTTTATTTTATTTTATTTTATTTTATTTTATTTTATTTTAGTTTATTTTATTTTATTACATTTTATTTTATTTTATTTTATTTAATTTTATTTAATTTTATTTTATTTTATTTTATTTTATTTTATTTTATTTTATTTTATTTTATTTTAGTTTATTCTATTTTACCTTATTTTATTTTATTTTATTTAATTTAATTTAATTAAATTTTATTTTATTTTATTTTATTTTATTTTATTTTATTTTATTTTATTTTAATTTATTTTATTTTATTTTATTTTATTTTATTTTATTTTATTTTATTTTATTTTATTTTATTTTATTTTAGTTATGGTAGTTGTTGTTGGAGCAGTGCTCGAATTTTTATGTTTGTTTGTTAATTGATATTAGAGGAAAAATTACAGCGATGTGCACAGCGATGGTATGGGATGACATGTTTCGAAGTGCCCAACTTCTCATCAGACCCTTCTCGGACACTGGGATACGAACCCAAGCATCGTGACGCTACAGGGCATCATAGCTTAGTTGTTAGAGTACTCTAACAGCGGCTGTGGTGCAGACACTTGGGTTCGTATCCCAGTGTCCGAGAAGGGGTCTGATGAGAAGTTTGGCACTTCGAAACATGTCATCCCATATAATTGGTTCAATACTTGTTATTAATCACAATGAATGTGTCTGCGTCAAAAATACTAAACCGATATCTACGAAGTTTGGCGCACTTATTTTTAGGAGAATAGAGTAGGTAACAAAATTCCTCTGGTTCCATTACCTCACATGATTATGAAGATATGTGCACTAAATTGATAAAACTAGATTTTTGGATTTCCAGAGGTTTGCTTTTGTTAGTCCAGCACTTGAGAACGGCACTTCGGATTTGGATGAAATTTGGCATGCGAAAAGCTAATAGTCCGGAATAAAGTATAGGCTATGCCCTTCAAAAAGTTGGGATTTATGGTCTCCTAGGTACAGTTTCAAATTGATATTTCTTTATTATATACATATCACTTCCAGTACACTTGACCTTTGTTAATACTATTTGGTACATAGGTCATACTGTATCAAACGCAAAGAGACCGCGCGGGGTTCATTTAGACTTTGCTATATTTTGATATATTTATCGACAAGTGAGTTATCGGTCAAAATGCGGTTGTCCTAAAATCATGAAATGTGTGCCCCACTATGGGCCAGTTTTTCATGTGAAATTTAAAAATTAACGAAACCGGGTTACGGGACTGGATTCAAAGTTCTTAATAAATTAGTGCTATTTAAAATGTTTGGAATTTTCAGGTCGTTCCAAACTTAAAAAAAACGAACTGTAGAAAATTTATGTAGTTGGAAAATATAAAAAAGGGTAAGTCGCGATTAAAATTTTTAAAGAAATTTAGCACGAATTTGTAGTGGTTCCGTACGCACTAGACGTTCAACATAACTAGTGATTTTCCCTTCAGGTTCTATATGATTCAGAATGCATCCTTTTCCTTACGGCGTTGTACTAGGAAAGTAATGTATTCATTTATAAATGCCAGGGTAATGCAGGGAGGAATATTTTGGTGAGAACTGAGCATTTGTGAACTCATTTTCGATTCATACACTATCTCTCAGTAGCTATCCAGTAGAGGGAAAACTGGCTATGGCTAATTAGTTTCTAATACGATAACAGTCTTATCGTTGACATATTTGGTATGGAATGGCTCAGATAAATATATATGCATACAGCTGGCGCTGCGGCTGATGATAAATGACACTGACATAAACACATACACATGTATGTACATATATAAATGCATTTACCCTGCAAAAAGTAGTACTACCCTACCAACCAGGGCTAACCGTGGTGAAACTCTGATTCCACAATTTTACAAATTTTTACTTACACCATCGCACTTTTTTGGAATTTGTATGGAAAACAGCAAGTGCCTAAAAGTATGCACTCACACCTACATGGAAAAACATTTTCAACATGATTAAAAAGTGAACCTCACCGAACAAAATTGCCCATTTTTTTAACCAGTTGTTTGGTAAACGCGACTCGCTGTTTATCCAGATTTTTATCCACTGCTTGACACTGGTTGGCAGGGCTAGACTAAACAGAATCTGGAATCAGTCGCAAAGGAGTCTGAACCCAGTGGCAGAGGAGACTTAGTGTAAGGGATGGAACTGAACTGGTTCTTTCGGAGAGCTTCCATTCGCCCCCTTAAAATCTGCTACACGAAATAAAGCTAACAAACAACTGATAATCTATAATATAAGTGCGCACGTTCAGGGAAATTGCCCCACTTTATGGCCAAACTATACATCTAAGCTTTTAACAATTATATATGTATGGATAAGTATGGTCAAACTGCAGTGCTGTCAATCAAAAAAACTTAAAAAAAAGGAATTACAATGTAGAAAAATTAGTTTAAAAATGACACCAACACAAATGCCAAACATGTATTCACCCTAGTACCTGGGTGACTGAGCCTTGCTCGGTATTTTTCGAATTTGTCGCATAATCTTACTTACCAAGAGCATAAATTTCCAAAATATCGAACACTAACCACAAAAAGTCACTTAAGGCAACCCTAGGTGGCAATCCTATTTAAAAATATTCTGGTTGGTATACGGCCTCAAATACCTTCCGTTTGATACCCATATTTGCCATATATTGCTTAATATTTAAAAAAAAATCGGAAAGGTGGCAACCCTCTAAGCTTCCTTTAGTGGCAACATCCAAGTAGAAAATCTTAGAAGGAAGCATTCTATCCATCTACCAAATTTCATCGAAATCGGTTTAGCCCTTCCCGAGATAGTGGTCGATATCTGAAGGAATACATAAAATGCGGTCAGGGGCAACCCTACTCGAAAATACTTTGGTTGGTATACGGCCTAAAATACCTCTCTTTTGATACCCATATTTCCACATATTGCTTAATATTAAAAAAAAATTGATATAGGTGGCAACCCTGTGAACCACCCCAAGTGGCAACACCAAAGTAGAAAATCTTAAAACAAAGGATACTACCCATATACCAAATTTCATCCAAATCGGTTAAATCGTTCCTGAGATAGTAGTGGATATACAAATATACAAGAATAAGTCGTTTAAAGTTATAAGATAGAGCCATAGTTGTGTGGGTAGACATGTCATGCATGTTATTGTGTTACTCGTGTGATCGGCTATCACTTACATTCATACCTTACATGAATACGCATCACGGTTTTCAGTGTCCGATCCTTACTCACAATTAGTAAAAACTCTGCAAAACTGATAATTTAACGAAACATAGCCCAAACCCCATTTATCGGAACAAGCGATTGTATGGGACCTATATGTTATGTTCGTCCGATCTGGCTGATTTTCACTATACACTTTACATACGTAGTTTATACCAAACTTGCAAAACTTTACGTTCCAAGCTTTTTAATTGCAAAATGTATAGTCCAAAAGCCATTTATCGAAACTATCGATTGTATGGGGGCTATGCGTTGCTCCGATCTTACTGATTCCGACAAATGATTAATCTCATGCAAATTGGCGGCTCCTAATAAAACAAAATTTGTTAAAAGAAAGTGAAGGGAAGGGAAGGAAAGGAAAGGAGGGGGAAGGAATGGAGAAGCAAGAAAAGATAACAATAAAATTGAAAACAATAAATAATAATAAATTAAAAGTATTTAAAATAAAATAAAGTTTTGTGGTTGAATTTCAGCCACTGGCCGATCTCTAGTAATAATAATTACGCGCGATATACCTCCGAGGAGATTAAGGCCGAGCTTCCCTTCTGGTGCGTTGCCTCAAATTTTTCCTACAAATTGGCTGTTTTTGCCGACTAACTAAAAGGATGAATTTTGGCTAAATTTTTGTGGAGAGCTTTTTGCATGCCAGAAATATTCTCGGAAGGCTGCCGACCACTGCCGAATGGCGAACCCATTTTCAAAAAACTTTTTCTAAACATTTTGAGGTTCCTTGTCCCGGCACTTGAACCTGCCACCTTCAATGTGCTAGGCCAACACACTACGAAGGGCATTCCTAATTACTAATTTTGATAAATCTTAGCCAAATGTAGAAAAACGGGATTAATAGCGCTCCACTCGCTTTAAGGATGACTGACATGATTTGACGCAGTGTAGTTATCGGTGGTGCCGAACATTTTAATTGTGTGATTTATGATGAGGTTTCGAATCACAATGCAACAAGGCACAAACATACACACATACATAAAATGTTACTTGTGGGAAGACATGCATGCCGCATGCCTATTACATACGTACAACTTAATACACATAAATATGTATGTAAATGATGATTAAATGCTAGATAAATTGATGGTAAAATAGTTTGTCTGACAGCTTCGATGTTGTCACATTCAATTAAGCAAGGACGCGAAAAGCAATTAATATCCTTAATAAATAATTTATTTCATTTTATCGAGTTGCATTGTACTCGTATCTTGATTTAAATATGTGTGAATCAGAGTGTATACGACTTGCTTCTTCAAAAATTAATTGATGGCAGTAAAAAGGAAATTTTTCTTTGAATTTTAAATGAAAATAATAATAAATTTGAGTTTATTTAATGTCAACAAATTCACAGAGGAAAATCCATTCAATTAAAATTTAAGCTACCTTAGACCAAAGAGAACTGTGAAAATACATTAAATAACTAAAATATCATAATAAAATAAGACTAAATTTATACTGAATAAAATGCGTAATTTTAATAGAAAAGATCGAAATTCACGCATTAAAAAAAAAAAAAAATTACATGCGGTGAATTCATATAAATGTTTTTCAAACGCTTCAAACATGTTTGGTTGACTCTTCAGAACAAAGGACCGAACGCGATGTAAATACATTCGAATTATTGATCTGAAGCACGAATTATAGATCAGCAGAAGTGAGTTACAAAAGCATTCAACAATTTCTAATTGAACTTGACATTGCCTTCAATTGAAATAAAGCAATAATGTCAAATCTCTACGTCAGAGGCATACGCCGCCGTCGCCGCTTTAACGAGCGGCGTAAAACTTTACTCTGCATATAATAAAATTGTAACAGATCGATGTCTATACATTGCAGATATTCAAGAAAAATGTATAGGAGAGATCATTACTGAGCCAATTAAACCAAGCCAAGTAAACAGTGGCTAGAATTTTTGTCTGTCTGTCTGTCTGTACGTTTGGGCGCGCTTCACTCAAAAGCTGATCAATGGAATTGAATGAAACTTTCACTATTGCATTACCAGATGTCTAACTTAAATTTATATAAATATCCCTTATTTGCATAACTCTACCGGTTTCAGAGTTAACGATCAAATGTGGACCAGGGTGATCCGAAATGTGTTATTGCAACATGGGTATCAAACGAAAGGAGCTCATAAGTACTACATAAAGCAATGTGATTAAGTTTCGTTTCTCAATTGGTTTCAAAAATATAATGATTTAAATAGAATGCATTATATAATAAGTTCTGCGACGCAGCGTGGCCGGGTTTTCTAATAAAGAAATATTTTAGCTTAGTTAAAAACAAATTTTTCAGTATAAAAAGTTTTAGCAAAAACTATTTAAATTTATATTATTTGAAAAATTTTGAAAATTCATTATTTATAGTTTGACTTCAAATGAAACTGTATGACAGAAATTTAGTTGCATATATAGGAGTATATTATTGAGAGCAAAAAAACTTCTTTGCTAGTGAAGAAATAACAAAATTCGCTTTCCTTGCCTGTAAAAAGAATCGGTCCAATAAACCACAACTATCGAAATTAAATTTTCTGGGAATCATAAAAGTCAACTTCATTTGAATTTCTAGTCATAGTTGTTTTCCATGTCAAATTGTCAAATAGTTGGTATCAATTCCGATTTGATTGAAATTTGGTGGGAACTTTGTTCTATCATAAAACAAAGTTCTAAAAAAAAAAACAAAAAAAAATCAATCATTTTTTTTTTCTCAAAAGTTATGCAAATTCAAAATTTCACTTTTTTATTCCTTTTTTTTTTTTTTGTTTTGTAAGGTTAGTTTTTTTGCCATGTTTCGGAAACCACTGTAGTTGAAGTACTAAGCTTTGGCACATTTTATGGGAGTTCCCCCAAAAAGGTACTAAAAAAAAGGTGTTTTGAAGAAATTTCCAATTTTTCGAAATAGAAAAAAAGTTCGTTTTTAAATTTTGGACTTAGATTTTTTTGTATTACGCATCTGGTTTATATTCCTACCAAAACGGCAACTTTTAACTCCTACGGATTTGTTTCTTACACCCCTATGAGTATATACACAAATAAAAATGTACTTACGAGTATATATATTGGATTATAGCCAACTGCAGACTAAAGTGATAAATCATGGATCACTCTCCAATACCAGCAGAGGAAAAGGGAGAAGAAGGGGATTATGAAAATTTAATTTTATATGTAGAGAGGGTCTTAGAGAAAAAACAACAGGAAGAGGATATGGGGATTGGGGGAAAAGAAAAAGGAGAAAGAGATAGATATACGAATGTAGGCAAATAAAATTTTAGGCAGGACGACATATGGAGGGCTGCTAGCACCTAATGTCGAAGTACATACATGCTAATAAAATCTATTTTTCTTTAATATAATTTAATCTATATTCTATAGTGTTTACCTATCAATAAGCGTGCAGCAATTGCTTTCAATATTTTATGAGTGATGCGCGTGCAAACTACAGACAAGCAAGTTGATAGAAATTTTTAACATTGTTAGTTTAGCTTCTGTTGCTTCTTCACAGACCACACCCATTTCAATTTAGCTTTAAAACCAAGAATGCACTACAATTATTAAAACTTGATTATTCCTTTCAAAATATTCATTTCAAGTAATGAGAATTCAGTTCAGCATTTGTTCATTTAGTAATAGAAAACTATTTAATAAAAACTCATTACATTTTCCAATCTCATATCATTATCCAATCAATTTAATACAAAGAAGAGTCATTCTGCACTTTATGCGTGCGATGATGCAATTTCAGCTTTCAATTACAAAATTGCATTCGATTGGTAATAAGTAGAAGAAGGTGGAAAAGGAGACACACGACAACTGCTCATTGCAGAAAGGAAAGTAAATTAGAAAAATTGCTAGATAACTTTTTGATAAAGTATGGAAACTGAAGTAAGATAATTTTATTCAAAGAGATATTTTTTTTATTAATTTTAATATATTTTGTTGTTATATTAGTCGCAGAGAAATGACCGTTGTGTGATTTTATTGAAATTGTATCACATAGCTTATACAAGGTGGCGCAAAAGTAATCCTCCTATCAGAAAATGCTATAAATTTTGCGATTGGCCCCTAAAGTCAGTTCTGTTTTGACATTTGTTTAGTAAACACATGCGAAATACACGTTAATAAACAATGTTACGCTACACTGCTCCAGAACGCGGAATATTGCTG
Organism: Merzomyia westermanni; assembly: GCA_949987695.1. Classification (NCBI taxonomy): domain Eukaryota; kingdom Metazoa; phylum Arthropoda; class Insecta; order Diptera; family Tephritidae; genus Merzomyia; species Merzomyia westermanni. The sequence continues at coordinate 99,872,443 of OX465293.1, forward strand.
ACTATTTATTTGACCAATAATCGGTCGGGGCCAAACGGTTACTGTGAATGGTGAGCGCTACAGAGCAATGATCAACGAGTTCTTTTTGCCGCAACTTGATGAATTGGGATTGGAAAACATGTGGTTCCAACAAGACGGTGCAACAGCACACACTGCACGTGCCACAACCGATATGCTGAACATCGGAAGCTTACTTTTGCGCCACCTTGTATAAGTCATAGAAGTTGTAATGCCAAATTTTAGGCTTCTAACTTTTACCATAACCAAGATTTTCAGGGGATATTTAAATACCCATGCGGCAAATTCGAGTTCTGGGCATAATTAAAATGTTCGGTATGGCAGCATTATCTTGCCAAGCCAAACAGCTGATATGAGTTGTGTAACGAAAGTATAATCAAAACAGAATTGAAAATGAACTTTTGTGCAAATAAGTGAAGACCAAAATTTTGTGTTGCTCAGTAAAAATGATAAGAAAAAAGTTTTTAACTGCTTTGGAACTTCAAGCAGAAGTAAATAGTTGGAGTTACGGGTATTGCGCCACCTGAGAAAGTGCATGCTGTCAGAAGGAAGGCCTAGATGATAATATTCAAATTACGACAGGCAACGAAAAGTTTCCACAGGTAGTAGCCGGTAGCTTTGAAGTGGAATATATATATAACGACGGCAGTAACAATTTGGCAAAAGTCGCTGACGACGATATTAATTTGCCGCCATCCACATCAAAAGCGGCACAAGAAACTCGCAATTTTAATGTATCACATAAACCAAAGTGGAGCCACCGGCAAAACTACGAGCTCTGCAAGGAACGTTTTGATAACACTGCAAGTGCACATAAGGAGTTATATGAGAAGATTAGAAAGTAGCCTCACGTTTTCTTTTACAAGTGACCCACTTACTTGAATGCTTTCAGGATCACTGTATCCACTTCAGTTGTGGGAATGCTTCCTAGATGACGAGGTACTTATACTTGTTGTAGATAGAACAAATGCGTATGCTGCACAAAATAATGATCTTGAATTTTTAACAACAATAGACGAGTTAAAAAGTTTCCTTGGCATTTTATACATTACTGGCTACCACACATTGCCCAATATAGCAGCATATTGGTCTAACCGTGAATCTCTAGGCTGTGAGTACATAAAGAAATCTATGAGTCGAGACAGATTCAAACGAATCAAGAGATACGAGTTTATACATGTTTGTGACAACCAAAACCTTCCGCCGAGTGACAAATTTGCTAAAGTATCGCCACTGAACAATATTTTGAATAAAAAGTTCATGCAGTTCCCAAAATTTAAGCATAGATGAGCAGATGATCGCTTATTATGGAAGTCATTCTTGTAAAATGTTTATACAAGCCAATTAGATTTGGGTACAAATATTGGTGTTTGACGTCTGATGATGGATATTGTTACCAGTTTATGCCCTATGCTGGTGCAGCTACCAAATTCAGTAATGATTATGGTTTTGGAGAAAACGTTGTTCTTCAATTATTGTCCCATCTTAAACGGCCCGAAAACCACAATGTGACGTTTGATTTTTTACCAGCTAAAGATAAAAAGATCTCACTAATGAATATTTAATATTAAATTATATAATTTATTTTACTTATTTGCTTTAATTTAATAATAAAAAAAACCATAACGACCTTCTAAAAAAAATGATGTGAAAATCAATGTTATCTAATAATTTATACTTATTTCGGCGGACATAAGACACTAAGACATAGGCTCAAGATTCAAAATGCATTCACACGATCAAGCTTTTGGTTCGGGTTATGTTCGGAGAATATCATACGCAAACTTTTCCTAAAGTTTGACCAAGTTCTTTTAGTTTTTAAATTTTTTAGGAATTGTTAAATATGCTTTTTTAATATATTTTCAACTCCCTACATTGGATAAGAAAAAACGATAAAAATTACTCGGAATTTCATAATACTATATAGTAGAAGGGATTACACTACACTGTCTTAACATTAAAAAAAATAAACAAAAAACAGTGTGGTATCTGTTATAATTTTCAACATATAGCGATTTGGATGAACTCTGTTTTTGTGGTATGTAAATACTCCTTCGTCGTTAATGGGTTAAGCTGGCAAGACAAGTGTCTCAGACTGAGTGCAGCGGTAGATGTTTGCACCTTGAATCTCTTTGGGTGCTATGTGAAAAAAATTATAAATTTCACAACTTTATCAAACTACTTCGACTCTACTGAGATTGGGTAGAATGAAGTTTTATTATTTAACTAGAAGTAGGCTTGTAGAGAAAATTTAAAACCGCTCCTATACTTAGAAAACGTAGAATGTAGCATCGGCTCAGTCCTTGCTCCAGCGAGGTTGTCTTACGATATTTCAAGTAAAATAAGCACGAAAATATTTGTACTCAGCTGAGCAGAGCTTCTCTAAAAGTAAGACTTAACTCCATAAGCGACTCGAAATAGATATAGACGTACAGTTGTATTCTCATTAATAGTGGTGAAATTAAATTGGATATACAGGGTGGCTGATGAATTTTGCTACATTAAGAAACTCAAATAATTCTTCGAAGAAGTAGGGCCCGACAATGCAGCGTGATGAAACTGCACACCACACTGTGACACGAAGTGGACGCAATTCCGTCTCATGGAGTATCTGTGGGTTGGAAGCACTCC